>CM021106.1:372902230-373160112 GCA_007115665.2 Sequoiadendron giganteum
TGGTATGTATTTTATTCTTACAATAGTCACATTTGATTTTCCATGGATTTGGAGACATGACTACTATTAACTAAATTAGAAATGAAATTTGGGAAGAAAACACTTAAGATAAATGTGAAAGTGTTCAAATGCATGACTCATGAAAGTGCTAAAAAACACAACACAAGGCACCCCCTTGATTCAATATTTGAGAGCCTCCCAAAATTTGATGCCTTATAATTTAGTGTCTTTTTACAATGTAAGTAAGTCCAATGGATTGAAAATGAAGAAAAGTTAATGTTTGAAGAAAGCAACACTCAATTTTGAGTTATTGATCAAAAGTTATTACAATATTTTATTTTTTCATCAACAATAGCTTAATGAAAAAATATTAACTTTTGAAGAAAGAAACACTCAATTTCGAGTTATTGGTCAAAAGTTGTTACAATATTTTATTTTTTCATCAGCAATTGCTTGGACACTTCTGATTTAATTTTTGTAAAATTTACTTGCTATATGCAAAATCTAACAAA
The DNA here is from genome assembly GCA_007115665.2 of Sequoiadendron giganteum. NCBI lineage: Eukaryota > Viridiplantae > Streptophyta > Pinopsida > Cupressales > Cupressaceae > Sequoiadendron > Sequoiadendron giganteum. The sequence continues at coordinate 372,902,743 of CM021106.1, forward strand.
TACCCAAAAAGTTTTTTGACATTACAATAAAAATCTAGATAACATTTTTATTTCAAATTTGTTGATGATGCAATTTGATAAAAAGAAAAAACTTTGATATGTAGGAAAAATGGTTGCATTGTGTTATTTTGACAATATTTTTTGCAACATTCAATTACTATTTGCAAAAAATAACAAATACACAAACGCTTTTTCATTGCTAGGAACAAAACCTAGAAATCATTTTGCTATTTGATATACAAAAGTTACAAATTTGATGCAAAAATAAAAATCCTTCAGCAAAAAAAGACTGAAAGTCCCTAAGTGGAAACTTAAGAAATGTGAATAAGAATCTCCTAGGTAGGCTAAAATCTAACTAGTTATAAATTCACTATTTACACCAACATTGTACATCACAAAATGGACTCCAAAATGATTAAAAAAAGATTATGAGACCAAGAGGGACAACCTCGACCAATATCTAACATGCCAACCAATGAATCAGACACTCTCCATAGGATGAGATTCTTATAAGGGACTCAAAAATGAGTCGAAAGTCATGAGGGAAAATGGGAAACATTCCCTAAAGATCCTATTTGTCCTTCAACTAAGAGGAGAATAAAAAATAAACCACCCCATGGCAGGTTCTCCCACATGGACAACCTCAAACTTGGGAGATGAACTATAAAATATTCAAATGTTCCAATTGAATATTTTATAACATATTAAATTTATTTTAATCCCAAATCTAAATGTGCTCTATGTTTTTTCTTTTTCTAACCAACAATCGTTTATTCAAAATAGAGGATGTGTTACAAAATGCTAAGTTCATTTGACACCAACAAAAACATGGACTAAAACAAAGGATAGGATCCTCACCACTTATGAGCTTATAATTTATCCTCACTTTCCTATTTTAAGATTGATATTTCTTATGAAATTTCCAAACATTTCTAATACATTATTCATACTTTCCTATTGATCTTAAGTATTGAAGCATTGCGAGTGGTATATGGTATATTGATGAATGGCTATGTGCATTAATGATTGTCTATAAAATATGATATTGTTTTATGTTCTATTATGGTAGTTTATGGTGTGGAGATACTATTGAGAAAAAAATAACCCATATGAAGCAAAGGACCAATCACCCATAGTAAAGGTCACATGTCAATCCACAACTAAGGGAGTGTTTGTATACAAAAAAGGATGCAACAACCCATAGATAAAGGAAGAAGTAGCCGAGTATAGTGGGAGTGGTTTAGTCATAAATCATTCTCCTTATCATTGATTATGTCACCAACATTGAAGATATCTATGAATAAAAGAAGGAATTTATGACAACAATAAATTTTGGTTCATAATTATGGATTATGCTTTGTTCTACATGTTCACATTTACACATGCCTTCTTTATCACGAGTAAAAAGAGTTATAATAGGACTATGATACTCATACCACATTTGCATGACCAGTTTCCTATTTATGTTTTGATTAGGATGGGAATAAGACCTCTTCCTATGTTTATGGATGAGTTGACATATGTCGGAAAGTTGTTTAGAGTCTAGAATATTTAATAATTTGTTCAGATCATGTTTATATGACATATCTTTTATGAGTCAGAGATCTAGAGAAGAATTTTATAATTAGTAATTTTTTAATAAGCCTTGAGTTACAATTCCAAAATATAATAAATAATATATATTTAGTCAATATATGGATTCATGAGTTGAGATTTAATTATATTATGTGAGATGGCAATTGTTAACTTTTTGTGTGCCATTTTGGCCTAATTCATGAGGACTTTTTTTTTTCTATGTTCAATGCTAAAGATGAGAAGAAAAGGGAAGAATTTTTGGTTTCTTGTTTCTCTCCACTCATGTAGCATGGATTTGAGGGTTTTCATTATTAGCTATTGAAAAAGTCCTCCTCTCTTCAAGGCATGAAGAATATAATTGGCTACCCTTGCGAAGAACACATTACAGACCTTCACCCCACATTGCAGAGACTTTGTCAAAAAACATGATGTATGCAAGAGATATCGATCAAATTATGAAGCAAGTTATGTAGAAAAATCTCCTTATTCTTGCAAATTAACACATTTATTTACTCAAGTGTGTTGCATGAAAAGACACTTGTACATGTTCATTTGAAGATAGAGGTTGCCAGGTTGTGTGTGTGTGGTGCCATCAAAGTAAAGGGTTTCACTATAGCACATAGTTGAGAAAGTCCATTCCATAGAAGCCTACATTTCATTAAAAAAAATACCATAGATGAGTCATGCTAAACTCTTCCAAAGCATAGGGCCTTAGAATCCAAATAGTGATAGACTTGGAGCTATAACCAAATAAGTGGAAGAGATTATCATTTAAATGTAGGTTATGGTGGGAAATTGGAATGCTTGTTAGTTATTACACATTTAGGATCTCATTCAACCATATGTTGCAAGGCTGAAAGTCTAGCATCTAGAGAAGATTTGCTACTTTGGAGATTTGAAGACAAACTAGAAAATATTATGATGAGAGATATCGATATTTCTTTCTTTGGACATAAGGTTATGCAAGTTGAAGAGCTAGAGCCTTTAGTGGATGTTGTTTTGATTGCATCAGGGCCTAGATTTGTTCAAAAAGTGTTAAATTCTAAAGAGCATGTGATATCCATGTTTGGGAGTTAAATATTGATATAGTTGATTCAAAAGTAGGTACAATGGAAATTCTATAGGATTTTGCCTCCCCATTCATGTAGTGTTACCATGTACAGGTTTTGATGGAACTAAGTAATATAGATAAATTAAAAAGAGTGATAGGAGTTGAAAATTCTCAGAGTTGTTCAGGTCTTCTATGTAGACATAGGAAACTCATGGTCAACTCAATTATTCATACGATGGCACAAACCAAGGCTAGATGAAATGAGGCAACAAAAAACTATGAATTACAAGTGAAAGAGAAAATGGAAGCTTCATGAGATAATACTAAGATGCCATTCATACGATTTTTCAAAAAGGAGCACAAATATGTGGTAAGGATTGTAGATGATTAAGGATAGTGATTTGACATAACCAATGAACTTTGTGAAAATCAGTTGGTAGTTAAATATATGACATCAAAAGGTTAGTATAGTCAAAACAACAACATGCCATTGACAAAAGATGAAGAGCCCAAAAGATAAACTCAAGTGATAGTACCTTGTGGAGGAATCAAAGCATGTGACAATGGTCATTCTCATGAAATAGAATAGACACCCAAAGTATAGTTTCATTGACGAATGATAGTCATGTAAGATATCAAAGAGAAATTATGAGAGGATTATTGTCATAGCCATAGAGAAAGAGTAAGAGGGGCGAAGGTCATGAAGACACAAAATTATATGGTAATGGTCATTCTCATGCCCAAGGGAGTAATCATTTAAAGGAAAAAATTGAAGAACACAATAGTGACCATGCCACAAAGGGGTAGTGATATCCAAATTATGGCGAGGTTATGAGAGACAACCCACAGGAATGGAGGGATAATTTGTATATAAATTCACAATGGTGTGACAGTCCTATTAAAGCATGGTGGTAGAGGAAAATCCAAAATGACAACCTCAAAGCAATGGAAAGGTTTTTAGAAGTTTGTTTGAAAAAACCTATGATAGAGGCAATGAAATCAAATAAATAACAAACTCTTGAGGTGATAGTTGAAAAACTGAAAATTTATGCTATAAAACATAGTTCAATGATAAATCAAGAAGATTAAGAGTTTTATATGAGAATAGAAGTGATAGAGAGCAAATAAATGAGAATAAAAAAGTGGTAGTTTCAATCCGATTGGTCCTATCGCCTGATATGCCTTTGTGAGATCTGTAATATCGACATATAAGCCTATGTCTCTAAGGATGATCGGGGATACCAGCATCTATGACTAGTATCGGTGGTTCGACTATCGGGTGATCAAGAAATCAACGATATTAGCACATCGGGTGTACACAACATATGTTACGGTGATATGGACATCTATGACTAGTATCAATGGTTGGACTATTGGGTGATCAAGGAATCAATGATATCGACACATTGGGTGTACACAACATATTGTTCATATGGCACATGACTCGATTGGTCCTATCGCCCGATATGCCTTTGTGAGGTCGGTGATATCAGCATCTAAGCCTACGTCTCTAAGGATTTTTCAATGTTGGCCAATATTATGGGCTTGTGAGGACCCCCTTTGATGGACTCCAAAGGTCCGACTAGTACCGATGGTTGGATTATTGGGTGATTGGGGAATCGGGTTAAAATTAGGTTCAGATCCCACAAGATATTATAAGCCAAAACTATGACTAAGGTGAATTTTCAATAATACAAAGGATGGGGCCCTTTTTATGAAACAAAAAAATTGATGCTAAAGACAAATGGGGATCAGTCGATCGGGTGACCCATATGCTATGGGACCTAAACTAAGTTGTAAATGTTTACAATAAATGTTCTTATTTAGAGATATTGTAGATACTTACAGTTAGTGGTAGTATAGATCATATAAGGGGTTTTTATCAATTTTTATTGTAGCAAGTAAACATGACAACAATCTTGGTTCTCAAGAACCATTGTAAAGCTTATTTTGTAACTTTTATTTTATATCAATATATATCAACTTTTAGCCTTTCCCAAAAACAACTTATAGACATGTAAAAATGACCTAACACTTATCACACATCCTAAATGACATTTTTTCATCATTGACATCATTATCACCTAATATCATTGTATTTCACATCAATTACATCGAAAACCCTAATTTCCTCTATTAATTTTTTTTTAGGCTATAGGAATCGGGTAGCATGACCCCCTATAAACTGCAGTGCACTTGGTAAAATTTTTGATGTGATCGGCGGCATTGGCACAACATGCCCATTGGTGCCACAAGGGTGGGGGAGACTAGACCTCATGATCAACCTCTTGCAACAAGAAATATTTAGCCAATCGAGCTAGGGCCCCAACCCCAATTTCCTCTATTAATTAAATAATATTATATTATTTAATTAATTCACTTTCTCATCATTTATCTAATCTTTATTCCTCCTGATTAATTAAATAACATCAATTATTTAATTATGCCACTAATTTACCCTATTCCCCTAAATCAATTAAATTATTGAAAATTAATAGTTTAATTAAATCACTTTCCCCTAAACTTGAATAATTAATTTAATTATTCAAAACATCATCCAAAAAGGTCAACAAAATAAATGCAACTTTGTTTGTAAAAGTCAAACATGATTTGCACGTTCAACTCAAAAAGGCTTAATTAATTAATTCGATTAATTAATTACCCTCACCCACTTTCATGATTGAGCAAATTATGACCACTGATTGCTCCCTCTAATTGGATGACTGGTTTATCTATCTCCTAACTAATCCATATGTTCTTCAATCCCACTGAAGGCTCAACTTGATTTCCTCAATTCCACAGATTACGCAATCAATTTCATTTGATTGATCAATTAACAACCTTAATTGATTTGATCATAGAAGCTAGCTGAGCAATCTAATTCCTCTCAACATCTTTCAACCTTTGATCAGGATACTCTACTATGCGATCTCGATCGTTCATCTCAAAACGTAAAATCTATATAACAATCCTTTTCATCCTAAAAAATGATAGGAGAATTGACATATTTTGCACAACGAAGTAATGCTGAAATTACAATTGATTTCTTGAACAACTTTGACACACATCTTTGATCAACACACACATATTTGGAGATTTTGCAACACATCAATGGAGGCTTCACATTGATACAACGATCCAACATCATTGCGAATATACTTTGACATAGGATGGTAATGCTATGTTTTATGAATTCAATTTATGTTCTCTTCTTTGATTACATTATTTGATTTCGTTTCTTCATAGTTTCATTTCATGAGTAATGGGTATGAATCTTAATCTTTGTTTGAGTTAAATCTTGTTTAATTTATTTACATTGATTATCTTATGCTTCTCAATTTCCCCCTTACAACATTTGGCATGCCCAGTGGGACCTTGATCCTTGACACTAACCTTTATATGAGTTTTAATTGAGCATTTGTAGCTTCCGAAATGTGGTTGCATTTCCCAGAAATGCACTTGAAAAATTTTCATGCAAAAGCTATAGGAGTTTCATGTGATTGCTCCTTCAGTTTTATCGCTTTTTCTTTTTCTAACTACTTTTGCTTCAGAGATAGGGCCACCTTTGACTTTTCCAACTGCAGTTGATTTTTTGGACCAATTTTGCTTCTAGAAATAGGTCCACAATTGCACTAAGAAGGACCGCTTTTGACTAAGATTGCCGCTTTTTATCTGTGTTTTTGAGTAAAAACCAACAAAGTAACTTTTTGATTTCTAATGCTAATAGGTTGCTATTTTGGATGTTTTTTGTTTGTTGACTATTTTTTGTGTAGCTCTTGTAGGGATATGGTACACTTTACATCAAGAAACAACTAACACTTTTATTGCAGAGAAGGCGAACGACCCAAGTTCAACTTTTCAAAAGCTTTCATATTTTAGGAAAAAAATTCAATTTGGTGCTATAAAAATGAACCCCATAACTTGCACACTTTCGATTTGGTGCTTTAAAAAGAACTTTTCAAAAGACTTCTAGTTTAGGGAAATTTTTTAATTTGGTGCTATAAAAATGAACCCCACAACTTACACATTTTTAATTTGGTGCTTTAAAAAGAACTTTTCAAAAGCTTTCTAGTTTAGGGAAAGTTTTGTTTTGGTGTTATAAAAATGAACACCACAAACTTGCATGCTTTTGATTTGGTGCTTTAAAAATAAATTTTCCAAAGCTTTCTAGTTTAGGGATTTTTTTTGATTTGGTGCTTTAAAACAAAATGATTTTTTTACCAACATTTTCATTATGTTGATGAAATGAACGAGTTTATTTTATTGACCACATTAAGGCAAGGTTATTGTAGATACCGAAAATTGGTCTAGGCCTGCGAGTACACATTCGACATAATTTTCTAACTCAATTCCGAAAATTGGTCTAGGCCTGCGAGTACCCAATTTAACCTTTTCAACTATAATTAAATATTTATTATTTAATTATTCAATTCCACCTTTTCAACAGTCAATTAAATAAATTATATTATTTATTTAATTTAAACCTTTCATTTTCGAATGTTGAATTAAATTAACATTTAATTCATTATTTAAATTATTTATGTCACATTCTTCTGTCAATCAGTTATCTAATCATTCACTTACCTTCTGACTCGAGATCCATTTTTAGTTCTCCAATTATCTCTGAATTCAACACCTGTTTGTCTCTGTGAGAAGACTCTATGTCACAACTAGTCAGTTAACTAGTTCTAACTCATGTGCATGAATGCGTTTATTAATTAAATATCTTTAATTAATTAATTAATTTATGTATGCATTCAAATTCTTCATCTTTGAGTTCTAACTTTTTCTTTGACATTCAAAGTCTATTTCTTTTGTTTTCAAAGACTCTTAACTGAAGATTAAATTATTTATTTAATCTAGAACTCTTGTTCTTTCTATTTTCAAACAGTCTTAACACAAGATTAAGTTGTCGTTCTAACTTAATCTTTATCTTATAGTATTTCCTGACTCATGTTCTAACTCACGTTCTATCTGGCCCATAACTCACATCGCATGACATTCATCAATCTCATCCGTCGATCTCTCTTTCAATCTGAGCCGATCATTCGAAAACCCAAAATCTATAAAATGGCCTGTCATTATCATTATTCCTCCTCCCAAAATCATACACTTTTGAGAAGAAACTTATCTTCGATATTTTTCTTAGACATTCAACGAAGTTATGCTTGCATCAAACACAAAAATCTGAGGGCAAGAATACTGAAAAGGCAAAATGGAGAAGGACAATCAAGATAATTCGAAGGGGTGGACGCATATTCGGTGAGAGCTTTCCAATTGATTTGTTTAGTTTAATCATGTTTACTTTCTTCATTCTTTGGTGTTTGATTTTAAATAAATATTGCTTAGATTAGGATTAACATCGTTTATTCTAGTTGCAGATTCCAGATCTGATTATTTCTAATGTTACATTTGGTGAACCCGATGTGAACCGAGCTTCAAATTCATGCAGCTTTTTTTTTCATTTTTTGCAGGAATCATACGACGAATCGCATCTATTCAAAAAAATGATGCATCTGTATTGGTGAGCCACATCTTCTAAACTCTGCACCGCATCTGCCACCATGCACCGCATTCATGAATTCATAAACCGCATCAGATTGTCAACATTTCGACCCGCAACTTTCAACACAAACCGCATCCGCAACTCATTTTCGAGCCGCATCTGTGGCTTGAAACGCCGCATCTGACTGGTAAATATTTTTCACTCTTTCAAATTCCGTACATCCGCGTTTTCTATATATATTTTTTTCATGTGATTTTCGTTTTTCACTAATGTTTGCTTGTAGCTGTGTTTAGGGGGAATAACGTATTTTTTTGCAGGATGAAGCATAAAAGACAATAAAAAAATCAAAGACAATATTTTCTGCAGGACAAAAGCTGAAGACAAGAACAATGAACTACTGATCTGTTTACATGTAGGACCTAATGCCTTTGTTTTTATTTATTTAGCAATCTTTATGTTTGGTAGATAGATAACTGTCGTTTGGAATAAAAAGAATCAATGTTTGCTTTGTTTTGTGTGAAAGCACCTTTATGTCACCCTTTACAATTCGGTATATCAGAGTATCCTCTCCCCTTGTGCAGTCATGCGATCCTGGGTGTAAGAGAAATGGTTACTGACTCTAGAACTTGAGCCTGTCTTGGTGGGAAAAAGTACTCACCCCAAGACGACTCAGACTGGTAACACGCTTTAGCCAGCGACTTCCACTCGGTATATAAAAAAGGATTTTTCGAGGAAACCCCAAAAATCAAGCTCACTATTCCGACGAGAAGGGAAGAAATGGTCTCTCGCCGAAGTTGAATAGTGCCCCACGAACAAAATTCCCTTACTAAATACCATGTTGTAGTTTGTCAAAATCCTACCTATTTGCTGGCGCAGCAGGGTCGACCCTATGAAGCCGTCTTACATTTTTATGGTTTGTGTGGAGATGAGATGTATGCCATGGGAGTTTCATGGGTACAGTAGCTTGGCTGCCTCGTATAAGTGGGTGCCGTGGAGGGGAGCTAGTGGGGTCAAGCTACTAGTCTTCCGCCATAAATATGCGTTGCTAGATTTATCCAAGTAAGAACTCAGCAAGTATTGTCCAAAAAGCCTAGGTTGTAAATGTTTTTTGGTGTCTTAACAGATCTATCACTTCAAAACTGAAAATACATTTAATGTTGTGTTTGTTTTTTGTTGTATTCATCAAAAAATTGATCAACAAACGAATTCAATCAAAACAACTTTCGGGAAACTGCAAACTTTCAAAAAGTGAGTCGCAACTGTCAGTTTTAACATCGCATTTGTTTTAGTGAGTTGCATTTGTTAGGGTAAACACCGCATGTGTCTATCCAAAAAGTCCATCTTTTATAGTCTGAAAATTATGAGCCACAACTATCAAATTCTGAGTCGCATGTGTATATGCAAGCCGCATCTATCCATTTTCAAGCTGCAAGTGTTTGTCAGAAAATTTAGGTTTTACAGAGTCCATATTTCGAGCCTTATATGAGTTAGTAAGTCGCATTTGTCAAGAAACCGCAACTGCTTGTCACAATTCAAAACCAGGTTTTAGTCCAATTGCTGCATGCATATTATCAAATTGTAAACCGCATCTATAAGGAAAAGCCGCAACTATCTGTCAAACATCCGAAACAAGGTTTTAGTCAAATCAGCGCATGCATGTTCGTAAACCGCATCTGTCAAAATTAGAACCGCATTTGATAGGTGAACCGCATTTGACTGTCAACAGAAAACCTCGAAAACCGCAAACCGTGTCTAAAACATTACTATCATTTTCGCTTCTATTTCTAAAGATCAACCTTGGACAAAAACTTGAAAATTTTCTCAAAACCTTGCATTGTTAGGTGTCATATACGTCCTAGTCATAGTCATCCTAAGTTGCATGTATATAGATAATTCCTAGGAGATTGAATATAGCAGAATAGAACAACTTTCCGTGTCATTGGATACATTCATGTCTTGATTTTTCCTCATCATTGAACCTAGTCACTTTGGTCCTATTAGTGAATCTTTTCAGCTCAACAGTCTAGTTTGGGAAATTGACCTTGTCAACTGTCCTTGTCCTACAATCAGGTTCCTTGGTCAAACATAAATCATTGCATGCATTTATGCCATAAGTGGTAGGTTATCCCTATTTTAGAATCATTTACCATCATAGTCTACTCGAGATTTTGCATATTGTTTGGCATATCATACGTCATCTTAGTATATGTCATTTTAGAAATCTTTAGCAACATCCTTACTTTTCAAAAAATCCAAAAAACATAAAGATAGGTCATATCAGTTTTAGACATAGTCTACATTACCCTAGTTTGAGCAACTTTTCATGGTCGAAACAAGGTCTGAAAAGAAACATAAATCAATGTCGGACCCTAATGAATTTTTTAATCCTTTCGGAAATCAACCATCAAGGAGTGAGAGACCACACAAAGCTTTTCTTGAAAAACATGTCACTAGAGACACACATGGACAAATCTTTGTTGAAGACATAGACGCCGTTGTACAAGATCTTGAGCTTGCATCCTTTATGGATGAGTGTTTGGCAAATGATCCCCAACGATATACAACAAAGTTGCTAGTAGAAGGTGCGACACTACCACCAGGATTTGATATTCATACTTTGAAACCACAGTCTACTCAACCAACGCAAACTGCAACGTCAAGTGTTTCTATTCCCCAAATTATCGCAATAATATCAACTGGCATACCTACCCAAACATCATCAATTGTAAGTAAAATCCCTTTCAACGTAACACAAGGTTTACAATTTACTATAAGAGCAACTTCCTCCAACCCCTTTGGCACCAACACTATTGGTAAGAGATCCAAAGTTGACATGAGAATTCCTATACCACATCAGAACATTCAGACAAGAAATATTCCTATACCAAATCAGAACATTCAGACAGGAAATATTCCTATACCAAATCAGAACATTCAGACAAGAAATATTCCTATACCCAATCAGAACATTCAGATAGGAAATATTCCTATATCAAATTAGAACATTCTAACAGGATATATTCCCTCGCCAAATTACAACCTGTCACAAAACATGGCATATCAGAACACCTACATTGATCCAAACAACACAAACAACATGTCCTTGACACAAGTAGATGTTCTCCAAAACCAAATGCAAATGCTTCAACAACAAATAGACAACATGTCTATGTCAGGCAAATGAACTATCTCAGTGCAAGATCTATGTCCATGTCCTTTCGACAAAGCACTTTACATGACACCTTTCCCCCATGGATACGTTATACCGAATCTGCCAAAGTATAATGGGCGGAAGAATCCTTTGGAACACATTAGAGAATTCTTAATGGCATGCATGGACATATCATATGACCCCACATACTTGATGAGACTATTTTTGCGAACCCTTATTGGGATAGCACTGGAATGGTTCTCCAAATTACCATATGGCATACGATCTTGGGGTGAATTAGCTGAAAAGTTTGTCAAACACTTTGCCTTTAACATAGACAATGGAATAACCATAGAAAACTTATGTCACACAACACAAGAAGACAGTGAAACTTTCACCACTTTCTTCCAGAGATGGAGAAGTCTAGCTAGTAGATGTCCAGTTGAAATACCTGAAAAGCAAAAGTCACGATATTCCTTGAAAACATCAACCCAAAACTGAGAAGTGACTTAAGGGTACATTGTTGTACTTCATTCCTAGACTTGGTACAAAAGGGCATCATCCTTGAAAAAGGCCTTATCGACAAAGGAGAAATTAAGGTACCAGGCAGAAACCCAGTCGTTCAACATCAAAACACACCTAATGATAGAAATAAATTCTGGCCTAGAAACAAAAATGTTACAAATGATGACATTGTTGATGCTAAAAACATACATACACGACCAATTATCACACTTAGAGTTTACAACTCCAATCAAGACATGATGAATAGTCCAGATCAAACAACCAATTATGTCCAAAATTCACAACAACAATGACCGCAAAGGAGATTTCCTACATGTGAATTTACCCCTTTAGGACAACCAATCGAGACAATTTTCAAAGAGTTGATTAAACATAATCTCATTAAACCTTTGGAACCAAGAGAGTATGATCCTGGACAATTTAAACCTTCATGGTGGGATGATAACACTTTTTGTGACTATCATCGAACGAAAGGACACAACCTACAACAATGTTGCCAACTGAAGAATATTATCCAAGACTTTGTTGAAAATGAAACCATAGAGGTCAATGGGTAGAAAAATACCAAGAACAGTGATCATAAGGTCTTCATAGACCCGTTACATGACCACACGAAAGGAAAAGCCTCTAGTTCGGAAACGAAGAATTCTCCATCAGCCAATTACACAAACACCAAGTATGACTATGGAAAAGGAAAGATCATATATACCCTCCGAGCTGCAAATGAACATATCGATACCGTCACCATTAAGAAGCATCCTAAATGTGCTGTAAACACACACAGAACAAAAATCACTATTCCAGGTCCTTCCTTAGAGCCACCTATAGAATCTTCCAAGTCTAAATACAATCTCCTTGATCAATTGAGCAAGACCCCCGCACATATATCCATTTTGGAATTGTTGAATTTATCAACTGAGCATCAAGCCATTCTCGACAAAGCCTTACAGAACATGACTGTCCCTACGGACTTAGATGTCAATCGTTTTGAAGAAATGGTAGGATATTTAACCAACTCCCATCACGCCACATTTTCCCAACAAGACTATTCGACAGAAAAGACTGATCATAATGACCCATTACATTTTGAAGTCCTAGTCCATCAAACCAAAGTCAGACGAGTCCTGGTAGACAGAGGAGTAGGTTTGAACCTGTGTACCCTAAAATTGGTTAAGGCATTAGGATTCTTAAAAGAATACGTAGACACCTTGAAGAGTATAGTTATCAAGGCTTATGATGATGATGAAAGATCATCCAAAGGAGTTGTCACACTCCCTATCAGAATTGGCCTAGCAGTCATGAACACCAGCTTCCAAGTCTTGGATCTCACCCTTCCGTATAACTTGTTGTTAGGTAGACCTTGGATACACGCAATGAAAGCTATACCTTCCACATATCACCAATGTCTTAAATTCCCACATAATGGCACTGAGATCACTATTGATGGTGATCCAAATCCTTTTCAATACTGTACAAGCCTAAGGGAAATTCCACAATGACAGGTACTCGTTAATCAAGAAGCTCCATCATCATCCACTTTATCCCTATACATTGATCCATCACGTCTTACCAAGTCCATTTCATTCAAACTACCATCATCCACTCCTAAGGTTGAGATCCAAGACAAGGGTTGTGGAGAATACAACATGAAGGCATCCTATTGTATCAGTCAGCTGATTCCACCTAAGGCATATTGCTTACCCCTGGCAGATAGAAGACAATTAGTAGTCACATTTCATGTTCCCCCTATAATGACATTGACCAAATGGGGAGAGTTAAGTGAAGAGGAAGTGGATCAAAGTGATATTACCTCCTGGTTGTACTAGGGAGACATTGAATACCCCTCGCCATCTATTCAAATAGCTAAGAATCAATATGGAAAAGGATTTAGGATAATACAAAGCGAAGGCTATGATGGGCATAGTGGGTTAGGACTACATCAAAATGGAAGCATATAACCAATCATTGTCTCCCCACGACTGAAATATCTAGGGCTAGGGTTTCAACCGCTTAGAATTGGTTTTCCTAGTACTTCGTCACCATTTCAAGAGGAAGTGAGTGTTTATGCATACATCGAGACATCTCATGAACCACTTCCCCCAGTTTACAATGAATCCCCAATTTACGATGAATCCCCTAACTCGAGTGGCTGTGAATGGGATTCCCTTTCCTCTACCAGTACCATGAACCTAGATAGTCTATTTGGAGAACTTGAGCTCACGATAAAATCCTTACCAAAGTCATCTAGTCCCCATCATAAGAAACACTTGTCCAAAGAAGAATGGCTTAAGCACTATTATTGGGAAACCCTTGATCATGCATCTTGGGCACCTAACGAACCATCTTCTGAAACCCTAGCTGTTGCGATAGTCCCACATCAGAATTTACCTACCCCTAGGAAAAAGACCAAGAAGGAGTTAGTCCAAAACTTCTATGACCATGCCAACCATTCTATATTCACCTTGTCAGCTTCCACCTTTGATAACTCTGATGATGACATGCCACTCATATATCCTGAACTTATCGAATGGGATCAACAAGGTACACCCATCTTAGATACATTCGATAACAACGAAGCATTAGCTAAGTTCATGGGACTTCGAGAAGGCATACCTAGAGGGGATCATAAAGCTAGTTTTACCATAGACTTGGATGACAAAGCATATTTTGGGGAGTCTATTTACACCTCTAGTCGCAAAAATGAGAATAAAAATAAAAAAAGACAATGAAAATAAAAATGATGAGTCCCTAGGTGAAAACCGAAAGGCGCCTTTGGATGAAGAAACAGTCAAAATAAAGGACGTATTCGAGGGCAAAAACCTCTCTGAGGCACCCAATGATAGAGGTTTAAATATTATCCCCATTGAACAAGAAAAGTCACCGATGCTAGTAGAAGAATCTGTTGTAGTCAACATAGGTACAGAAGAAAATCCTTGGATGGTATATTTTGCGGCTTCTTTAACAGAGACAAAAAAACTTTAGTTTAAGGACTTCTTCACAAAGAAACAAATAAAATTTGCATGGTCGTATGCTAACATGCCTAGGCTGGATCTAGACCTAATATTGCACCATCTACCACTACAACCAAGTATTAAGCCAGTCAAACAGAAGTTAAGGAAAATGCATCCACAAATTGCTCTATTAGTCAAAGTAGAACTCAAGAAATTCTTGGATGTAGGATTCATAAGGACCATAGACTATGCAGACTAGATATCAAATCTTGTACCAGTGACTAAACCAACTGGGGGCATCTATATTTGCACAAACTTTAGAGAAATCAACAAGGCATGTCCTAAGGATGACTTCCCTTTGCCGAACATAGACATGATAGTAGATCTTACATCAGGCTATGAGATGCTATCCCTCATGGATGGTTTCTTTGGATATAACCAAATCAAAATCGCAGTTGAAGACCAACACAAGATGACTTTCACGTGTCCATGGGGCACATACTGTTGGAATGTTATGCCTTTTGGGCTTAAGAACGTAGGAGCTACCTATCAACGGGAAATGATTATTATTTTCCATGACTTTATACATACTCTCATGGAAGATTATTTAGATGACATTATAGCTAAATCATAAACAAGGCCAGATCATTTGAAGGTTCTAGACAAGATATTCCAAAGGCTAGAGAATTACAACGTCAAACTAAATCCAAAGAAATGTGTCTTTGGAGTGAAATCAGGGAAACTTCTAGGGTATATCATTTCTAGAAGAGGCAGTGAACTAGATCCAAAGAAGTTAAGAGATATCATAGAGATGCCTCCTCCAGTCAACATTGGTCAACTAAGAACACTACAAGGAAGATTATAGTCTATTAGGCATTTCATAGTACAATTGGCAGATAAAATACACCCATTCCAACATCTACTCAAGAAAGGAGTACCATTTGTTTGGACACCTAAATGTCAGGAAGACTTCCAACAAATCAAGGACTATTTGCTCACTCCACCTGTCTTAATGCCACCTATAGATGGAAAACCATTGATACTATACATTTCAGCAACTCAGTCGGCATTAGGAGCTCTTCTTGCATAGAACGATGATCAAGGTCATGAAAGAGAAGTCTATTACATCAGTCGTACCTTGGTAGGATATGAATTAAATTACAAAAACATTGAACGTTCCTATCTTGTGGTAGTCTTTGCTACTCAAAAACTTCGGCACTATATGCTCAATCGTCAAACAATGTTGGTTGCAAAGATTGATCCCCTCAAATATCTCCTAAGTAAGGCAACATTAACATGTCAATTGGCTAAATGGGTTATGATACTTAGTGAGTATGACATCCAATATGTCAAGAGGAAGGCTATAAAAGGATAGGTGATTGCAGATCAGTTAACAGATGCACCTATGAAGGCAGACCATCCTTTAGTGGCAGATTTTCCTAATGAATTTCTCTTCAACATTGACATAAGAACCGAATGGAAATTATACTTTGATGGGTCACATACAAATCGTGGTTCAAGAGTAGGTATCCTATTTGTTACACCTCAAGGCGATACTATTCTTAAATCATTCAGGATTTCTTTCCCTTGTACCAACAACATAGCAGAGTATGAAGCCTTAGTGACAGGACTAAGAATGGTAGCCCAATGGAAGATTAAGAGTCTACATGTTTTTGGCGATTCTCAACTAGTAATCCGGCAAGTAAATGATGATTATGAGACTAAGGATGAGAAGCTTACCCCTTAAAAACACATGGCTAATAGTTTCAAGCAGTACTTCAATGACAATTCCTTTCAACAAATACCACGTATTCAGAACAGGGCTACAGATGCTATGGAAACTGTGGGTTCCTTGTTGGATATCCCGAGTAATGTGCCTAAGTTTGAGTTTTTGGTTGAATAGTTGTTGGTCCCTGCCTATGATGTCCCCGATACTGCGATGGTGTGTACAATTGTTGGTCCTACATCCCCTTGGTATAAAGACGTATTCGATTACTTGAAAGACCATACCTTACCTCGAGACTTGTCCAATAACCAACGCAAAAATTTTATCCGTAAGTCAGCTAAATACACCATCATCGGAGATACCCTGTATAGACGTACCTTAGATAACGCCCTAATGAGATGTCTCAATGCTGAAGAAGCACAAACAACTTTGCGAGCAGTGCATGAGGGTATATGCGGATCCCATTCGAGTGGTTCTAATTTAGCCCATAAGATTATGAGACTAGGTTATTATTGGCCTACAATGGAGAAAGACTCATACATCTTTGTAAATAAATGTAGACAGTGTCAGATACACGGAGATTTGATAAGAGCACCAACACAGGAGCTTCATTCAATTACATCACCATGGCCTTTTGCCCAAAGGGGACTGGACCTCATAGGTAAGATACACCCTCCATCATCCAATGGTCATAAATTCATCATAACTGCCATCGAATACTTCACCAAGTGGATTGAATCTATTCCCATGACTTACATCACCGACACACAAATATCCAAGTTTATCCTAAACTATATCATTTTTTGGTATGGTGTACCCCAATCCATAATCATAGACAATGGCCGTCCATTCAAGAACCAAGAAGTATGCCATCTATGTGAAGAGTTCCATATCAAACATCATTTTTCCACCCCATATTACCCACAAGGTAATGGCCAGGCAGAGGCATCTAATAAAACCATTGTTAGAATCCTGAAAAAGACTATCAATGACGCTGGTCATGACTGACACCTACAACTTAATCCTACCTTATGGGCTTACTGCACTAGCATTCGTACTCCCACTGGCGCCACTCCATATTCCCTAGTATTCGGGTCTGAAGCTATCTTACCTATTGAGGTTGAAATTCCTTCCTCGAGGGTTTTCTTGAAAGGTCACATTGATGATGAAGAGTACTGTGTATCCAGATTACAAGAGCTAGAATTACTAGATGAACGAAGATAGAAAGCACGAGACCATTTGCAAGCATATTAGAATCGTCTTCATTGTAGCTATAATAGAAGAGTTCTAAATAGAGACTTTGACATTGGAGACCTAGTTTTAATGGAAAATCCTAAGAATCAAGCTGAACGAGAAAAGCCAGGTAAGTTTGAACCTAATTGGTTGGGGCCCTATATTGTCACATAAGCTTTTGGATCAGGAGCGTACCAACTCTCTACTCCTGAAGGAGAGCCACTTTTTTCACCCATCAATAGTCTTCATCTGAAGAGGTTCTATGCGTAGCTTATGAGAATCTTAGGTCTTAATTTAGAAAATACAAAAAAAATTGGAAAAAACAAAAAGAATGGTTACCTTGATGAAAACCTGGCAAACAAACGTCTTTGTAACATCAACAAAATAAAAAATTGAATTAATCAAAATAGTCAAGAGAAATAATCCGTCCAATAGTGGAAACTGCTTCGGTGGCTCTATGGATAAGTACCATGGTGAAATCCTGGCAAACAGGTGCCATGTGTAGTCAAACTCGCTCTTTCATCTACCGTCATTCCAATCAGAATTTTTCACCATCCATCATAATAAATGGTTGTCTTATCCATTGCTTGGAACGATTGACATCAAATTCCATTCTATCACATTCCCCACTCCATCTCACAATTCTTATTCCTGAATGGGGGAAAATCCTTGTTTTGTACCATGAGGACCTTGTACATAGCATCACATCATCGAAAATGTCCTGAAAAATCCCAAAAACATTAGAAAACTTCAAAAATCCAAAAAAATAAAATAAAATCAAAACATGTCAAAAAATACCAAAAACAGAGTCGAGTCAGTCATGTTAAGTAAGTCGTAGACATAGTTGAACTACGTTGCCTCCGCGATTGGGACGTAGGAAAGATCATCAATCGATGTGCCCCCGAGGCATTAGGTCTATTTGTCTAGGTTTGTCATGTATCACACACATTAAAATCATGACTCTTTATACATCCAAAGTCATTGGTTGTGTCAAACTACGAGGTCTCTGCGTGTACAACGTAGGCAAGGCTAATCAATCGATGAGCCCCCGAGACCGCACTAGGTCAATTCAATAGGGTTTATTGCATTCACTATCATACACGTTGCATATCATCAACCTAAGTACATATTTTTAGTCAATCATGTCATACAATGTCTACACACACACTTGTTAATCAGTCAAGAAATCAAAACAAGTCATGCATCAACAAGGAAAAACATCTCAAAGTCATCAAGTCAATATCAAACACATTGTCAGAATGATCACTTTATGTCTTAAGCAAGATATGTCTTTCTTGTCAACAAACATTGTCAATAGCCTCATGTTGCTTGCCACATCAATGTCATCAGGCTCCAACGTCTTATATGACACGTGTCTTTTTTGAAACCAGGCTTTCTCATGCCTTATACAGATAGTCACCCAATCAAAACCAGACTCCGTCTTATGTGATATGTGTCATCTTTCACATTATGCTATGTCAAACATCAAACAATCAAACAATCCTACAAGATCAAGTTTTGGCGAATACTTTTATTTGGCTTTATGACTTTATATCTTATTTTGTCTTATCTTTTTATTGATTTGTGCATAAGTCCAGTTACTAGCTTTCTCAAGGATGTCCTCTGAAGGATTAAGAGAAGCAAGGATGTCTCAGGACTCTTTTTCTTTGGCTGCTTTCTATCAACTGTCTTTTTAACTTTAGTTTTTGAGTCATGCTACTAGTTTCCTCAAGGATGTCCTATCAAGGATTTAGAGGAGCAATGATGTCTCATGACCCATCTTTTATTTGTTTGCTGTTTGTGGTTTGTCTCGACAAAAAGACTGGGGCAATCTTGTCCTTAGTATGAGTTACGACACATCTTGTCTACGACTGTTTGTTTTTCGCAGATGGATGACTTTGTACACTATGGTCTATCTCATATCATAGTGTGTATTATCCATTTGCGTCATGTCCCGCCCAATGATGATAAAAAAAGCAAGCATAACATATATGGCACAATATCAAAGATCACATGTTTATTCTCAATCAACCACCTTAATTATTTCTTACTAACATTTTAAAATCATTCATGCTAACATTTCTCTTCTTCAATATAATGATAAGAGTCCTGTGACACAACAAAAAATAAAATAGATCAGATGCATATGCATACATATTATAAGAATTTCACATAGTTGTATTGCATTTCAAACACATGTAGTAACATTAACATCTTCATTGCATACATTCGAAATCATGACATAATAGGCATTTCATCATCCTAAGATACATAATAGAAACATTGCATGTATATCACATATAAATAAACATCATATAGCATATTACATCCATCATCATATAGAATAATCATAAACATCATAAATTGCACAAACTCATACATAGTAGAAGCATCCATTCATAACACATGTACATACATTATCTAGGAAACATAATCATATAGACATAATGCATCATCCATAAAATAGAACTGCATATCATATAGAAGCCGCCAAAAATCATATATATATCGCTCAAAATAATGTGTCATAGTACAATATCGGAATGTATCCATAAATAAAATGAGCTCGCAAGCTCTCTAATCAAAATACAATGTCTACATAATAACAAGTGTCACTATGTCCCACTGCAACTGCTATCACGTGGTGAAGGTGGTGGAAAAATCCTCGAAGGTGCTCTTTGTTAGGTGGAAGGCCTCTCATACGGACTTGTCCTCGGTGGTCCTACTGCACCCTCTATACTCTGTGTCCTCGTATGACTCCTGCTCTGTGACCTATGACTGCGAACCTCTGAAAAGCTAGGAGCTCATCTCTCTGCTGGCACCACTACCTCATATAGATCCTTGTAATATGACACTCTCTCAACTGATCTGACTAGATCACAAGCAAAACCATCAGATAAAGAACCACTGCAAAGGTGTTTGACCTCTATAAACTACTGCTCTATCTCCTATCATCGGGCTATGGCCTGATCCCTCTCCATAACTACACTATCCCTCTCTGCACAGGCACTGTCTCTCTCTACACGAGCATTGACTCTCTTTGCATGAGCATTGTCTCTCTTTGTGAATGCACTGTCTCCCTCTATTCACATGGCATCAAGCTCTGCTATCATTAATCTCAATCTCTCCTCCAAAGCCTCCCTATCACCATCCCTAGGTGCATCATCCTCCCGTATCCCCTCCACCATCTGATCTCTGAGCTCTCTCTCCTGCTCCTCCATAGGTGCCTCCTCCTCAACATCGTCCTCCCCATATCTTGCCAGAATCCCAAGAGCATCAATATCCACATCAATATCCATATCCGCCTCCTCATCCTCTACGACATCCTCTCCCCCAATAGCCACATCAACTACCTCCTCGGTAGGCTGGTCACCTCCAACCTGTGCATCCGCTCCACCTCCGATGTCCAACATCGGTGCATCCACTACCACTGCCTCTTGAATAGGTGAAATTCCACCTACCTGACCCCCTCTCTGTCCTCTCCATCCTTGTCTACCGCCTCTACCACCACCCTCTCCTCTGCCATCATCCCCATCACCCCTCCCTCCAACTCTGCCACCTCTACCTCTTTGCCGTCCTCTCGGCCCTGTGCCTCATCTCTCAACTAGTGTTGGCTAATCCAGATATGTGTAAGGAATCAGACGATGCTCCACCCACCATGCATCATATGCAGTTGTGGTCCCTGGATCTGCTAATCCGTCTCTCCATCCCCTATGTACTGGTTGTAAAGCCTATATCTCTGCCTCTACAGTAGCTACTGGAATCATGGGCCCCCAGTGTGGAACCTCTCTAGAACAATGAGAATTTTTTTCTCTACCTCGAGGCTCATCCTGAACCTCTCCAAATTGTCTCAAAACTCGCTCTAGCAAGTGTCTCTCTATAATGTGCACGCTCGAAACAATCCTCCCAATTAGGTATTGTGTCTGTTTGCAATATGGAAAATTTCTATCCTCATCAACCCACTCCTCATAGTCCATGTATGGTCTCCAAGTGATCTGATCTAAAGTATCGAGTGCATGTCTCCAATATCCAGTATCTCCCACATGGCTCTGAGTGATGTTTCCTGTGTACCAAAAAACATACGGAGATCTCGCCCGTCGCTCTACAATAACTGGAGGACGAAAAACAACTATCCTCTCCCATGCCCAAACCATTAGCAAAGTGGTCTTACAACTCATCGATTGTGCGTCCCTATATGCAATATCATGTAAATGGAAATATAACATCCCTAATAGACATAGACCCCAGACATACAAGGTCTCTCTCTCTAACATTCCCACCAACATCTCTCCCCATCCAACACGAAAACCATGACCCCGTCGATCTGGTAATACTATCCCACTTATCAATGTACATAATATACAGTCAATCCTATCGTATCTGTCTGCCAACACCGACCATCTGATCTCATAATGCTCGATGCCGAGCCTCCTAATATCGTCCACCTGATAGAATCTAGCTAGCTTCGTCAATCCACACTGGGTATCGTACATCACCCGCTCTCCTCTGATCGAAAGTCTAAGTATCCTGTACACATCCTTCAATGTGACAGTCACCTCCCTAGTCAGTATATGAAATGATGATGTCTCTGAGTGCCATTGCTCGCACAATGCGGTGAGCATCCCTCTGTTTTCCTGAATAGCAGGCATCGAAAGACAATGATGAAGACCAAGTCTCCACAAAAGCTGTATCTCTGCACTAGTCAAACGATCTGTCAGATCGAAGGTGTCTAGACATGTCTCACATGTATTTATAGGATCTAACACAACCTTCATTTCAACCAACATGTCAATTTTTTTTTTGAGTTTTTCATAGAATTTTTTTTTTGAAAATTTTACCAACCAAATGCGGCTCACTATGAAAAATGCGGTGCATTTATACAAATGCGTTGCATGACAAAGCATTTGCATTGCATATTCCATATGCATTGTACATCACCACCCCACATTTCTACTTATTGCAAATGCGGTGCATTTTCTATAACCTGTCTATCTACTACATATGCGTTTCACAAATGCATATGCGGTTCACTAACCTACATGCGTTTATTCTAAATGTAGATGCGTTCCATAAATACATATGTGGAGCATTTTCTAAAAAATGTGTTCAATGCCTAAAATTCCTAACCTAGCCTAGACGTGTTTTCACATATGCATCATTTCGCAGTCAAATGCGGTGCATATGACGACATATGCGTTGATTCTCAAAGACCGCATATGTTAATTAAAGTTTCACGGCCTAAATCTACGTGCAAAAATAACTTTCAAAGGCTCATTTTTGGGTACATACTGGTGGTCCTGCGTCGGCTGACCACCTGAAGGTCCGGATCCGATATCCTCAATGTGCAACATATGGAATGGGAGCCATCTTTGTCCACTAGTCAGAGAAAAATCTTAGTTCTTCTAACTCCTCTGGGTGCAAATGAATTGGTTTTCAACCTAATTCTTATTTATAGCCAAGGTTTGGGTGGCATTTCTTCTGACCTAGTCTATTTGCCCCTTAACCTTCCAACTTCAAATGACCCGTACACGTCCGTAACATCTCCAAATTCAATTTCGTCAACTCCATAGCATTTCTGACCATCAAATTGACTTATCGGTAATATTTCTTGATTTTTTTGAAACTTTTCAAAACTTGTCAATTTTCCTGAGGGGGCATACCCTAACCTATTTCATGCTGGGGCACGATCGGGGCATATTTTCTTTGACACAACGCCTAAACAACATTGTATCAAAGAGGGGCAAACTGTAGATACCAAAAATTGGTCTAGGCTTGCGAGTACACATTCGACATAATTTTCTATTTATCCATGGTCATGATTAAATAATGTCAATTATTTAATTGCCTTTTCTAATACATATATCCTCTATTAATTAAAATACCCCTTTTAATTAATTCACTAATTCATTAATTCATTTATTCAACTATTGATTAATTAAATAAATCATATTTATTTAATTATGTCGCTAACTAATAATCCTCTTTCGTAATTAAATAATTTATTATTTAATTCCCCCCTTTATCATATTTCAACTATAATTAAATATTTATTATTTAATTATTCATTTAACCCCCTTTATCCATAATTAAATATTTATTATTTAATTACCCAATTTAACCTTTCAACTATAATTAAATATTTATTATTTAATTATTCAATTCCACCTTTTCAATAGTCAATTAAATAAATTATATTATTTATTTAATTTAAATCTTTCATTTTTGAATGTTGAATTAAATTAACATTTAATTCATTATTTAAATTATTTATGTCACATTCTTCTGTCAATCAGTTATCTAATCATTCACTTACCTTCTGACTCAAGATCTATTTTTAGTTCTCCAATTATCTTTGAATTCAACACCTGTTTGTCTCTGCAAGAAGACTCTCTATCACAACTAGTCAGTTAACTAGTTCTAACTCATGTGCATGAATGCGTTTATTAATTAAATATCTTTAATTAATTAATTAATTAATGTATGCATTTGAATTCTTCATCTTCGAGTTCTAACTTTGTCTTTGACATTCAAAGTCTATTTCTTCTATTTTCAAAGACTCTTAACTGAAGATTAAATTATTTATTTAATCTAGAACTCTTGTTCTTTTTGTTTTCAAATAGTCTTAACACAAGATTAAGTTGTCGTTCTAACTTAATATTTATCTTGCAGTCTTTCCTGACTCATGTTCTAACTCATGTTCTATCTGACACAAAACTCACATCGCATGACATTCATCAATCTCATCCGTCGATCTCTCTTTCAATTTGAGCCGATCGTTCGAAAACCCAAAATCTATAAAATGGCTTGTCATTATCATTATTCCTCCTCCCGAAATCGTACACTTTTAAGAAGAAACTTATCTTCGATATTTTGCTTAGACATTCGACGAAGTTATGCTTGCATCAAACATGGAAATCTGAGGGCAAGAATATTGAAAAGGAAAAATGGAGAAAGACAATCAAGATAATTCGAAGGGGTGGACACATATTCGGTGAGAGCTCCCCAATTGATTTGTTTAGTTTAATCATGTTTACTTTCTTTGTTCTTTGTTGTTTTATTTTACATTAATATTTCTTAGATTAGGATTAACATCGTTTATTCTAGTTGCAAATTCCAGGTCTGATTATTTCTAATGTTACAGTTATTATAAACACTCAGTTTTGGTGCTTAAAGTTGGACAAACACATTCTGATTTGCATACTACTATCTATTTGCTTGAAATCCAAAATACTTCAAAATTTGGTGCACATAAAAAGAAGATTTCTATCTTGTTAACACTTCATTCATTTTTTTGGGGTAGCATTGTTCGAGGGGCTTAAAAAAAATATTGCAATGAATTGTATGTTGTTTCTTTCGTGTTTGGAAAACTAGGTGTCTATCTTCTCCTCTCACATCTTTTGATGGTCTTGGGTGATGAAAAGTACTTTGAGTTTTGCACTTATTTCATTTCAAACATTACCTTAGAGAAGGGGTTTGCTATGAGATACATCCCATGATGGAGAACTCATAAGCAAGGTCTTGAAGCACGTTTATTGGTGGGCTATATTAAAGGTTGTGAAATCATAAGAAAGTAGCTTCAATCTCGAGTGATAACATACTGCACCTAATACCACACCTTAAATGGAATGGGAACGGTTAAAGAGTCTTAAGTGACTAGCGGATGGTAGTGTACATACAGTGTTCACAATTTGTCACTAAGAACCTTATTCTAGAAGCCATCCCTGCTTTTCAAAATTCTCTTTGAAAGTATTGCATCAAAACTTTGCTTCCAAGAAGTTACTTACCAACTCCAATTTTTGGTTGAGGCATAGAGCTTAAGAGTTCATTCTTAACATACCTCTACACTCCCCCATAAATTGTATGTAAAATCATCCCTTCAGGGCATGAGGTAAGCCTACCTAAAAGAGTGAACCTACCTAGGGTGACTTGACTAATGCATGCCAAGGTTACTTTATTGACATCAAACACTTTTTCTTGATTTAAAATGAACACATCAAAACAAGCATTGAGCATGGTTATCAAACTTCAAACACTTTGAACTTAGTGTGAATACTTTGAAAAGAGCCCTATATTTGCACTCTTTAAAAGATATCTTAAACAAATATCTCTAAAGGTTTTCAAATATTTAGTCTTACATTTCAAGTCACATTTTAGACCAAAGTCAATATTGTGAACTATGGATTTAGTAGTTTGACTTTCACAAAATTTCAAGCTTTTGTGAAAAAAACTTGCTTAAGCTATAGACATTTACGGTCAAATAGTTTGATTGTTGTGTTGTATTATCACTTGCCAAAATTTATAAAAAATAAATTAGATCAAAATGAGACATGAAATTTGCAAATTTATCCAAACTATTGCCAAAATAGAAAATAGAAAATAAACCTGTAGAAAGGCCACTATTGATCCTATTTCTACCGATTTTGACCTTAAACTAGTTGTAGTTGACCAAAAACATTCCACTTTTACTCTCTAGTTTTTGAAAATTACTATCAAAAACTTGTCGCTTTTGGAAAAACAAAATGATGTTGAAATAAAAATATCTCTATTGATCATAAGATTGCCATAGTTGACCTATTAGTTTAACCACGGTTGACTTAAAACTAGTTGCTTTTGACCAAGAATGCCACTTTTGCCTTCACAAATCACCAATTAGAAAAATTAAAAACATAAGCCACTTTTGAAAAATCATACTATAGTTGTCCTTCAGACTTGGTTGTAGTTGACCAAAATCTGGCTGCTTTTGACAGGAATTACCACTATTGTTATAAAACTGCTAGTTTTTCCCTGCTTTCTGGTGAAAAATAGAAGCTAATCTTAAATTGGTTAAATATTGTGAGAACAAAAAATAGTTAAACTCCTAAAACACATAATAATCTACATCGGTTCATATCTATTTGCAAAAAAAAACACAAAAAATAGTTAAACTCCCAAAACACATCATAATCTACATCGGTCCATATCTATTTGCAAAAACAAACACTCCAACCTAGTTTTAGGATTCAAAACATAATACACTTTGAATTATTCCTTCACTCAAAATTATAAGATATCAACATTTGATTGAACCTCAAGGCTAGTTCAAATAGATTTTCCAAAACATATCCTCTAGAAAAAACAAAGTGAAATATTAGTCTAGGTTTCTCAACATTTTGAATCCCAAAAGTTAGCATCATTTCCAAAAAAAATCACCAACATCACTCACCTTATGACCATTTGTGTCCTATTGCCCCAGTTCAACAACTAGACCTTACAACACCCATCATACAACCAAATCTCACGTGAATTGAAGGTGAACAAATAGACATTATCAATAGTTTGAGAAGTTTCATATATGAGGAAAAGGAAACACCAACTCAGTGGAGAAACACAACTAATATCCTAGACAAAGAGAAACAAAAAGCTAATTTTGTGGCAGAAGGCTAGTATTACCAC
This sequence comes from Sequoiadendron giganteum, assembly GCA_007115665.2. Classification (NCBI taxonomy): domain Eukaryota; kingdom Viridiplantae; phylum Streptophyta; class Pinopsida; order Cupressales; family Cupressaceae; genus Sequoiadendron; species Sequoiadendron giganteum. The sequence goes on from CM021106.1 coordinate 372,929,893, forward strand.
CTCTCACATGGAATAGAAAATATTGGCTTACAAAAAACAATTTTAAAGAAAAAATTCCCAAAAGCATGATTATATTTTGTTAAACAAAAAATCCCAAAAGCAAAGCATTCTTTTATTCCATAGTTAGAAATCATCAACTTCCACAAAATCTTGGCACTTGTTTATGACAAACATGCGATCCCAATACAAAAATAAGATAGAAACAAACAAAATTAGCTCTAGTATGCCCCCAAAGAACACCAAAAATGACAAAAGTGACCCATGGGGCTATAGACTAAGTGACCTTATAACTCCTCGAAAGGAACCCACATTCAAGGCAACACCAAACCAACCACCAAGTGAGGAGGAAGTAATCCATAAGCAACAAAAAATGATGGATAGGTCAAATCAAAATCCCAAGGACATGGCCATAGAACAAGTGGATAGTGAGGAAGAATTAGATGAGGAAGAATTCTTTCAACACTCCAATAATCCCAAGGTACTTAAATCGATGGACAAACTACCAAAAAAGGATCCAAATGCATACTTCTTCAAATTAGAACAAAATGGTGGGACAATACCTATAGACTTTAATGTATAAGGTCTTAAGGATCCTACCCTCATTTCCTTAGGGGATAAATCCATTGTGAGAAAAATAACTAAACCAATGGAGAATTTGAACATGCCATCAATCTTCTCACAAAGCAATGATCAACCTAAACAACAACCAATGGACAACCCTTTGTTTAGGAAACCATCCCAAATTGAGCAAGTAGCAGTGGTCCAACAATATCAAGGAGGTCCAACTCAATACATGCCACAAAATAACAATATGAAAAACATGGGATATTTTCCAATAATGGAGCAAGGAAACATCCCATCATAAGGAAATACATACCACATAATGCATCAAATATCAATCCTTCAAATGACATTTCATCCCAACAACAAGGTGTACCACTAATGCACTACCAGGGTAACCTTCAAAACAATTCATCCCAACAACAAGGTGTACCACCAACACACTATCGAGGTAACCTTCAAAATAATTTGTCCCAACAACAAGGTGTAGACATGGAATATGTACAAGTTCATTTTTGCACACCTGATCCTGATCATTGACAACATTTCCTCTTAAATCATATTCTCGGCATTCCATCACATTCTATCTCTTAATTTAATAAATCATTATTTATTGAATCAAGTCTTCCTCTGTCAGTGATTAAATTAAATCAATTTAATTTAATTAACCTTACATCCCTGTTTAATTAAACAAATCATTTTATTTGATTAAAATCTCTAAAGTCCTATTATTAAATTAAATAAATTAAACCTTATTTGATTTAATCTAACATGATCCTTCTTGATTAAATAAATCAAATAATTTATTTAATAAATCATTTCTTCTCAATTCTCGACTTAAAATTAATTCATAAATCTAAGTCTAAATTGTCACATCATCTAATTCTTCATTAAGTTAATCAAATCTGAATTAACTTAATCCCTCTCCTTAAAATCCTCTAGAGAATGCAAGTGGCACAATAAATCAAATACTTTGATTTATTAATTCACCTATTTTCTCTCAACATGGCATCAAAAAAGGAATATTCTTTTATTTGAAAAGGCCAAGTGGACTTGGTCCTTTCAACAAGGCATTCAATGCCTCTTACATGTCCTTGTGCATTGAGCCAAGTGACATTAACTTCATTTCTCTTCCCTCTTCAACAAGTCATCTCACAATTTCAAATTCAAATTTATGCATTTATTGGCACTTTGGCCAAAATGTGCACAACCACTAACCACTCACATCTTGACATGTGGCATTCAACCGTTGGATTGAATGTTAGTCCCACATTGCTCAAATCTCACTTTCTCTTCCAAATTGAAAGTTATAAATTGGAGGCTTCTCTCCTCATTTCTTATCCACAATCATATGCAAAGTTACTCTCTTCAACTTGAGAGCCAATTTTGCCCATTTCCATCAACTATTAATTAATTTTCAAGATTTGCAACAAGGTTATGCTCAAATCTCTTTGGAGATTTGACCATTTCTCCATCATATACCATTGCTACTTAGGAATTGGGAAAGGGCCAATTGCAACAGTTCATTGGCACCAATTCCCCCATAAGATCATCATGCTATTAGGTTAATTATGATTGAATCTCTTTTGTTTCAAGTTTATTGTGTTCTTCATTTTCCTAGTTTAGTTTGAATAGATGGATTTTATGGGGAATCTCTCACACTTGTTTGCATGCATTTGAACTAACAACTAATGTGTTTTGTTGCTCTTGTGCATTTGCAAGTTTAGGGGTTCACACAAGGTGTACCCCCAATACATTACTAAGGTAACCTTAAAAAAAAATTGTCCCAACAACAAGGCGTACCTCTAACACATTACTAGGGTAACCTTTAAAACAATTCATCCCAACAATAAGGTGTACCACCAACACACTACCAGGGTAACCTTCAAAATAATTCATCCCAACAACATGTACCACTAACACAATACTAGGGTACCCTTCAAAATAATTCATACCAACAACAAGTTGTACCACCAATTCACTACTAGGATACCCTTCAACATAATCAACCACAACAAGGTGTGCTACCAACACACTACCAAGGTACCCATCTTCAACAAAAACAAGGACTTAACCCTCCTTACATTCAACAAGGACTTAATCCTCCTTCCATACAACAAGGACTTAACCCTACTTACATTCAACAAGGACTTAACCCTCCTTACATTCAATAAGGACTTAATCCTCCTTCCATACAACAAGGACTTAACCTTCCTTCCCTACAAAAAGGACTTAACCCTCCTTACATTCAACAAGGACTTAACCCTCCTTCCACCCAACATGGTTACCAAGGTTCTATATCTCCACTATACCCAACCTATTACCAAAAATAATATTGGGACAACAAGGCTACTATGCATAGGGTCCCCAAACAAATGTACCAAACACAGAGGTAGGTGTTATCTCCTAGAAATGCACCCTATGCAAAGTTATAAAAATTGAGCTTTCTAGAGAAACAGTGGATCATTTCAAGGTTGTGGGTCACCTAAAGTTGAAATGAACCTCTAGATAGGCCAACTTCCTAGCTGGTAATATCACCTAAACTATTGACTTGATGGGAAAAGGGAGAAAGATTGCATAAAATGAAATACTAATGTAGGTAAAAATAAAGTGATACACCAAAGCTAATAGTTAGAATATGATCACAAAATACTGACACAAATGATAAAAGCTTGGATGTACCTAAGTATGCACAATTCATTATTGTATGTTAATGCATAGATACTTTACTAATAGGTATGTATACATAAATTTGCAAAAAAAGGAAGTTAACTTCACAATTTAACAAAATAACATACATCAAGTAGACACAATTAGTAACCTGCATGAAAAAAATAGTTGCAGAAAGGTATGAACATGTGAGACAAAGTTGTGAGGAAAGTAATTTCATTTCTAACTTGATCAATCACTCACATACACTAATCTGCAAGAATGAAAAGACAAGAGATAAATCACCATAAATAATGAAGGTCTCCATTGTGAGTCATATTCAGAAAACTGAGTTACAAAACATGCCAAAATTTTACAAAGGACTCTCAAAAGTCACTAAGTCTCTCTCTATATATCAAGAACTGAATTACAATAATGAGCCCAAAAATTACTAAGTAAGCAACCACTAAGCAGTTCCACACAACAAGGCTCTAGAAAGCCTTAGGTCGGATGCCACAATAAGGCCTGAAATTTAGCCCCTATATCCTCTTCAAAAAGGATTCAAATTGTTGAAAAAGCCAACTTTGACCAAGTAAAAAATGACGACTCTTTAAAACACCCTCTAAAAGCTCCAATTTGCTTTAAAAAAGCAAATAAAGGCTCCTATATATTTGGCACGTGTCTTTAAACTATTTTCAACTTTCCTATATGCTCTCCATTTGTTTTTAAACTGAAGTACCATGCCTATGTTTGCTCCAAATGTTTGCAAACCATTTCAACTTCCCCCAAAGACTTAGTCATATGCATACTTAGCTCATATTTTTCACATTTGTAAGAAATAATGACTTAAATTAAATGGTTTATAAAACACAATTTAATATTAAGAAATTTTATAATATATTTAAATGCAAAACAAAAAGGTTTCCACCCTAGGCATCGGTCATGACAGTCAAAATTGTATTGAAAGCCTAAGTTAAAAGAAACAAAGGCACAAGGCATCAAAACACCCACAAAGTATTAGTTGCATCATTCTTAAATAATAAAAATAAGGCAAATAAATGACTAACTTTATTGGTCATGTGTATTAGGGTATCAAACCCTAAACAAAAATAAAGTAGCTCCAATCATTCACTTTGTAAGAAGCTTCATCAAGAAGCTACGCTACCGACTCCATGAGGGTTTCAGGTGTAGCTCTGAGATGGTCCTCCTTGACCGATTCCTAACTGGTTTTATGATTTCCTCACTGGAAGAATGAGGTAATGCATTTTTTGAATAAAAAAATTGTATTTTATATCATTTTGAAAGCTATCTCCTGGATTAAGGCCACGACCATAAGCATTTTTTGATTCAATTATTTTTTACTCCATTTTTCAGTGGGTTTCTTCTTACTTCAGCCACCATGAGTGAAATTTTGAAGCTCGAATGGAGGCCCAAAATGTGACAAAAAGCTTGCATAATCAAAGAAAATGAACAAAAATAGCTCAGGTAAGTGTTACCAGACCCATACCTTGATTTTCCTCCTTAATCTCAACGAATAAAAGCTTGAAACTGATCTCTTCATTACCAATGTAAGCAAAATCTAGCTTTCTTTCTATATTCAAAGTTTTGATTTGAAAACCCCAGTGTTTTGTGATTAGTGAAAGAAAAAGAACTTTTTGGCCGCGACCATGAAGAATATACTAGGGTTTTTCTTTTGTATTAGTATTTTGACTTAGAACCCCAAGTGGGTTTCTACACCTCATGAAAAAAATAGATTCCCCACCTACGACCATGAAGGAATGGGATGGGTTTTGATGCATTTTCTCTTTACCACCACAATTCTGAAGCATAGACTTTTCCAGACCTGCTCTAAGCCGAGCACCCCTACTTTGTAGATTTATTGTGGCCATGAAAAACCAACTCAGATTTGTTGCCTTTCACTCTTTTAATCATTGTCCAAGTGTCTTACACATTGTAGCTCAACCTTTACATTAATCTGCAACCCATTTTTGAGGATAAAACAAATTGATGTGAAGAGGTATCACATCCTTTGTGGAAATTTGTCATATAGTATCTCGTCGCTTGCCTCGAGCGTTAGACCTTTATGAATGCCAACCTTCACAACCTGCCCATTGCCTTTCCATAAGGTTGTCTTCTAAGTAAGACTAATGCACTTTTGTTGTCCTTCATGGACCCTTGCTGTCTTATTCCATTTTGGTGACATGGTGACTATAGCTATCCAATCTCTTTGTTTTGATAGTAGATGGCAATCCTGTACAATTCTAAATCAGGTATATATATATGTCTTTTAGCTCTACCTCAGCCTTGTAACTTGAAAACATCTCAACTAATTCATCTCCTCATTATGTTAGTTAGATGGCTACTTTGTTTGAATGTAATCTCAATCATGATTACTCTCTATTCTCTTGAATTCTTCATATTATCAATATTAATTCATGCTTTACGAAGTTCAAAAGGAAAAAATCTTCTATGTAATAGGTTGTCCCTGAACCATAACTCAATGCATAAAAGCATTGAACTATCATCTGTTCTCAGTTAATCATGATTGACCATTATCACGACATAAAAGCATTACTGCTTCTCTCAGACAAAAATCTCTATCACTTAATGGCTAGAATACAATCTTTCCCTTCCTTCATTGTCCAAAAGGTAAACTCTATGGCTCCTAGCATTATTTTCTAACTCTTGATGTCAAAAATGAGCTTTTCCATTTTTCAGTAGTGTCACAATCCCTATACTATTGTAGCACTATTTGTTCATTTGGATCATGACTGATCACTATTCATGTTTGAAGACAACCATGCTTTGACAATACTTGTGCACTAGAACCACTCTTGGTGTTGCATTTCTTCTTCTAATAGTGTTAATCTGTGAAGCATAGGGTCATTCCATTGTTTTAAGTACCCTTCTTTTATCCTCCTCATTGTAACCCTATTGAATAGATATATATGTTATTTTTAACAGTGAATCAATTAACTCAATGTCATACTTGCTTTCATTGCTCTTTACAATTGTGATATGTTGGGATAGCAATGCATTGCAATGCTATGTGATCAATGACCTTTTGTGCAATAAAATATGACATCTTTACTGATATTGCTCATTGCACATGATGCTTCTATAAGTAAATAAACTTCCAGACATATCATTATTTGTACTTGCATTTCACATGTTGGGATCTACCCTTGTGGGAGCCACATTTTATACCACATGTTGTAATTGCAAAAATACAAAAATATCACCTGCTGCTGCACATAAAACAAACTAATTAGAAATAAAATGCCTACCTTAAGTGTGTATAATTTTCTTCTATTTTGGCTTCTATGGACACTTAAGATATGCATTACATTTGATGCACATAGGAAATAACATATGTATGCATGGGTAGATGTGCATGTTCAAAATGCAACCCTTCATTTCTTAGAACTTAGTGTTCTAACTCATTTCCTTATCCAATGCAGGCAACCAAACACTAGGCACCTAGGGGCCAAGGAGCTATAGGGAGTAAGGAAAGGAAATCAGACACTAGATTCATTTGCAGAACCAATCATTCAGGCAATAACTGGTTACCTTATTTACATGTTTAATTTATTTTCAGCATTTACTCATTCATGTATATTTTAATTCTTATTTGTATCAAATGAGTAAGTTAGTCTCACGGCTTGCTGTGTGAGACACATGTATCTTATTACATTCAATAAAGATTACTTTTTCCAAATATTGTAAAATATTTTATGTTTCATTCACTCATATGAACATAATAACTTTGCATTCTTGTAATCTTGTAAAATTGTTTCATTTGTATAACTGAATGTAACATAGAAGGTTTAATAAAATGTACCATTCATTTTGAAACATAGATGGCTCTTCGTGATTGAGCATGTAGGTGAAAACATGGTAACATTAGGCATGCAACTACAAGCCCTAGATCAAAGGATATCAGACATCTAGATTGGAAAACCAAAGAAGACCTACACTCTACATGATATATGTTTGTTCCCTTTTGATTGCTCTATTAATATGCCCCTCTTCCCAAAAAAATTCAAAATACCAAAGTTTGACAAGTACAAGGGAAAGGGAGATTCAATAGAACATGTGCGAGACTTCTCAATAGATTGCATGGAAGTGAAAAACAATGATTCCTACCTATTGAGACTTTTTCCACATAGTCTTATTGGTCATGCTATGGAATGGTTCTCCCATCTACCACTAGGTATTAAGAGTTTTCATGAATTGTCTAAAAATTTTGTGAACCACTTATTGTTCAACATAGAACATGATAGCACTGACCTCTACAAGATTAAACAAAGCCAAGGGGAATCCTTTTCATACCTAAAAAATATGGAGACATAAAGATAGTAGGTGCAAGTGGCCTATTCCTGACAAAGAACTAGTGGATATCTTTTTTTTCAATGTCCAAGTGAAAATCAATTACCAAATCACCATGTTGTGCCCCAATAACTTTGAAGAAAATATTGAAAAGGGACTACAAATTGAAAGATCTCTCATAGAAAGGTGAGTCATTAAACTAAACAACTCAAAAGACAACCCTTCTAGTTTGAATGACAATCCCAAGATTTGGGCCAAAAAAAATGTCACCAATGATGGAATAGTTGATGCTATAGTTGTGTGGAACGTGCAAACTCCCAATGGACTATAAAACATATCCCAAGTTGCACAAACCAGCTACACTCCCAACAACATACAAAACAATCAACTCAGTTATCCCCTAAATAAACAACCACATAACCAACAGAAAAATTAGGGAGGACAAAAATGATAATATAAACAACCAAGGAGGAAATTCATTGCATTAGGAGAAATACTTGAGACAATCATGCATAAATTAGTTCAACAAAACCTCATGAAAGTCAACGAGTGCACAAACTATGAAGAGATGAGTTTGAAAACATCATGGTACAATAAAAAAGACTTATGTGAGTTCCACAAGATCAAGGGACATACAATGAATAACTACATGAGACTTAAACATATAGTGCAAGAATTAATCGACAAAGGAGAAGTGGATATAGAACAATGTCTTAGAAACAAAGACCTCCAAATCTACACAAATCCAATTCCTAACCATACTAAGAAAAATGACAAAGGGAAAGAACAAGACTATCACACCACCAACTACACCTATGGTGACACCATCCTAGGTGCCCTCTCCCAAGCATATGACACTATAGTCAATGTGCTAACTATACGAGGCATGGAATCCGAATGTAACATGACTACTCATCGAGGGAAAGTCATATTACAAGGAGCCCCACCTAAACCCACAACTAAGTCATCCAATGACTATAGTATTATGGAACAACTAAAGAAGACCCCCGCTTTGATATCCATCCTAGAGCTATTGAAATTATCGCCGACACATAAAGAAATACTAGAGATAGCTTTGGAAACATCAATCCCTAATGACCTCAATCCTGATTAGTTTCAAGCCATGGTTAGTAAAATCACGACCACTCATCATTTAGTCTTTTTTGTGAAAGACCTTCCACACAAATTATTCCACAACCAAGCCCTCTATATAGAGGTTGGTGTCCACAAACATAAGGTCAAAAGAGTATTGATAGATAATGATGCAGGTCTAGAAATTTGTACCTTAAATTTTTTTAAACAACTTGGGTATTCTAATGATGTAATTGACAAGGGAAAAAGAATCACTATAAGGGCTTATGATGACCTCGAAAGAAATTCAGAAGGAAAAATCAGGCTTCCCATATAGATAGGACCAACAACGTAAAAATGTCAAGTATTGGACCTTGAGCTACCATATAACCTTCTTCTAGGATGTCTACAGATTCATGCACTACAATAAATTTCTTTGACATTTCACCAATGTTTAAAATTTCCTCACGAAGGAAAGGAGCTTACATTATACGTCAATCTTGAACCCTTCCACTACTGTGTAAAATTAGAGGAGAAATACAACAAAATCCAATAAGTACCTAGTAATGATATATCATTCCACTCCTCATATATCAATCCATCAACACTACCATCAACCTCAAATAAAATCACATCAGGTGAACATCCAAAATCTGATCCCAAGGTTCAAATACTTGACAAAGGTAACCAAAAATATCATTTCAATTGAGCCTTTTGCATTGGAATGATTCCCCCAACACCAAAGGTTTATGGAGGGCCAAAGGAAATCAAAAAATCTCAAGCAGTAACAATGGTAGTCAAACCCACAATCTTTACCAAGTGGGGAGATATGAAAGATGAGGAAATATTCAAAGATGACCTTTCGCCAAAGATCTACAAAGAAGAAGAAGAACCAGAACAACTACAACCCTTTCCAATTGATCCTAGCAATAAAGGGAATCAAATGGGATACACTAGAAAAGGTGGACTTGGGTGACACAAATAAGGCAGATGGGAACCTATTATAGTGGAACAAATAAAGAAGAACATGGGATTAGGCTATGGATCGATAAACGTGATTACTCCAAACAATGGATGTGCCTCTTTTGAGAAAGGAGTTCCTTCTACTGACGTTGACATTGGATACCTACCATCTTATAAACAATTATTTACCAATCAAGGACCTATTTTGAAACTTTAGCATAAGTATAGGCCCTACCCGACCTAGCAAACCTATACTTAAAGACTGTACTTATGAAATGAACTCTAAAGAGTATGAATGAGATTCCCTTGATTCTAGTGATGATGATAGATACCCAATGGGAGAATGATGACAGAGCTATATTGACCATTTCAACAACTGTCATAAGTTTTATAGATAGCAATGATAGTCTACCCCTCTACTACCCCTAGTTAATAGATTGGGACCAACAACATCATACACCTGTTTTGGATCAATTCCAAAATAGTGAAGCTATTACAGAGTTTATTGGACTTTGAACCAATATACCATCAAGAGATCATAAAGTAGGGTTTGTCATGGAACTCAAATAGGGAGCATATTTTGGAGGGGAGATTGTGTCCTCTAGTCATAAAATAGAAAAAGACAATGTAAAAATCAAAATGAGACCCCCTAGGGAAAACCACGATGTGGCTTTATCATATCCTAAAAAGAGAAAAATGAAGCATGAATCTAAGGGTGAAAACCTCTATGAGGTTCTTGAAGATGGAGGATTCAATCTCCCTATTTTTGAATATCGAGAGAATTCAACACTCCTAGTTAAAGAAGCTGAACCTATCAATGTTGGCATAGTAGAAACACCCAAAATCACATATCATGCAACATCACTTGGTCCTGAAGAAAAGGTGAACTTCTTATCATTCATCAATGAAAGGAAAATTAATTTTTCATGGACATATGAGACATTACAGGGCTAGATCTAGCATTGGTCGTACACCACCTATCCATATTTCCTAGAGCTAAACCCATCAAGCAGAAGCTACGAAAGATGCATCCCCAAATAACACTTTTGGTAGAAGTAGAACTGAAGAAATTTATAGATGTGGGATTCATCAGACCAATTAATTATCCTGAATGGATTTCAAATCTAGTACTAGTATCAAAGCCCACTGGGGGCATAAGAATCTACACAAACTTCTGAGATCTAAACAGTTCTTGCCCAAAAGATGAATTCCCTCTTCTGAGCATCGATATTGATGCAGGAGCATCCAGTGGTGTAAGGGAAATCCTACATCACCCAAAAATATATTTACTTTCATTTAGATTTTTGTAGATGTTTTTGCATTTCTTGATACCCTTTTCATCGAAGAAGAATTCCCAACTTTCAGAACTGCTTTTCTGCTTTTTCTGCTCAACTGCTAGTTTTAGCAGGTATGAATTTGAAGGTGTGAGGAGACAAAAATTTAAGGGAAGCTTCGGGACATAATAATAAACACTTTGGTGAAAGAATTAGATCAAGATCATTCCCGGTTCAAAAGTTATTCAAGTTTCAATTTCTGCTTTTTGGCTTATGAAATCTTCAGAGCTAATTTTGAGGTACTTAGAGGCTCCGGATGGGCCCGAAAAATTGGCGGAATACGAAAGTGGTTAGCCTTGAGGCCCCACTATTTGGCAAGAGATCTTTGTGAGAGCTTTCTGAAAAGGTATTATCATTGAAGATCTGACGGTTAGATCTTGAGTTAGGGCTTCTGGAATTTGGTGCATAATTTGAATCTCGTTTTTGGCTCCAAACAAAGAAACGGGCTATTTATGGGCGAGTTACTATTTCTTTTAGGCAGTTTTTGGGGAAAGAAGATCGCATGCTGCAAATAGGGGAATTTCTGTAGTTTCTTTCGGTAATTTTCATGTATTGCAGAACTCGAGGATTTGAGATCCTCTGCATGTAAGAATTTCATATTTTGAAAATAATAAGAATCTTTGTTTTCTGTGTGATTTTCTGTGTCTCAGGTTGCACCCTCATCAGATATGATCATAGATCTAACTACAGGGCATGAAATTTTGTCACTAATAGATTACTTCTCTAGATATAATTAGATATAGATATCTCCAGATGATCAACATAAGAAAACATTCACTTGTGCATGGGGGACCTTCTACTAGACTTTCATACCATTCGGTCTAAAGAATGCAGGGGCAACCTATTAGCGGGCGATGACTGCAATGTTTCATGATATGCTGCATACAACTATTGAAGATTATGTGGATGATATAATAGAAAATTCCATCAAAACAGAAGACCATTTGACCAATCTTGCAAGAGCGTTTGATAGGATTGAACAGTATATCTTGAGGCTCAATAAAAAAAAAGCATATTCAAAGTAACATTTGGAAAACTGCTAGGGTACATAGAATCAAGAAGAGGCATTGAAGTTGATCCTACAAAGGTAAAATCCATATTAGAAATGCCTCCTCCAAAGACATTGAGCAACTAAGAAGTCTATAGGGGAAACTATAGCCCATCAGGCGATTCATCGCACAATTGGAAAACAAGTGTCATCTGTTCACCCATCTGCTACACAAAGACATCACATTCAAATGGGATGATAGATGTGATCAAGAATTCCAATAGGTCAAGGAATATCTACTCACTCCTCAAGTATTAATGCCACCTATTCCAAATAAAGCAATGATACTCTATGTGTCTACAACACAACTCGCATTAGGCGCTCTTCTAGCACAAATAGATAACAATAATAAGGAAAGAGCGGTCTACTATATCAGTTGAACACTGGTGGGCTATGAATTGAACTATTCACCAATAGAAATAGCATTTTTATTTGTCATATTTATGGAAAAAAAGTTGAGACATTACATTTTGAACAAACAAGTAAAGCTGATCCGAAAGGTAGATTCACTAAAATACCTATTGGCGAAAGTGGCTCTAACAGGTAGGATTGCTAAATGGGTAATCATATTAAGCAAGTTTAAAATTGAGTACGTAGATAGGAAAGCCATCAAAGGACAAATCATAGCAGATCAACTAGAAGAAGAATTGATGGAAGATCACCTGCCTCTCATAATAGAATTCCCAGATGAAAGCATATTGCTAATAGAATAGACAAGCCGTTGGACCTTGTACTTTAATGGGTCCCATACTAAACATGGATTAGGAGTAGGTATCTTATTTCTCACACCATAGGGAGATAGTATACCTAAGGCTTACACAACTACTTTCCCATGTACAAATAACATCTTAGAATATGAAGCACTAATCGCAGGACTCAAAATGGTCATAGAATGGAGGATAAAAGAACTACGGGTTTATGGAGACTCTCAACTGGTAATCAAGCAAGTAAATGATGAGTATCAAACAAAGGATTATAAGTTGATGCCATATAAAAGAATGGTGGATAGATTCAAATAATATTTTATTACCATCACCTTTGAATAGGTTCTCGAGATCAATAACAGAGTAGTTGACACTATGGCAAAGATAGGTTCGCTCCTCAACATTTCACATAACATTTCTAAGTATGAATTCCTTGGTGGAGAAACTACTCATATTGGTGTTCGATACCTTAGGATCAAAGCTAGTTTGTGATGTTGTTGGTCCTAACTCACCATGGTACCAAGATACATTTGACTACATCCAACATGGTATCATAACTCCTGATTTGACAAGGACCCAAAGGAAGACCTTTGCCTATAGGATTTCCCGATTCACAATCCTAGGAGATCTTATATCATCAAATTTTAGATGGTACTTTACTTCAATGTATTAACATAGAAGAAGCACAAACTGCCTTACAAGAGGTACATAAAGGTGTTTGTGGGTCCCACTCTAGTGGACCTAACTTAGTACAAAAATTGCTAAGAACAAGGTACTATTGTCCCTCCATGGAAAAAGAATGCATTCAATACTCCAAAAAATGTTGTCAGTGTCAACAACATAGTGACCTTATTCATGCACCAACACAAAAGATGAGACCTATCACAACACTATGGCCTTTCTCATAGTGGGGATTTAATTTGGTAGGTAAGATCTCTCCCACTTCCTCCAATCCAAGCATAAGTTCATTATTACCATAATTGAATAGCTCACAAAGTAGATAGTAGCAATTCCATTAACATACATGACAGGGAAACAAATATCCAAGTTCATCTTGAATTATTTGATTTGTCAATATGGAATTCCCCAAACCATCATAACAAACAATGGGACCCCATTCAAAAACCGAGATGTCAAAGGGCATTGTTCCAAGTGTTTTAACCAACACAGATTCTCCATGCCCTACTATCCCCAAGGAAGCGATCAGGCTAAAGCATCTTAAAAACCATCCTGAATATACTAAAAAAGACTATTGATGATGCCAACCATGATTGGAATCTACAATTGAACACAGCCCTATGGGCTTATCGAACCAACATTTGTACACCTACAGGTGCCACACATTTTTCCTCGGTCTACAAATCTAAATTTGTCTTACCTATCTAAGTTGAAATCCCCTCATTGCAAGTATCCATGAAAGGAATGGTCAGTAATGGAGTATAGAGTATCCATATTAAATGAGTTGGTACTACTAGATGAAAGAAATTTGAGCGCGTTAAACCATATTTAGGTTTATCAAAATTGTCTCCAATGAAGCTACTATAAAAGATCAAGAATATATGGTGACCTATCCCTAAAAGATAATTAGAAGATACAATTGAATCAAGATGGAAAAGGTAAGTTTGAACCAAATTGGCCAGGTCCGTTCATCATCATAGCAAGCTATGGCTCTGGAGCTTATCAATTGGCTACTCCTAAAGGAGAACCTTTAGCTAAACCACTAAACAACAACCATATTAAAAAATTATATACTTGAACACATCAGAGTATCCCAACGAAAAGGATAGAAAATAAAAAAAATAAAAAAGCAATGAAAAACAATAAAGAGAAATAAAATGTTCTTTAAGTGAAAACCACTTTGTGGCACTTCTAGAACAAATAACATAGTGAAAAATTGGTAAACAGGTGCTACATTTTAATAAGACATGCATCATTATCTATCAATGCTATCTAAAGCATCCATCCCATTTGTCCCATAATAAAAAGTGCACACCAACCATGGCTATATAAGTGATCAAGTATTGAACCTTGTCGCATTATCAAAATCCATCTCCCCTAGTGAAAGTAATCTTGTCTAGAACTGAGGGAAACTTCTCGAAATTGGTAATGGATTGGATCCTTGAGAATCCCATCATAGTAAAAAAATTATCAAAATCAAAATGAAGTAAAAAAATCAAAATCCCAAAAACATGTTATTCTTTGAGTCAACACTAGTCAATTACGTGGTTTCTGTGTGTATAATGTAGGCAAGGATTATAACCTCTGAGGACTTAGGTCATTCCTCTTAGGTATCTATCATGCTTTCTTTTAACTTGGTCAAAAATTCAAAATACCCAAAAACACTCACAAAACAAAAAAATAAAAAACATTGTCCATATCAAACCAAGAAAACTACAAGCCTCTATGTGTACAATGCACAAAAGGCTTATCTCTGATGAGCCCCTAAGGCGCTAGGTTAGTCCCCTAAAAACAAAAAAAATAACATCAAATCAACCCAAAAAATAAAAAAGGTCCTACCCCCATTATCACCAACCACAATAAACTTTTCATCCATAATAAACAATCGTCACACTCACCCTTTGAAAATGCAAACAACAAACAAAAAAAAAATCAAAATAAAAAAATCCAAATTTAGAATCAAAGCAATTGGAAAACTATCAAGCGAAAACAATGCTTAAGTATAGACTACCATACCCATTTGACTATCATATCAACAATCCTAAACACGAGTCTTGACAGATAGAATATTCCTACAATAGACATCATCATGAAACATCAACAATAACTATGACAAGTGATATTGCAACATTTTTTAATCTTTTTAATAGTCTTATATTTTTGATTTATCATAATACCACATTCCCAAGATCTCTCAAGGATGTCCATAAGGATTTACAGAAGAAGGAATGATGGTATTAACTGTTGATTTTTGTTAGTTCTATTTGTAAGATGTTTTTGTGATACTACCATGGTGAATATTTGATTTGTTTTATGTATGGAAGTTGTTTTAAGACAATTCATGTAGTAGTTGCATGTTGAGTATTTCATACCTCTCCGTGTAACTAGTCCAAAAAGTTTTAACACAACTCAGCCATATACTCTAAATTTTTTTTTGTATGTTTGGTATGAGCAAGAATATTATTTATATGTCAAGTCAAAGTCCATGCAATGGATACAAAGCCACGTCTGTTATTAATACCTTGGTGCATCATTTTTGATTGCTACATCAAAAGGATCATTAAAGATACAAAGCCTCCATGCAAAGAAAAAGAAAAACTGTGTTGAAATGCACAAGATAACTGAGAGGGGGGTTGAATCAGTTGTATCAAATCACTTTACTTATAACCTTAATAAATTCCACTTTAACTTCAATTTGTTATTAAGTGTGAACATGAAATAAAAATAACAAAAATAAAACACCAGATTTACGTGGAAAACCTAATGAGGGAAAAACAATGGCGAGGATTAGCTCACAATGTAGTAATAATGCAATATCGGATACAAAGGCTCACTGCCAAAGGGCTCACTGCCCAGATACAAAGGCTCACTACCCAGATACAAGGGTTCACTACCTTAAAAGGAACTTACTATCCAGAAGGAGGCTCACTGCCTACAAAAAATGAAAAATATAAATAAAGATCCACCATAAGGGTTCCACACATTCACAAATTGTTCAGAAGATTGTAGACACCATCAGCTCATTGCTTTTAGGAATCTAACACATTGAAGTACTGCTACCTCATTTTTCTCTTGCACACTCTGCTTTTTGCACTTGTTCACACACTTCACTTGCTTGCTTGATTCATGGATGGATGGATAATCAATTCACAACAACTTGATTTGATTTTATACCATCTTCAACCTTAGAAACATTCTCCAAGGTCGGTTATATAATTTCAAATTATAAATTCAAATTAGGTTGGCTACTCAACATTCCCACGGTGGATAAGAATGAGAGAGGACCAATTACATATTTAATTAGGATCCAAACAATATCTTGGTTTGATCACAAAATTCCTTAATTTGATGCAAAATCTTAATGTAATGTGTAGACACAAGGTCGGCCAAACCTAATGAAAACACTAATGATCTTTTAAGGACACACATCTCCAGCAAGAGGATCACACGTGGATCACTCAACACACTTCACCAGACATTTTACCATCTTTAAGAACACTTTAGGTACATCTATAGCAACTTCAACACACTTTATTCATAGAAAACTCTTCAACAGTCCAACTAGACCAACCAACAACACACAGGAGCTCTGGAGCAGGTCTTCTAGAGCGCCAAATACCAAGCACATTTTTCAGAACACAAAAACTATCAAAATAAGTCATCTCCCAAATTTTAAAGATCTAAAACTAAATATCAGAAGACTGTGGAGCTAAAACATTTCTCCCAATCCACAAACAGATAGTTTTGCCAAACCAATTCACACATCGATGAACACATCTTTCACTCTCCATCGACCCATAAGCTAAAAATCAGGATATATTATCCATCGAAGCTCATGAACATAACTAAAAATCCACATAGGCATAGGATAAACATAGGGGAAATGTAGAGCACAATACCGGAGTAGACTTCAATACTGCCTTCATTATTTCTCAAATTTTCTCAAAGGCACTTGGCAAAAACACAACTACAACTTCATAAATATAGCTCCATGTACTCTAAGAACTTCTACAATATCTCAACTATACATGTACCATATACAATCAAGCTGAACTATGTTTACATCAATGACAACATTAATAACAACACCACCAAACACATCCATACTTGCAACAATCTCCCCCTTTGTCATTGATGGAAACACATGATGTGAAAAACCATCAAATACAACATACATAATCTTTAGAATTGACAACCTGCACAAGCATAAAATTTTCACATGATTTTGTCTTCGCCTTTGACATCAATGGAAAAGGAAATTTTGTATAAAAAATCTTGCCATATAAAGCTCTGTTCACTCCCCCTTAGGAGTACACCCACATCACATACCGCAACAATGCACTTCTCTACTCCCCTTGAGGAGTAGACCTCAATCATTAGTCCAAATCAAAAGATTTTGTGAATTCACTGGACTGATGCACCTCCTTGTGCACTTAGTTCAAAGAAGGAGGGGCAATAACCCCTAACTTCCCCATAAGATACTCAAAATTATCCTTTGAAAGGGCCTTAGTAAATATGTCAGCAATTTGTTCCTTGGTAGGTACATATTCAAGTCTAACTTCATTCTTCAATACCTTCTCCCTCAAAAAGTGATATTTGATAGATATGTGCTTTGTTCTAGAATGCATCATTGGATTCTTCGAAATGTTTATAGCACTTGTATTGTCACAAAATATAAAGATAGGTTCATCACTCACCACACCTATGTCATTCAAGGTTTGCTTCATCCACAATACCTATGTACAATAGGATGCTATTGCAATATAATTTGCTTCTACAGCGGATAAATAAATTGAATCTTGTTTCTTACTCAACCATGAAACTATTCTTCCTCCAAGAAAGAATGCACCGCCACTTGTACTCTTCTGTTCATCTACACAACCAACCCAATGTGCATCAGTGTAGGCATTTAATGTGAAATCATTGTCCTTCAGATACCCTAGTCCACAGTCTGGAGTTCCCTTAAGATATCTGAATATCCTCTTTATAGTTGTAACATGTGTTTCCTTAGGTTCTGCTTGAAATCTTGCAACTAAACATATTGCATGCATGAGATCCGGTCTAGTAGCAATAAGATACAACAATCCACTAATCATGGATCTGTACATGCTCTGATCAACTTTAGCAGATTCATCATCCTTACCCAGCTTACATCTGGTTACGATAGGGGTACAGACCGATTTGGAGTCATCCATTCCAAACTTCTTTAACAATTCCTTAACATACTTAGATTGTGAAATGAATATCCCTTTGTTAGTTTGATTTTACTTTAATTATAAGGAAGAAATTCAACTCACCAATCATAGACATTTCAAATTCTTTTTGCATCTCTTTTGAAAATTTCTTACACATACCTTCATTTCCACCAAAGATAATGTCCTCAACATATACCACAACTATCAATTTTTTTTTCTCACCCTTGAAGTAAAGATTTCTATCTATGGACCCTTTGTTGAATCCTTTCTTTGTCAAGTATCTATCCAATCTTGTATGCCAAGCTTTGGGAGCTTGTTTAAGTCCATATAATTCCTTCTTTAACTTGAAAACCATGTCCAATTTGTTTGACAGCTAAAAACCTTTTGGTTGCTCCATATATACTTCTTCCAGTTCTCCATTCAAAAATGCAAACTTGACATCCATTTGATACACTTTGAAGTCTGTATGAGCTAAAAAGGCCAAGAACATACAAATGGCCTCTAGTATTGCTATAGGTGCAAAAGTTTCTTCAAAATCTATTCCTTCAACCTATGAATATCCTTTGCATACAAGTCATTTATTCCTTACCACTTCACCATCTTCATTTAGCTTATTTTTGAATACCCATTTTTAACCAATTACATTCTTGTTTGCAGGTCTAGGGACTAGTTCCCATGTCTCATTCTTCTCTATCTATTGTAGTTCTTCTTTCATTGCTCTAACCTAGCTTTCATCATTACATGCTTCACTCACAGTCTTAGGTTCTATCTTAGATAGTAAACACAATTTTACCTCAACCACTTTTCTTCTTGTCTTCACTCCTTCACTTATGTCTCTAATTATCTGTTCCTCCAGATGATTTCTCTATACATATTTAGGAGTCTCAGGTGCAGGTTCCAAAATCTCTTCTTCATCACTTTATTCTTTCTCTTCCTTTTCTTCTTCTTGCACTTGCTCACACATAGGATCATCAGGTTCAACTTCATTTATTTCAACTGGTCTATACATAGCTTCATCAATATTTGCATTAGCACTTTCAATTATTTTCCCCAATATTTTATTAAAGCATCTATATGCTTTGCTGTTATTTGAATATCCAAGAAAAATTCCTTCATTATATCTAGCATCAAAATTTCCAAGATTTTCATCATATCTTCTAATGTAACATCTACTTCCAAATACTTTAAATTACTTAACAATAGGAGTCTTACCAATCCATAGCTCATAAGGAGTCTCAGTGTTGTTACCTTTGATTTGAAATATGTTAAGAATGTAAACAACAATGTGGATTAATTCTCTCTAATACACATCAAGAACATTTTCTTCTTTCATCATAGTTCTGGCAACCTCTTGAACAGTCTGGTTCTTCCTTTCCACAACTCCATTTTGTGCTGAGGGGTTCTAGGAGAAGAATAATGTCTCTTTATGCCATGCTCTTCACATAATGCATTAAACTCACCAGATGTAAATTATCCACCTCTATCAGACCTTAAACATTTGATTTTTAGATTTGCTTCATTCTCCACTCTTGCCTTCAATACCTTGAATCTATCAAGAGCCTGAGCTTTATCTCTAAGAAATGTAACCCATGTCATTCTAGAGTAATCATCAATCAAGATCATAAAGTACCTATCACCATTAAGGCTTCATGTTCTTGTAAGGCCACAAAGGTTTGTATGAATTAATTGCAACATTTCGGTAGATGATTGTTCCTTTCCTTTAAAACTATTTCTTGTTTGTTTTCCCAACTGATAACTTCTGCAAATTGAATTTTAAGGCTTTGTGATTCTAGGCAGATCTTTGAAAACTTCCCTAGAATTGATCTTGATTATATTTTCAAAATTAACATGTCCCATCCTCCATTGCCATAGCCAACTTTCATAAATCTGAGAAACAAAACATTGACCATCACTACACTTAAGTTGATAGATGTTTCCATGAGTTCTTCTTCCATCTACTACCACAGTTCTAGATACTTTTATGATCTCACAAGTGTTATCTTGAAACAAAAGCTTAAAACCTTTGTTGCACATTTGTCCAACATTTAAGAGATTATTCCTTAAAATCTTAACATAATAGACATTGTCATTTTTATGTTTCCCATCAAAACTAATTGTTCCTTTACCAACAATCTTAGCACCAAAGTCATCTCCAAACACAACTATTCCTCCATCATACTTTTCAAGTTTAGTGAAATTACTCTTATCTCCAGTCATATGATTTGAACACCCACTATCAATTACCCAAAAGTCTTCATCTTGTCTAGCATGTATATCAATCACTAGAGTACCTTCTATTTCATCCTTCTTGTTCTTCGAATCAGATTCCTTTGCGCATCTTCCACGATTCGCAAATACAACTTTATTTTTCAGGGTTATAAATAAACATTCATCTTTATCCTCCTCAAAGTTAGATTCATCATTAGAAATTCTTGCATCTTCTTTGACGTAATACAATTTCTTGAACTTTCCATCCTTTTTGTTAATGTGATTATTGTTATTATCCTTTTTCTTCTTGTGTGTAGTTCTATTAGGACATCTTGATGCATAATGACCAATATTTCCACAACTAAAACACTTAAAGGGAAACTTACCTTTGTATTTACCATCACCTTTCTTCAATCTCCTTTTGAAGTTTGCTTCCAACTCTTCTGAATCATCATCATCTGAGTCATTTCCTATTTTCATTTCTTTAAAGGTTGTTTCAGTCTTCTCCTTATCTCTTGCAAATTTTCTCATCTCGAATGTAGTCAAGACTCCAAATAGGTGATCCTTAGTAAATGTCTTTCGATCATATGATTCTTCAATAGCAGAGACTTTGTCACTGTAATTATCTGGTAGGGTCATCAAGATCTTCTCAATTATATCTTCATCTCACATGGTACCACCTCGATTCTATATTTTAGTTGCTATTAGTTCAACTCTCTGATAGTAGCTTGCAATATCTTCACCTTCTTCCATTCTGAAGTTCTCAATTTTTTGCTTAGGAGTTAGTTTCCTTGACAAATTTACTCTATCATTTCCTTCATAAATGTCTTTCAATTTTTCCAAAAAAAAAATGAGTAGTGTCTAAAGAAATAACTTTTGTCCTTTCAATTTTAGATAGAGCACTGAAGATAACATACCTTATCTTTTCATTCTCCTCATAAGCCACAATCTCATCAGCATAGGAAGGACCACCAGATGGTATAACATACTTTGTCTCCACAGATTTTTAGGTCTAAAAAACAAGAGATACCAAATAACCTCTCATCTATTCTTTCCAGTCACTATAATCAGCTCCATCAAAAATAGGGATCTATAACTTGTGCACCATCTGATCTACCTCAAGCGGTTAAGCTTTTCACTGAGGAACCAGAGCTTTGATACCAATTGTTGAAATGCACAAGAGAACTGAGAGGGGGTTGAATCAGTTGTATGAAATCACTTTACTTCTAACCTTAATCAATTACACTTTAACTTCAATCTGTTATTAAGTGTGAACATGAAATGTAGATAACAAAAATCAAACACTAGAGACACTAGATTTATGTGGAAAACCCAATGAGGTAAAAACCACGGTGAGGATTAGCTCACAATATAGTAATAATGCAATACCAGATACAAAGGCTCAATACCAAAGGGTTCAATGCCTAGATACAAAGTCTCACTACCCAGATACAAGGGCTCACTACCTTAAAATGGACTTATTATCTAGATGGAGGCTCAGTGCCTACAAAAAATAAAAAAGATAAATAAAGATCCACCACAAGGGTTCCACACATTCATAGCTTGATCAGAAGATTGTAGACACCATCAACTCACTGCTTTTAGGACTTTAACACATTGAAGTATTGCTGCCTCACTTCACTCTTGCACACTCTTCTTTTCACACTTGTTCACACACTTCACTTGCTTTCTTGATTCTTGGATGGATGGATAATCAATTTGCAACAACTTTATTTTCTTTTATACCATCTTCAACCTTAGAAACATTCTCCAAGGTCAACTATACAATTTCAAATTAGAAATTCAAATTAGGTCGGCTAGTCAACATTCCCACGGTGGATAAGAATGAGAGAGGACCAATTACATATTTAATGAGGATCCAAACAATATCTTGGATTGATCACATGCTTCCTTAATTTGATGCAAAATCTTAATGTAATGTGTAGACACCAAGTCAACCAAACCTAATGAAAAACTAATGATATTTGAAGTACACATATCTCTAGAAAGATGATCATACGTGGATCACTCAACAAACTTCACCAGACATTTTACCATCTTTAAGAACACTTTAGGTACATCTATAGCAACTTCAACAAATTTCATTCATAGAAAACTCTTCAACAGTCCAACCAGACCAACCAACATCACACAGGAGCTCTGGAGAAGGTCTTTCGGAGCTCCAAATACCAAGGATTTTTGTCAAAACATAGAAACTATCAAAATAAGTCATCTATGAGATCTGCAAGATTTGGAACCAAATATTAGAAGACTGTGGAGCCAAAACATTTTTCCTAGTCCATAAACAAATAGTTCTGCCAAACCAGTTCACACACCAGTGGACACATCTTTCACTCTCCATCGACCCATAAGGTAAAACTTAGGATATATTATCCATTGAAGCTCATGAACATAAATACAAATTTGCAAAGGCATAGGATCAACATAGGAGAAATGTAGAGCACAATACCAGAGCACACTTAGAACACACTTCAATACTGCCTTCATTATCTCTCGAATTTTCTCAAAAGAACTTGGCAAAAACACAACTACAACTTCATAAATAAAACTCCATGTACTCTAAGCACTTCTATAGTATCTCTACTATACAAGTACCATCTGTAATCAACCTAAACTATGTTGACATCAATAAAAAATTTAATGAAAACACCACCAAACACATCCATACTTGCAACAGACTGATCAATAACTAACAAGCATCAAATTTCTATCCATCATCCAACATTTCTTCTAACTAACAATTCCATCCTGCATCACAATATCATTAGTACGACATCCATCTTGCATTCAAAATATCATTAGTACATATCATGACCATAGTAAAGAAATAAAAACATCACACATCATGTATAGATCATACATCACATATATAAGATCATCAACATCCATCATATACATCAACATCCATCATATACATAATAAGCCATCATATATCATATAGATATATAAATCATTCATCCATCAACATCATATGCATACATCAAAAAAGCAATAAAAATATGAGGATATATCATCATCCATGATCATCTCATAACACATAATAAAGTTGAATTGAAACATGGTATATCTCATATATCATAAAGAAGGATAATTTGAGGTACATCATCAAATAACATGTGTGATATCATATACAAAAAGTACATATATACAAGGCCCCAGTTGGGCCGATAAATGTATATACAAAAAAATCATGTCTACAACATAAGTCTCTGATACAAGGAACATCATAAAAGATCAAGAAATAAACATTCCTACTGCCCAGTCGAAGGTGGGGACCTCTGATGATCAAGACTTTGGTGGGGATAAGGTTGCAACATCACTAGAGGCTGATCGGATTGCCTAACAAAGTGACCTCCTAACTCTGCCCCTATTTTCTTTCTAGGCTCTTCAAAATGAGGCCATCGCTAAGCTTTGGGTACAAAATCCTCATAGAGTGTTTGATAGTAAGTAACCCTTTAAACTAGCTACTCTTGCTTAGCTTGATGCCGAGCCATCAAAATCGACGCAGCCAAAGAGATCTTTGCAACTAATCTTTGCTACCGCTCTGTCACTAGCTCCTATCGAGCTGCATCCCTCTCCTATCTGGCTGCATCCTACTCCGTAGTCAAAATGACAATTTGTGCCTCTACAACCTATCTCCTAATGATCTCTGCATCTTTGGATACTATCAACTACACAATTTGGGCTACCACCGTTACATCCGTAGGTGGAGGAGGATGACTCGATACCTGATCTTGCCACATGGGATCATCCTATTGACCATCCTACCTCTCTCTATCGATCTTCTCCATAGCAATCCTAACTTTCTATCTCTCACCACAATGACCGATAATCCTTGCTCTCCCAATAGTTCGTGCACTGCCAACAAGATCTGTGAATTGAAGAGGCACCCAACGAGCCCACCATTAACCATAATCTAGCATGGTTCCCACATCTGCTAGTCCCACAGGCCACCCCTATCCAAATGGGGAAAGTCCCCTAAACTCTGCAAGAACTGTATCATGATCTACTTGAAGACCCCACACCCTAACCTCTCAGGTGGTCCTACCAAAATGAGCCTAGTAATCATCAACAAAATGACTCTTTCACTCGCTAAACTGGCAAAGAAAGTGATTAGGTAGATATATCCCGAGCAAAGAATGTACATGAACAATAAACCACCATGTCTATCTGTAGAATAAAAGCTGCTTGTGGTAGTCATGCCATGCATCACAATCCAACCATGACCTCCAAACAAAAGTAGGCATATTATCTATCATGTGACATGAGTAATGTAGCTGGCCAAGCCAAGTATAATGAAAAAAATCACCATATCTGTTAGAGTAGGGATCCTCTAGATCCTAATCTAAAATACCATCAGGCCTAGTAAGTAAGATGTGCTCCTAGGCCCACACATGAAGTAATGTCACACCAGTGGAAATGGAACTACCTCCTCAGTAGACAACCTCATGCATGTCTCTTTAAATATGAGTAAGGAGACATAGGCCCCATGCATACCTAGTACCATGCTCAAACATCTCCTCAATGCATACACCCCAACCAATTGGGAACCATTGACCTTTCTAATCAGGAACGATGAGCCCCGAGACCAAATCACATGAAACCAATGAAACAAAATCTGCACTGCCAACAAAGGGAGACAAGTCTATCTTTGACTCTCGAACCTAAAGGTGCATAACATCAAGGAATTGCTGCATAACATGTGTATCCTATCGTACAAAATAGGTCACAAGCTCTCCATGAATTGGAACACAATGAATCCTCCATGCATCCTCTAGAGTGATGGTGGCCTCACCAGTTGACAAATAAAAGGATGACGACTTAGAGTGCCACCTCTCAACAAGAGTGGTCATCATCACTTTGTGGCATCTAATCATTGGCATGTAACATATATGTCGTAACCCCAGAGTGTCTAACACATCTCACTCAAGCTTGTGAAAACCAGTGATCAAATCAAACAACTTGTGTGATTGTCGCTCTCTCTCGTAAAGTGGTTTGAGAACTACCTGCAAACATTTAACCCACGATGCTAAGAATTTGCTATGAAAACATGAAACAAACCTAATATTGCAAACAAATTGGCTCAAACTTTCAAAAATAAAAAAGAAGCAATCACTATTTTTCAAAAGCAGCTACTTTTTGGCAAAAATAGTCAAAAGCGAACCTATTTTTGTCGAGAGTGGTAAAGAAACTCAAAAGTGATAAAAACAACAAAAGTGAACAATTATCTCAAAAGCAAACATATTTTGCAATGGTGGTCATTTCACATAAAGAAAGTCAAAAGCGAAAATTTAAAGCAAAGGTGAACATTTGAGTCAAAAGTGAACAAATAAATCAAGTGCAGTTGAAAAATGTAAAAGAAACACATGTAAAAACATCAAAAGTGGTAGAAATGATTCAAAAGTGTAAAAATCCTAAACCTAATGCATTAATTACTCAAAAATGAAAAGATGAAAATAGGAAAGGAAAGGGTACATACCGGTGCACCGACGCCAATAGGCCGCCCGAACTCACGAATCACATCTATGTGATGTGGGGCTCCTTGAATCCTTGCTATAGCTCCTCAACAATCGTGAAATCATAGAATCCAGAGACAAGAAATTACTAAAGGTTTGGAATGAAAATGAGGTAAATTAAATCCTAATTACATATTTTAACCCCCAAACCCTAATGTTTTACCTAGGAAACCCTCCTAGGTTGAAATTAGGATCTCCTGAGAACATCTGGACTATAACCAAGGGTCATGTAAGCTTAATTTTTCATTCTCTACACATGAACTAAAATGGAATATTTTTGGGAGTCCAACCCGAAAAATTATTTTTTCGACCAACCTCTCGAGGGGCAACCAAACATCCTACCATCTTTCTGCTAACTGCTGGGGCATAGTGGGGCATACAATTTTTTCAAAATCTTGATCTTAAACATCAAATTCTTTGAAACAAAACAACCACTACTCTATCTCAAAGAGGGTCAATATGTAGACATGTAAAAATGACCTAACACTTATCACACATCCTAAATGGCATTTTCTCATCATCGTCATCATTATCACCTAATATTATTTCATTTCACATCAATTACATCGAAAACCCTAATTTCCTCTATTAATTGAATAATATTACATTATTTAATTAATTCATTTCTTCATCATTTATCTAATCTTTATTCCTCTTGATTAATTAAATAACCTTAATTATTTAATATGTCACTAATTTATCCTATTCCCCTAAATCAATTAAATTATTGAAACTTAATAGTTTAATTAAATCACTTTCCCCTAAACTTGAGTAATTAATTTAATTATTCAAATCATCATCCAAAAAGGTGAACAAAACAAATGCAACTTTGTTTGTAAAAGTTAAACATTATTTGCACGTTCAACTCAAAAAAGGATTAATTACCCTCACCCACTTTCATGATTGAGAAAATTATGACCACTGATTGCTCACTCTGATTGGCTGACTGATTCATCTATTTCCTAACTAATCCATCTATTCTTCAATCCCATTGAAGGCTCAACTTGATTTCCTCAATTCCACAGATTAGGCAATCAATTTCTTCTGATTGATCAATTAACATCCTAATTGATTAATAATAGAAGCTAAGTGAGCAATATAATTCCTCTCAACATATTTCAACCGATGATTAGGATACTCTACTACACAATCTCGATCATATATCTCAAAATGTAAAATCTAAATAACAATCCTTTTCATCCTCAAAAATGATCAGAGAATTGATATCTTTTGCACAACAAAGTAATGCTGAAATTACAATCGATTTCTTGAAGAAATTTGACACACATCTTCGATCAACACACACATTTGGAGATTTTGCAACACATCAATGGAGGCTTCTTATTGATACAATGATCCAACATCATTGCGAATATACTTCGACATGGGATGGTAACACTATGTTTTATGAGTAATGGGTACAGATCTTAATATTTGTTTGAGTTAAATCTTGTTTAATTCATTTACATTTATTATCTTATGCTTCTCGATTTCTCCCTTACAACAATAAGTATGGCAAGTTAAAAATGACGGACATTGTGAAATAAATGAGAGTCTTGAAAGAACAAGCTTGAAAGTAGTATCAAGATATCATGGATAAAAAAATACATGGTTCTATTGAAATTATTTACAATTATAGTCATAATGAGAGATGAAAATCATTTAAGGGACAATCATCACTTATAAGAAAAATCACTTTTGTTTTCATAAGGATAGTAGCCATGATTAAGGAGTGACAAGAGTATTAAAAATCATTGGTTTACTAAAGCTTATGTCAACATGATGTGCATGGTGTTCATCAAGTCAAGATATCAAGGAAAATCAATCATAGTCTCCAATGATAGTTGCAAGAAAGTAGCCAAATAATGTGTGAATGGAAAAGAAAGGCACATCTTAGGATTGAAGTACAGTCTTAAAAGGATAAGGACCACAAAATTTGTATCCGTTGAATAATATTTCCCTCTATGTACATATTTGAAGAGAATAGAATGCATATTATCATTGGAATTAAATTTCTTGACTAAGATAGATAAATAAAAAGTGGGACATGGTAAATCATTATACAGTCACAAAGAGAAAAGAATTAAGGATAATTAGCAAAGATAAATGGGTAGAGATTGATGACTGTCAACATACATAAGAGGAGATAGATTATTCCCATGGGCATGAGATAGGCATGCTATATTTTTAGGAAAGTGATTTTGGGCTATTTATTTATGTCCTAAAACTTGTCAAAGTATTTGAAGAAAAAATATCAAGATATCTCTAGGACATGAAGGTATGGCTTAAAGAAAGACTTCTATGTAAGATGAATTTGAGGATAATTCCAGTAGGTAAACACCATTATAGCATAGTCATACATCATTAAAGGAGAGTGGATATGTTAGTATGATTCAAGAAGACATTCTATGAATACCTGTAGGTCATGAAGATACAAGAAAAGAAAGATCATTTATATGATATTCAAGCATGTACTAACAATGAATATATGATCATTTATCTATGTATGACTGTCAACATACATAGGAAATATAGATTATTCCCATGGGCATGAGATAGGCATGCTATATTTTAGGAAAGTGATTGTGGGCTATTTATTTATGTCCTAAACCTTGTCAAAGTATTTTAAGAAAACTTATCAAGATATCTATAGGACATGAAGGTATGGATTAAAGAAAGAATTCTATGTAATATGAATTTGAGGATAGTTCCAATAGGTAAACACCATTATAGAATATTCATACATCATTAAAGGAGAGTGGATATGTTAATATGATTCAAGAAGACATATTATGAATACCTATAGGTCATGAAGATACAAGTAAAGCAAGATCATTTATATGATATTCAAGCATGTACTAACAATGAATAGATACATTCAAGGAATATTAAATAATCATGGTAGTCATAATCTAAAGGAAAAAATACAATGAAAGTACTTTATGTTGAGAATAGGTTGTCATTAATTTCATTGATGTTAGAAGACCAATTTGATATGTGTTGGTAATTTTATTGTCAAGATGCAAAATCAAGAAATATATTACTAGTTGCTAAGGTGTGCAAATATATTATGTATTCTTGCAATATCATGCTTGTATCTATTCCTTATGAAAGTGGTGGTCTAGAAGTTTTAACTAGTATGTTCTAGTTTAGTTCTTAGGGTAGAGAGATTTCTTTGTCAATAAAATTATGGTCAACATTTCTTTCTGAAAAGCAATTTTTCTCTGCGGTTTGGAAGGAGAATATGTCTACACTAGTTCTATCATATTCCTAAGTTTTCAGGAGATATGTTCAATATACATGAAGTTTGAAATCACACAAGGTTATTTGTGGCTATCTATCAACCAATTGGATTTCAAGGCATGTGCAAAATGACTAGTAGCATGCAAAATTCAAATTTTGCATGTGGTGTTAAGATAGGACCTAATTAAGGTTCATGTGGTAGTGCACAATATCATGTATTTTGTTGGGAATAAATTTTGATTTTAGGACCAAGGTGCTACATGTTTCATGTAATTTGAATTTAGGTCCACCTTATGTCATCTTGGCTATTTGCGAATCCCTAGCCGACATAGAAGATGTATTGATGTAATGTCATGTATATATATCTCCATTGTGTGGATTTATTGTGTATCAATGTGTATCCACATGTGTCAATGTGAATTATAATTACACTCGTGTGAAGAAAATTTGGTCGTTGGTGAAAAAATGAAGACAAGGTTGTGAAGATATAAGGGAGAGTTGCATTTCAGTGTGTGTGCCTGTATTAGAAGATCATATTCAGTGAGGAAGAATGCTAGTTGTGATTGTGGCACATGCATTGAAGATCTACAAGCTTTATCATTGTAATTTGGTAGGACCAATGTTTTATCTATTGTATTGTTTCAGTTGGAGATTGGTATCTCCAATAGGTTGGTGCCTACAAGAACAATAAGGGATTGGTGTCTTTGATAGGTTGGTGCCTACAAGAACAATAAGGGATTGGCGTCTTTGATAGGTTGGTGGATACTTCAGAGTGTAAAATTCACTTGTATATTTCTGCATTGTAAGGCTAGATTTGGATAGTAGATCCAATCAACTATTCTCACTATGGTTTTTCCCATCTTGGGTTTCCATGTATATTTTTTCTCACTTGTGTACTTTATGATTTTATGATTTTATTCTTTATGTGGAGTTTTCTACGAAGAATCATATACTCTAATAACCATAGAAAAAGTTTAGAATTTTGAATTGATTAGATCTATTATTCACCCGCTCTCAGTAGTTTATGTTCCCTTCAATTGGTATCAAAGAAAAGTTCCTTTGATGAAGCCTAAAAGCTTAAGGCAGTTCTAGGATGGCACACTAAGTTAGTTAAGAAGAATTCTCTAGAAATAATGCACCAATCTTTGATGGATCTAATTTTTGATTTTTGGAAAGTTAGGATGAAGTCCTATTTAATGGCTTTAGGAATGGACATCTAGATGTCAGTAGTAGAGGTATATGAGATTCCTGAAAAACCCTCTAGGGATCACGATGGAAAGAGGGATTGTGAGCTCAATGTTAAGATAAGGAATGTTATTTTATGTGGATTGACTAATTCTGATTTTGTGAAAGTGATGCAATGCAAAACAACATATGGTATAAATTAGAGACCATTTATGAAGGTGCTGACAAAGTCAAGGAAGAAAATTTGCAAATTAATAGAGCTCAATTTAAAATTATGACGATGAGATAAGATGAGAATATTGCTACATTATTGCTATGGGTTGATGAAGTTATCAAATCTATTTGAGGTCTTGGTGAAAATTTGAAAGAAAATAATGTTGTGAACAAGGTACTCAAATCTCTCCCTATAAGGTTTAGTTCTAAAGTCTTTTCTATTGAAGAAGCTAAGGATATGAATAATTTTAAGTTGATTGAACTATATGAAATTCTAAGTGCATTTGAAATGAGATTTGAAAGTGAAGATTCTATAAGGAAAGAGGTTGATTTTAGAGTATCTTAGAAATAGGTTGATCAAGATTCTAATTTTGGATCAGATCTAAAAGAATCAAATTTTGTTAGGAAGCTACAAAGAGTTTTTGGTAAGTGCAAAGGAAAGTTACCTTTTAAGTGTTTTAATTGTGGTGAAGTACGGCATTTTATAGCTAAGTGTCCCCATAAGAATTCTAACAATGTTGAGAAAAATAATGGAAAGAAATAATTTCAAAGAAGGTATAGAGGTTAGAGGAAACATAAAAGTTTCTACACTAATGAGGAAGAAGAATTCTCTACTGAAGAAGAATATGAAGATATCTCCAAAGATGAAAAGGAAAAAATAGTGTTCTTGGCTTTTGAGACTACTAAAGGAGATGCATAAATGGATTCCAAAAATAATGAAGATGAAGTAGATCTTGTGGGAGACTTGATATGTGCTAGAAAAGAAATCAAAAGGTTGAAGAATATAATTGTAGAGGAAGTGAGGGCTAAAGAAAAGGTATCTCAGGATCTAAAGAAAGCAGAAAAGATGATTGTTGATCTGAAGACCCAATAAAAATAAGCAAAAAGGATTGAAGAAGTTTTGACATAAAAATTTCTATCAAGAGAAATGGTCTGAGAGAAGCTAGAAGTAGAGATTGTCATAGTAAGAAAAGAGCTTGAGAAAGCGAATCAACAACTACAAATAAATTTTGGAAAGAGCACTGAAAACCTAGATCAGGTATTGGGAATTTAGAGAGCTCTTCATGTCAAAACTAGAATTGGTTTTGATGATTAGAAGAACAAGGTAAAAAAATAGTCTGTGAAGACTACTAAGGAAAGTCTAGAAGTGATCAGATCTAAAAGTTAAAAGTTTGAAATAATCATGGAAAGTGATGAAAGCATGACACAAAATGATGGTTTTATTTAAGTACAAAACAAGAGAAGAAGATCTAGAATACAAGGATACAACACCAGGTTCAATTATCCTTTCTCTATTTATTGTTTTAATTGTAATAATTTTGGTCATAAGGCCGTGGACTATATAAAAGCTCCAATAAGAAGAAATAACTTTGTTAGCAACAATGCATTTTCACCTTTGTATAATTTCAATATCATTTGCTACAATGTAGCAATTTTGGACACATTTCAAGGAACTGTAGAAGGAACATTGTGAGTCCTCCTCTATCAAAAAGTGGAAGAAAAGGATCAGAAAGAAAGAATCATGAATTTGATATGGTCTGGAAGAAGGCTTTGGAAGAAAAGAATTCAGAAAGGTCAATGATTGCTCAAAATTCTCTACATGCTCAAAAGGAGAAGAACCCATGGATCATAGACAATGGTTGCTCAAGCCACATGGATTGAAATAAAATTAAGTTTATAAATTTCAAGAAATTTGAAGGAAATTATATGACCTTTGGAAATAATTCAATTGAAAAAATCTCTAGTAAGGGTACTTTAAGTCTTTATGGTGGTAGGACAAAGACAAATGATATGTTGTATGTTGAATGACTAAAAAACAATCTCTTAAGTGTGATAAATGCTATAAGCTATCTTTTAGTATTGAAGGTTGTGAAATTAGGGAATCAAGCACCAAAGAGCTGATTTTGGAAGGAAGTAGGATAAATAGTGACATATATCACCTTGGTGAACTAAATGGACAAAGTTGTCTTACTGTGCAGAGAGAAGAAAGCTAGCTTCGACACAAAAGGTTGGGACATATGAACTTTGATGAAATTATAAATATTAGCTCAAGAGGAATGGTCTGAGATATGCCAAAAATCAAGAAGCCTCAATGTATTGGTTGCAAGCCATGTCATGAAGGGAAGCAAACAAAAAGCAAATTTCTTGTTAAGGAGTATTCTACATCAAAACCATTAGATCTGGTTCATACAGATCTGTGCAAACCTATAAGGACAAAAAACCTACAAGGATACAATTATTTCATGATGCTCATTGATGGTTACACTAGGATGAATTGGATTAAATTTTTGAAATATAAGTTGGAAGCATTTGAGAAGTTTAAGGAATTCAAGGCATTAGTTGAAAATAAAACTAAAAGAATAATCAAGGTTTTGAGACAAGTCAAAGGTGGAAAATTCAATTTTGATAAGTATGACAAATTTTGTGAAGATCATAGGATCCATAGGTAATTTTCTACTCCTAAAACTCAAGTCATTGATGATTACACTAGGATGAATTGGATTACATTTTTGAAAGATAAGTTGGAAGCATTTGAGAAGTTTAAGGAATTCAAGGCATTAGTTGAAAATAAAACTAAAAGAATAATCAAGGTTTTGAGACAAGTCAA
The DNA here is from genome assembly GCA_007115665.2 of Sequoiadendron giganteum. Classification (NCBI taxonomy): domain Eukaryota; kingdom Viridiplantae; phylum Streptophyta; class Pinopsida; order Cupressales; family Cupressaceae; genus Sequoiadendron; species Sequoiadendron giganteum. The sequence continues at coordinate 372,963,419 of CM021106.1, forward strand.
AGGTGGAAAATTCAATTTGGATAAGTATGAAAATTTTTGTTAAGATCATAGGATCCATAGGTAATTTTCTACTCCTAAAACTCTTTAGCAAAATGGATTTGCTGAGAGGAAGAAACAAAATGTATAGGAGATGGAAATAACAATGTTATGTCAAGAAAATCTACCAGATATGTACTAGAGAGAAGTGACTCAAACTGTTGTATATATTTTGAACAGAGTTTAGATTAAACACAAGACTAATAAGACACCATATGAGCTATGGAGAGGAAGAACAAAATAAATCAAACAACTCAAAATATTTAGAAGCAAGTCCTACATTAAAAGAGATAAAGAAAATTTGGGTAAGTTTGATTCAAGATCAGATGACGGTATTTTTCTTGGTCATTCCTTAAGAAGAAAAGCATACATATGTTATAAAAAAATATTGAAAAGGATTGTAGAAAATGAAAATGTGAGAGTTGATGAAAATATTTATTCTACTGGTGTGAGACAAGGAATTAGTATGGGCCGATTGCGCTTGATCCATGATGAATCAAAACATAACAAAGCCACTAATACTCGAATCTCAACAAGATAATTCGAATAAAATTTAAACTAAACATTTATCAAAACCTAACATACTAAATTATGAAAGCTTTTAAAAACATCTACTCTAATCCATCTGAAACTTATCCCATTGTGGAATTGGTGTCGTGTTGATGTGGAACAACAACCCTTTCCCAATCCCATGATTAGTGAGCTTGTTCCAATCGATTCTATTGAAGAGAATCGATGAAATGGTTGTGATATGCGGATGAAAACATGATTTATGCTAAAATGAACGTGATGCAAGAGTTAATCTACCATGATTTTATGCTAAAATATGTAGATATGCAATTGGTAAGCTACTTTAAATGAGATTTAAGCTAAAAAGATACAAACCCTAATAAAAAACTAGCTAAGATGGATGCATGGAAGCCATTAATTGAAGCTTAAAGCTATTATGCAACTAAAATGAACTAAAATATGCTAAAAGTGAGTAAATTAAGAGTGTGAATGCAAGTGAGTTCAACAACATAAGTTTGCAATTGAAACATGGATGATATTCAACAACATAAGTTTGCTCTAAAAAATATGGATGATATTCAACAACATAAGTTTGCTCTGAAAAAGATGGATCTATTTGTCTCCAAATAGAGTTCTATTTATAGAAGAGAAAATAAGAAATGGAGGGTTGAGATTGAAAAGATTAATCAATGGTCAAGGATGGAAGGAAGAAGAGGCATGGATCATAGATTATCATCAACAAATGAGAATGCAAAATGAAAATTAATCAAGGGTTCACCTTTGTTCCAAACAAACACACTTTTGACCTGCACACACAGGTCACAAGCTGACTTTTTCAAGAGGTTAAAAGATAATTTGCAATTGAAGCCAAGTGAGAATATCCCTTTCTTAATTGATTAGAGGAGAGAGAATATTCCTTTTAGAATATTCTCATGGATGAGGATAAAGATATTTTCCAAATGAAAAGAAAGTTTTAATTGTGCAAAAAGGGGTAAGGAATATTCCCCTTTTAGAGGAAAATTAGATTAATTATTAATTAAACAAGGTTTAATCACACAATTAGGGGTTTCTAGAGGAATAAAGTGTTTTTCATTAAATACATGATTTAATGAAAGGGGAAAAGGTGAAATGACATTTAATTAAACAACTTAGGGTTATTTAATTAAATTAGAAGACTTAGGGGATTAAATTAAATATTTTGATTTCTTTAATTTAATAAGATGAAATGTCAACGTGAAAGGGGGTGAATTAACTCGATTTGATGCATTGGGTTAATAAACAAAAATGATTGAATTAATTAATTAACTAGGCTAATTAAATCAATTAAGTGAAAAGAGGATGAATTTAAAGATGAAATGATGTTACTCAGCTAATGTGATCCATCAAGACATTTTTAAGTGTCTACATTTTTCCCCTCTTTGAAACAATGTACTCGTTGTATTGGTTCAAAGGCTGATGTTGATTTTGATGCCAATGTCAATGCTGAAACATTTATCGATGATCTCTTTGAGATGTTGATAGCCAAGCTAAAAGTTGATTGATATGATTGATTGATTGATAACATTGTCGAGGATTAACAAAAATGCAAGGATTGTGTTGAATAACACAAGGATTGATAGGGAATGATATATCCCAATGATGGTTGATTTGATAGATTGATCAAGATTTTCTAGCGAGCCTAGGAACAAAATTCGTTAGATGATTTGATATCGATATGCTCAAAAGATGGTTGGTTGCTCCCTCAAGAGATTGATTGGAGAATAAAGTGTTCTGATCAGGCTCACGATAGGTGAAAATCAAACTTATGCTTGAGATTCTTGATATTTTAGGCTGCTTTGACTCAAAGAGCTATAAATTTTTAGATTATTGAGCTGAAGCTGATATAGATGCCACATTGTGCCCTAGTAGAAGAGGGATTGTTGGAATGCTATCTCAGATATTGATGTAGACATATTTCAGGATGTATAGACTTTCACCGACCATTGTTAGCCTCATATATATTTTGATAGATCACAGATATTTGATACTTGGAAAGAATTGTTAGTAAAGATAAAATAATAAGAATAAGATGGATGAATTGACCATTGACCATTGATTTTGATGATTGCTTCAAAAGATCCAACAAGTCTATGATCCACTAAGACTTTATTAGGGATGGTTATGAGAAATGCATGATGATAATGAATGCATGATGATGAGTTGCTCACATATCAAGATTGGGATTTTTCGTCATTCCTTATTATTTGATATAACACATAAACATGATGTATCAAGGTATTAAGTACTAGGACGATGTTGTATCTAGTGTAATGGAATTTGACTCTGCAAAAAAATAGGATAGTTCTTATTCACATCTTGACATACAAAAACCTCGTTGGAATGTAAGTTAGAAGTTTAGAATATATTGGACCAAAGCATGCACAATATTCAACAACATACCCCAAAAAATTTCCCTACACACAACTAAGCAAGTATGCGCCAAGATTAATTTACAAGAATTCCCACAAGCACAAATAATGAAAGATCATGATTGATGCCCATTTCTTTCACTCTAAATAATTTTGATAGAAATCATCAAGAGGTCCTCAAAATGCGTCATTGAGATAAATCATAAGAAAAGATCAAAGAAAAATAGTCAGTGTTACCTATATCTCTTGCTCGATTAAATTTAGCTATGTTGATTTCTGATACTAATGTTCATTGTAGGAAGGATACATCCTATGATATGTTGATCAGATGGGTTTTTGATGTTAGGATGATGATGCTATGATTAGCCGTTGATACAAACTTCACTGACACATTTACCTGTGACTTAAACTTTAGATTTTGACACTTAAGTTCTCACTTTACGACTTTCTATACTTTCTTTCTGCTTGTTTTGCCAAAGGGTGAAGATGATGAATGATTTATTATGGGTGAGGGTTTATTGTGGGTGAAAGCAAGATGGGATGGATGGTTTTGGTTTTCTAGAATATTTCAATATTTTTGGTATTTTGAAGATGTTTTGAGGCTGTTTTTGGTCTTTTTGAAAGTTTATGAATGTTTAGGTTTTTTGGTTATCTAAGACTTTTTAAAGGTCTTTTGAAGTTTTTCTATTATTTTTGGTATTTTGAAAATTTTCAAATGTTTTGTGGTTTTTTGATATTTGGATGTTTTAAGGCTTTTCTAATATTTGGTTTTTTAGGGGTTTTTGAGTTTTGACGAAGAACCTAACCTAAAAGACCTATCCTAGGGGCCTCAGGAGCTGATCAAAGATAAGCCTTGCCAACGTTATATGTGTAGAGACCATGTAGTTCGACTGACTCGAATTATTAACAAGATGAGAAATGCACATGTGATGGAAAGTTAGTATATTATGACAAACTCCTAAAGATTGACCTAGGGTGTCTCGGGGGCACATCAATGATGGACTTGCCTATGTTCAAGCTTAGAGACGATGTAGTTCGACAAGGGTACCACTTTTGGATTTTTGATTTCTGACCTTTTTAGGGATTTTAATGTTTTTCGAATGTTTTTGGATTTTTCCTTTACAACTCTTCGAATGTTTTGAATTTTAGTTGTATAGGATTTTGCAAATGTTTTTATATTTTTTGATGAATGTTTTACGAATGTTTTTTAATTTTTGATGAGATTTTGAGGCAAACAATACCTAGATCACGATGTCAATGTCACATTATGGGGTATAAGACATGTATCAAGAGTTATTTGAAAATAAGAGTGCAATAACCTACCCCCAGTGTCTAGAAATATTTTATAGATTAATGGACAAACTGAGATAGGTAATGTATATGTGAAGAGTTCAAGAACGTTTAATCATGATGGCTATGGGCTATGGGACTTTATGAGATAAAATGATAAAGATCCTGTCAAGAGTTTTCCATGAGGATAGTTGAAGTATACGTCGAATCTTTGTCAAGATCAAGATAAAGTGGAATATCTAGATAAATTTGGATTGGATGGATGGAGGAAACATTGGATTTATCATGACAAGGATGAGATGATTTTGTCTTAGAAGGATCATATAGATGCTTGATTCTACTCATGATGCCTGTTTACCAGGTTTTCATCATGGTACTTGCCCAATGCACCACTGTAGTAGTTTTCGCTGGAGGAAATTTTTTATTTTTACTATTTTTTTTCTTTATATATATATATATATTTGGATTTTGATCATTTTTTGATTTTTTGAAAGTTTTACCATCATATTGAACCACCTGGTGGAACTGATGTAGAGGTCACTGTCATAATGTGTCAGCGATATCTTGCTTGAAGAAGCCGCTTTACTAAGATACAAGCACTTGAATGCAACCTTGAAGAACTAAGATTTGCATTGTTGGTATCAAATTAACCTTGTCTATGTGCACACATCATGATAAAGTGCCTTCAAAATACTTATGATGAAGGGTAGCTACCAAAACACGATCAATCCGAGAATTGGATATTGTGAATGGAATGTATGGTGACATGTATGAAGGAATATGAGATGTATTGGTTGATGGTTTGGAACCTTTGAATCTCCAAACTTGGGAAGATGAGCAATGATGGGTGGGAACAAAGGTTTTCATGGAATTAGGACCAACCATTGGATATACTTTGTTCCTTGCTTGAGAAGCCTGCTTTTGCTTTTGAGGACGCTTTTGATAGATACATTTCCATTTTTTATTTTGCCCCATAGTTTCTCTGACTAATGGAGTTTTTAAGGGATGATTTTATTTATTTTTCTTTGGTATCCATTTGTATTTTCTTTGTCCTTTTTGCTTGACTAATTCATTTGTTTTGATGATGTTCACCTTGCTTTGATAGGAATTCTTCTTTTTACATTGGTCCCAATTTGCATATGAGATGATGGGTGAATGCCAACTCATGATATGTCTAGTTGTAGCATTGATAGTATTTTCATCATAAGGATCCTTCGTGCCCCATATGTTGATGTTTGTTGTAGACAAGATTTCCCCTGACGTTGTGAAGGTATTATCAATATTTAATCCTTTTCCCTGATAATGTATCCTCTGATCCATAGCTACTGAATATGACTTATCATGAACACATGTTATTGCTATGGGTTCTTGCTGTTCAGGAATATGAACTACTTTTTTTGGCTCTATGACATTTTTTTCTTTTGCTGATACTGCTTCAAAAGATGTTGATGTTGACTCAAAAGATGTCGATGATGAACAATCCTGTTCAGGAATATGGACTGTTTTCCCTGGTTCTATGACATCATTTTCTGTTGATACTGCTTCAAAAGATGTTGGTGTTGATTCAAAATATTTCGACAATGCAAAATTCTATCAGGAATATGAACTATTTTCTCTAATTATTTGACATCATTGTTTGTTGATACTGCTTCAAAAGATGTTGGTGCTGATTTAAATGATGTCGATGATGCACAAACCTATTAAGGAATATGAACCAATTTCTATGACTTTGTTGATGCTATTTCAAAAGATGTTGGTGCTGATTCAAAAGATGTCAATGATGCACAATCACTATAAGAATTAAGAATATCGATCATTGTTTTCTCTTGTGTAGGAATATCAAGAGTGGGAGACTCTTATTTTGGATGAAGAACATCTATATGTCTGTCAGAAAGAAAAATATCGAGCGTGATATCGGGGACATCTTTGGAGTTTAAAATGGTTTGGAAGATATCCCTTAGCTCTTGGTGAAACTCTGGGGATAGGGTTTCTTGATCTTGACTCGATTCAGAGTAACTTTCGTTATCCTCAAGAGCCTCCTCTTGACATGATCCTTGGGTGGATGATATATCATTAGGAAAAAAATCTTCAAAACATTTTGTGGGTATGAGTGCAATAAGGGATATTTCTGGCTCATTTGGAACTTCTTCAACATGACCAATCATTGAGTCATATGTGGGAGACATATCACAATCTAATATCCACTTGATGTCATTACAGTATAAAATAGTGCTAAACACTATTGATGGGTTTGGACTTTGTTTTAAAATAGTATCTTGATATGTGTCTGATTCGTCATGTTGTGATAAATAAATATGTCCCACCGTGGTATCATGAGTATTGTTTATGTTTTTTTTGAAGTTGATGCATTTCCTGAATCTTTTTCTTTTGTATGATCAGGCATAGGGTTTGTGTAAATTTTTAGATTTTCATTCCCAATTTTTTGATCAACATGAATGTCTCCTTGTTCGATAAGATCTTCTATTAGAGTTTTTATTCTAACACATTTTTATGTGTTATGACCTTTGTATCGATGAAATTCACAAAAAATGATATTCTCTATAGTTGCGAGGTTTGACTTGTGGCTCTTGATAGTTTGAGAAATCTGGGAGTGTGATAAGATTAGACTATATCAACCTCTTCAACACATCCTCCATACGTTCCCCTAAGAAGTGAATTATTGTTTAGGAGCACTATTTGTTCTTTGTTTTCCATGTTGAGTGTTTGTAGCATTGATCGTTTATTGATTATTTGATAGTGATGTGTATGGTTGTTGTGTATTCATGGTTTGGGTGTTTTCTTGTCTAGGAGCAGTTAAGAACACCTTTGCATCAACAAAACCATCACTAGTAACATTTTTTTCTTGGCCCAATAGTGGGGTTTGTCATTAAAACTAGTGGATGGGTAGTTGTCTCTATACGCTTGTGTGTTTCCTTATGAGATTAGGGCTCTCTCGATATTAAGGGCTCTAGGGAAAATCTCATCATAAGATGCGATGCATTACATTTTCAAGTGGTATGATAGATCTAGATCTAGATTTTCTATGATAATACCCATTTGTTGTTTGTCGGGAATGGTCCACTTGCTCTTACTAGCTCTTTGTCTCCACCATTGCAAGAAATTGGTGAAAGATTCACCTTTGTTTTGTTTGAGAGTATATAAATCTTCTAAGCTTATGTCTATGTCAAGATTAAAGGAGAAGTGATCTATGAATTTGTCAACAATTTCTTGGAAATTTTTGATATCGGGGGGCAGTTGAGAAAGCCAATCCATGGCAGGACCTATTAAAATTTGGGGGAAGAGGCACATTAGATAAGAATAATTGTAAGCAACCTCCATACACATGATGTTGAATTCTTTGACATGGTCCACATGAATCCCTCTCCCTTTGTATTAATTGAATTTGGGGATTAAAAAACCAGGAGGGAATGATACCAGTGTGATATTTTGATTAAAGGGATATGGACATAGATTATGTGTATGGGGCTTCTTTTTCTTTCCCATTCGAAGATCCTACATTTCTTGGGATAGCACCTTGCATTGCGACGCCAGATCGTCTTGCGGGTTTGGTGGGGGAACATATGTTGCATATTGTGGGATGGTGGATGGGTTGTACATGTTATTATGATATGATGAGGTGTTGTATGGTGTGTATTGTGGTGAAGGATATTGTGAAGGTGATTGAGGTGATGATGTGTATGTTCCTAATGTGTTGGTATTTACGATGTTTTGTTGAGGGTTATAGTATAGACCCTTTTGTTGCTATTGTTGTGCGAGAATTGGTTATTGTTGGGCTTGTTTTTTTTGAGCTTGTTGTTGTGTGGCTAAGGCGGATTGTTGGGCTTGTTGTTGTTGCATTGCTAAGGCGACTTGTTGAGCTTGCTATTTTTGTTGTGCTGTTAAGGCTGCTTGATGTTGTTGATGTGCTACTAAGGATGATTGATGTTGTTTTTGTGATACTAAGGCTACTTGATGTTTTTGTTGTGCTACTAAGGCTACTTGATGTTGTTTCTATGCTACTAAGGCTACTTCTTCTTGTTTTTGTGCTACTAAGGATGCTTGCTGTTGTTGCTATTGTTGGACGACTTGCTGATAAGCCTATTGTTATTGTTGTAAAGCTAAGGAATGTGATTGCAATGTAGGATCAGTTGGTTGTTGGGACACTTGTGATGGATTGTGGGTGTTGATGTTTTGCATGGGTTGTGAGTTGGTGATGAGAGGTTGGGGATTCCCTTGGTTCAACATTCCTTGCAAGATGGTGGGTTGATATTAAGGAATGTAAGTTTGAGGTCCCATTTTATTTTGCATGGTGAGAGGGATCGTGGGGAAAGATGATGATGGTGCCATTAAATATTGTTGGGTTGATATTGAGGAATGTAAGTTTGAGGTCCCATTTTATTTTGCATGGTGAGAGGGATCATGGGGAAAGATGATGATGGTGCCATTAGATATTGTGAGGTTAAGGGCACATTAGGACCTTGAGTCCATTGATTGAAAGGATTCCATTGACTGATGCTTGGGGGATTTCCTTATGCTTGGGATGGAGTCATGGTATTTCCTTGGTTGATGGGGTTTGTAACCAAGGCAATTTTTTGATCTGGGTTGGTGATGGATGGGTTTGATGTGGATGGTGGATTGAATTGGGTAGCTTGGGTAACCATTTGTTTTGATGTGTTGATGGGGTTTCTGGAACCACTTGTCAAGGTTTGACATTATGTGAGAGTGTTAACTTTCCCTTGTTTTCCTACTTGAGGCACTTGGTTCACATTACCTTGTGTAACATTAGGAATACTTGGGGTATTTATGGTGATGGAGGAAGATGGTTGCACTCAAAATTTTGAGGTTATTGTGGTGTCATGTAATGTAAGTGGTTTGCCAAATGTTGGTGTTCAACTTGTGTTTTGGGGAAGGTTGTTGGTTAAGGGAATGGTTGTTTTGTGAATACCCAAAGTTATGTTTGTTCCTAGACATGAAGTGAGACCAAGGTTGGTTCCTAGCCGAGTTGCAGGACTAGATGTTAAGGGTTGACTTGGCACAAGGGATGGAGTTGGTTGAATCGTAGATGAAATCAAGCCTTGTGTCAATGATTGTGCAACAAAAGATGGGGAAATTGGAGCCATGTTTTCTAAGGCTTGATGTTCCCTAATTTATTCTCTAGTAAGTCTAAATAGATTGTTCATGATATCTTCTATCTCATATGGTCCCGATGGAAATGAGGGTTTCTATGACGAGGTGACTTGACTTCTTGGATCAAATTATTGAGGGTTGGTATCACTGATAGTAGATGAGACTTTGGTTTTCTCCATGATTCTCTTGTGTTGTGATCTTGTTGTAACCATAAATTGTGGGTCACCTATGGGATAGTTGTGTTGAGATTTATAATGTTTGAACTCTCTAGTTGACTCAAATCTAGGTAAAAGAGATGCTCTAAGTATTTTTGGAGCAATGATAATAATGGGAGATGTAAAGGTGAAGGATATGGCAGAAGTGATCTTTGCCAACGTTTTGGGACAAAATTTTTGACTTAAGAGTTTTATGTTTGATGTTTGGATAAAGGATGTTGATGAACTTGAGAATCTTTAGGGTAGACTCATGTGAACTTCAAGATAAACTAGTTCAAAGATGATAACTAAGTTGACAAAATGTATGGAAAAGGATACATTTCACATACAAAGTAGCCAAGTTAGGGGTTGGTTTGATAGATGTTTAAGTCAAAAAGTGTTGGTGTATTCAATGTTTTTGTAAATTTTGGTGAAGTGAAGGATGGAATTTAATGAAGGGGTGGATGAAATGTTTGACCCAATGTTGACCTAGATTGAACCTTTGTTTTCCAAGACCAAGGTAGTGAGAAAAATGCTATACTTCTAAAGTGATAATACTCCAAGAAATCAATGATTTTGGAAATAGGACCCAATAATTAAGTGAAACTTAATGATTTTGACAATAGAACTCAATGATTTTGGACTCAATGTTTGCAATCTTTTCCTTGTATGATAGCAGGCATAAGGTTGGGTTGTTCAATTGGCACAATCGATTGACAAAATGTTGATGCAGGGTTCAATTTTTCAAATTTATCTTGCCTAAGTGAGTGTATTTTACCAAAAACACTTGTCTTGTTTAATTTTTCAATCTAAATGTTTATGTCAAAAACATCATAACTTTCACAATGTCCATTTCATGAAAATCATGAGATTAGAGCCATAATTGCCTATGTTTTATTTCGGAAATATGGATTGAGATGAAGTTAAGATATTTAGAAATCAGTAAGAATAGATACCCTTAGGACACGTAGTAATATCAAGGCTAATTCAAGAGGTATCCATATTTAAGCCAAAGTGTTTGGAATTCTGAGGAAGATAGTGAATGTTTGTTTTTGTAATGTTTTGGAACCAAGCAATGTATCAAAATGACTCACAATCATTTACAATCCTAGGTTCAAAATGGCTATACTTGTTGAGTCCCCACTTGGATTTATCCAAATGCTAAACAATGCGAATAGTTAGAGATTTGGCAACATTGGCTCCCCCTTTCCCGACACACACTTCTTGGGACCACCAAATCTCAAAATCCTTAAAATCTAGAGATCAAAAGGATTTTTTTGTTTCTACAATTGAATAGTAAGAATGTGGGGTGGCTTTAGAATGATCGTTCTTGCACCAAAAATTATTAAGGATTTTGGATTCTAAACAAAGGTTCATAATAAGTGCTTCCAGTTTAGGGGGTGCAATGATAAAATCCATCAAGAGGTCTCTCAACCCTTAGAATAAGGGCTTTACACATCATAAAGATACTGGGGGAGAGCTATCATGTATCACATCCCATTGATCACAATTTTCATTGCAGCCACACATTTATATCACGGTTTGGAAGAACTTGGCTTTAGTTCGTTCAATCCTTTCGAAGCGGGGATGAAAACCCTCTAAAGATAAACAATAGAAAGGAAGTACGCTCATAGTTTGATCATCTTTGCTCGCATGAACAAAGAGAGAACAAATGCCACGTATTTTTCTCACACTTGCAAAGGGGTTCAATTTTAATCCAAAATGAAAGATGTAGGTGATTTTGCAAAGTATTAAGGAATGTTCCTGTTTCTCAAGGTCACCAAATGGTGTGAGAGAATTGCATACACATCCAATAACAATGTTATAAATCAAGATAAAACAAATGCTTGTAAATTTTAACACCTCAAAGTAGTGATGAGTTTGTTTTAAGCACCAAATGAAATGTTAAGTTGCCTTGTTCAATTTTAAAGCCCAAAAGACAATGATGAGATGAGGGTTCAATTTTAGTCCCGTTTGAGCATTCATTTTAAACCCAATTGAAATTTAGTTATCCTAATATTGTAAGTTTTAATACTCAATGGAAATTTAGTGGTCCTAACACATACACCAATGTAGCATATGATGGGTTATAATTGCCCCAAAAGTGTTGAAACACTTGTTACAATTATAAAAGAAAAGAATTATTTTTATTCAAATAAGTGCTCCATGCTCCTCTTCAAACCTACAATCCATGTTCCAAATTTTAGATTAAATCAAGAAAACAAGAATATGTGAGGGTTAGATAAATGATTAAGCATTAAAACCCTAAAACCTAGATCAACTTGCAATGTGATTTGACTTTAGATGCAAAAATGAAAAATTTAACTCCACCAAAATTGAAAAAAACTTACACCATTGCGTAGAGCATGAAATTCTACCACATTTAAAAAAAATATTTGAAAAGGACCTCCGTATGACCAAGATATGACCATTTTAAGATAGACTATAAAAGCAAGAAAATGATAGCGTCACTATATCAATATAGCGATGCTTTTGCATTATGGTGACACTTTTTCAATTATGGTGACACTTTTTTCAATTATGGCGATGCTTTTGCAAAAGTGTCACTCTAGTGAATAAGGGCATCACTCTGCTGAAAAAATAGTATCATTGTAGCCTCTAAAAGCATCACTCTAGCCCATAAACCTACAACTCACAATTTTTTTTAAAGAAAATCATCAAACAAAGTTAGTAAATCCCTCCTTCTAGCGCCAAAATGTGAGATGAGGATATTAGTATGGTCCGATTATGCTTGATCCATGCTAAATTGAAACATAATGAGGCCACTAATACTCGAATCTCAAACAAGATCATTCAAATGAAATTTAAACTAAACATTTATCAAAACCTAACATACTAGATTATGAAATATTTTAAAAACATATACTCTAATCAATCTGAAACTTATCCCATTGTGGAATTGGTGTCATGTTGATGTGGAACAATGACATTTCCCAATCCTATGATCAGTGAGCTTTTTCCAATCGATTCTATTGAAGAGAATTGATGAAAGGGTTGTGATATGTGGATGAAAACATGATTTATGATAAAATGAACATGATGCAAGAGTTAATCTACCATGATTTTATGCTAAAAGATGTAGATATGCAATTTCTAAGCTACTCTAAATGAGATTTAAGCTAAAAAGATACAAACCCTAATTAAAAATAAGCTAAGATGGATGCATGGAAGCCATTAATGGAAGCTTAAAGCTATTATGCAACTAAAATGAACTAAAATATGCTAAAAGTGGGTAAATTAAGAGTGTGAATGCAAGTGAGTTCAACAACATAACTTTGCAATTGAAAGATGGATGATATTTAATATCATAAGTTTTCTCTAAAAAAGATGGATTATATTCAACATCATAAGTTTTCTTTGAAAAAGATGGATCCATTTGTCTCCAAATAGAGTTCTATTTATAGAAGAGCAAATGAGAAATGGAGGGTTGAGATTGAAAAGATTAATCGATGGTCAAGGATGGAAGGAAGAAGAGGCATGGATCATAGATTCTCATCAATGGATGATAATACAAGATGAGAATTAATCAAGGGCTCACCTTTGTTCCAAACAAACACACTTTTGACTCACACACACAGGTCACAAGGTGACTTGTTCAAGAGGTTAAAAGATAACTTGCAATTGAAGCCAAGTGCGAAAATCCCTTTCTTAATTGATTGGAGGAGAAATAATATTCCTTTTAAAATGTTCTCATGGATGAGGATAAAGATATTTTTCAAATTAAAATAAAGTTTTAATTGTGCAAAAAGGGGGATAAGGAATATTCCATGGGAATATTCCTGTTTTAGAGGAAAATTAGATTAATTGTTAATTGTACAAGGTTTAATCACACAATTAGGGGTTTCTAGAGGAATAAAGTGATTTTCATTAAATTAAATGATTTAATGAAAGGGGGAAAAGGTGGAATGATATTTAATTAAATAACTTAGGGTTATTTAATTAGATTAGAATACTTAGGGGATTATATTATTATTTTTTATTTATTTAATTTAATAAGATGAAATGTTAGCATGAAAGGGGGTGAATTAACCCGATTTGATGCGTTGGGTTAATAGACTAAAATGATTGAATTAATTAATTAGCTAGGCTTATTAAATCAATTAAGTGAAAAGAGGATGGATTTAAAGAAGAAATGATGTTAGTTATCCAATGTGATCCATCAAGACATTTTTAAGTGTCTACAACTGGTATTTTGAAAGTAGAAGATGATGAATCAATTCACAGTTGTATTGAAGACTCAAAAGAAATTGCTACAAAAAATCCAACAAATTATGTTTAGAAGAATCACTTTGAAGACCGGATCATAAGAGATAAAGATGGTGGGGTTCACACCCAAAAGAGACTTGAGAGAGAGAATGAACAAGTACACTTTGAATTATTATCAAATATAGAGATTAAGTCATGTACAGAAGCAAGCAAAGAGAAAGCTTGGATATAAGCTATGGAGGAAGAGCTAAAATAGATCAAGAAGAATGAAACTTGGGAACTTGACCCAAGACCTAAAGTAAAGAATGTGATTGGAACCAAGTGGGTTCTTAGAAATAATCTAAATGAAGGTGTAGTGATCTAAAACAAGGCAAGAATTGTGTGTAAAGGGTATGCTTATGTTGAAGGCATAGAATTTGAAGAGACATTTTCTCTAATAGCAAGACTAGAAGAAATTAGGATGTTTTTAGCTCTTTCAACATTCAAGAATTTCAATAAATACTAGATGGATGTGAAGTCAACATTTCTGAATTGACAACTAGAAGAAGAAGTCTACATTGAACAACTGGAAGGGTTTCAATGTTCTAACAATTTGGATTATGTTTGCAGACTGAAAAGGATTTTTATCGACTCAAACAAGCTCCCAAAGCTTGGTATTCAAGGTTGGATGGATACTTGCAGCAAAAAGAGTTTCAAAGAGGAAGTGAAAAAAATAATCTATACATAAATATAGAAGGTGATCAACTGTTGATAGTTATGGTTTATATAGATGATATCATTTTTGGTGGTAGAAGTGATGACATGTGTGAGGAATTTTAGAAGAAAATGAAGAATGAGTTTGAAATTTCTATTCTAGGGGAATTACCTTTCTTTCTTGGGTTGTAGATTGCATAATTAGACAAAGGAATTTTCATTTCTTAGAACAAGTACATAAAGGAGATATTAAGTAAGTTTAGAATGAAAGATTATAAAGTAGTAGGAACGCCCATGGTTACAAGATGCAAGTTGAATAAAGTTGATTAATCTACTCTAGCAGATTAGAATTTGCATAGATCTATGATTGGAAACTTGTTCTATGTGACAACATCTAGACTAGATATAATGAAAGTAGTTGGAATAGTTGCCAGATTTCAAGAAGCACCTAAATAAACTCATGTTAAAGTAGTTAAGAGAATATTCAGATATTTGAAGGCTACTATAGATTTTGTACTATGGTATCCTAAGTGAAAATTTCATTCAAACTACATACACAGATTCAGATTGGGAAGGATGCATTGATGACCAGAAGAGCACAAGTGGTGGAGCATTCTTTCTTGGTGACAATTTGGTGTTTTGGTTGAGCAAGAAAAAAGACTTAGTTTCGTTATCTACACTAGAAGCGAAATACATTGTTGCAACATCATGTTGTACTCAAGCTATTTTGATGAAGAAAAAATTGAAGGAGATGAATATTGAATTTGATGAACCTATCTCTATTCTTTGTGACAACACAAGTGCCATAAAGATTTCAAAGAATCCAATAATGCATTCAAGGATGAAACACATTGCAATCAAGTATCATTTTCTAAGGGAGAAGGTTGCAAAAAAGGAGGTAAAGTTGGAGTATGTTGAGACAAAGGAGAAAGTAGCAGATATATTCATGAAACCACTTCCTAAGGAGACATTTAAGTTTATTTGATATAAGTTGGGAGTTGTTTCTCCCTCTTGAATTGAGAGGAAGCATAGGTTGAGGGGGAGCTTGGTCTCCATACTGCAAGAAGGTTTGTTGGTCTTGCAAAATGTTTTTTATAAGTAGGGTAGTATGGAATTAGGGGGAGTTGTACTAAAGGAGGTCCAAGAAATGCTCTATCTTTCTCCGTATCTACATATTTGTTTGGGAAGTTTTTTTGAGGCAAGTATGAAGTATGCATGTTCTTGTTTTCATATCATAAAATTTACTATAGGAGTTTTCAATATCAACAAAATTAAGAATGTATTGCTACAGTTATGAGGCTCAGAGAAATGTTCCACATTTCTTTGTGTTTGTAATTGTTGTCTTATAGTCCATAGGAGGTGTTTATTAGAGTAGAAGTACCTCAAATCCAAAAGTATTGTTGAAATTTACCATTGATGTCAAAGGGGGAGAAAGTGAACTCAAAATAATATATCTTCCAAAGGGGGAGACATCAATCTTAGGAGGAGATATATCTTTGTGTGTAACCGGCTGGTTTGGTGGCCCAACATTTCGTTAATTTTCATCAACGAAAAGGGGGGGTTTTTGAACATAGGTTGTCATTGATTTGAAAGGTTGTTAGTAATGCCATTGATGTCAAAAGATCAATTTGATATGTGTTGGTAATTTTATTGTTAGGATGTAAAATCAAGAAATATATATTATTAGCTACTAAGGTGTGATTTTATATCTTTTGGATGCTTTCAATATCATGCTTGCATCTATTCCTTATGAAAATGGTGGTCCATAAGTCTGTACCAGTATGTTTTAGTTCAATTCTTAGGGCAGAGAGATTTCTCTAGAAATATAATAATGGTCAACATTTCTTTCTGAAATGTAGTTTTGCTCTATGGTTTGGAAGGAGAGTATGTCTACACTACTTCTATCATATTCTCGAGTTTTTAGTGGATATGTTTAGTATGTAGGAAGTTTAAATTGATAGAAGGTTCTCTATGTTTGTCTGTCAACTAGTTGGAGTGCAAGGTGTGTGCGGTAACGACTAGTAGCATGCATAATTCAAATCTTGCATGTGGTGTTAAGATATGACCTAATTAAGGTTCCTGTGGTAGCACATAATATCATGTATTTTGACGTTAACAAAATTTGATTTTAGGACCAAGGTGCTACATGTTTCATACAATTTGAATTTAGGTCCACCTCATGTCATCCTAGCTATTTGTGGATCCTTGGCTGACATAGAAGATGTGTTGATGCAATGTCATGTATATATTTCTCCATTGTGTGGATGTATTGTGTATTAAAAAGTATCAGTGTGTATCTGTATGTGTCAATGTGAATTAGAATTACACTTGTGTGAAGAAAATTTGGTTGCTGGTGAAAATTGAAGAGGATGTGGTGAAGATATAAGGGAGAGTTTCATTTCAGTGTGTGTGTCTATATCATAAGATCATATTTAGTGAGGAAGAGTGTCAACTACGACTCTGACACATGCATTGAAGATATACAAGCTTTATCATTGTAATCTAGTAGGATTGGTGTCTCTAGTAGGCTGGTGTATACAAGCACAATAGGGGATTGGTGTCTCCAATAGGTTGGTGCCTACTTCAGTGTGTAAAATTCACTTGTATATTTCTGCATTGTGAGGCTAGATTTGGATAGTAGATCCAAACAACTATTCTCACTATGGTTTTTGCCATCTTGGGTTCTTATGTATATCTAGTGTTCACTTGTGTGCTTTATTATTTTATGTTTTATTTGTTTATGTGGAGTTTTCTATGAAGAATCATATACTTTGATAACCATAGAAAAAGTTAAGAATTTTGAATTGAATAGATCTATTGATTTGCCCCCATCTCAGTAGATTGTGCACCCTTCACTTTATACCAATGGTGGAGAAATTCCTTAAGGCAAGGCAATGGATATAGTATAATGATTGAAAAATAGGGCATGCAACAAAGGATAGTAATATGTCTACTTTAGGGGATCATTGGAATTTTGGATACTACATGTATCTATTCCCTTCAATTGTCTCTTTAGTAACTTTTGTAAGGAAGTTTCATTTCTGCTAAAGAGGATGATAGTAAACATAAGGACAATTAAAGGACTCATGATTCATGCCTAAGGAAAGCACAATGATGTTTGATGATAGGATGCATGGAATATGTAGGGACAATCACTACTATGATAGTCAATGATATATAGAGGAGTAAAATTTAAGGACAATGCTTCTATACATGTGATCTACAATGGAGTGATTGAAATTTGAAGGAATTGACATCATTATTATTTTCATGAGTTTTGTGAGTTGTCTAGAAAGTTTAAATTGATGTCATTAATGTTAAAGCTTTTGCCTAAATCTTAATTAGAATGACCTATGCTTTGTAAGAGTTTGGAAAGATTAATCATTATGTTAAGCCCTTAGTCTTACCTACACTTGTGAGAAGATTATGATCATAGCAAGGAATCAAATGTCAAACCATCAAAGACTAGCCCATGAAAAATATATGATCTAAAAGAGTTCGTGCACAATGGATAGTCTTTGAAGGAAAACATAATCATCTTAAATAAAGGGGCAATCCTTAGCAAGTTGTAGGTTTCCATGAAGAATGACAAGAAGACCAAAATGGTAATTGTCAACCATGTATGAAAGTGACTTAGACAAAGGGAAAAGATGTTGAATTAAAGGTATAAAAAAAGTAACCAGATGATAGTGCTTATTGTTCGATGAAAACATGAAGATGGAGGTACCATAAATGCATGAAACATGTGTCAAAAGAGCCGTTAAGATTATCCTACACCCCTAGGAGACTTGTGACTATTTCAAACCTTTTCTCCACATGTCCTATTAGCAAGTTTGAAGAAGTATCCAATAGTTGGGAGTTAAATGAGCATTCACAACCTCTTTCCATGTATTTATGATCAACTAGAGGGCATTTAGGGGGAAGTTGAGTGAGATTGAAACAAATGGAGAGAATATAGTATAGTTTTGACCTAGTTTGGAGCATCTACAATAATCTAGGAGATACTCAAGGAGTATTGGTTGATAGATAGGGTCAAGGAAATAATTTTTATTCATTCAAAAACCTTTTTGGAGCATTTTAAAGGGATAGAAAGTATGGATGACATTTTTGGACGTCCAAGAAGGTTTGACCCAAAAAAACTAATGCAAACACTTGTTTTTCATTTCTCAACACATGTTCCTAATATATAGCAAGGTGTTGGATAGTATAAAGAAAATCCTAAGGGAAAATTTTAGTCAATTCTTGTTCATTCTTAGCAATGTATTGTAACCATTGAAGGTTCTTTCTAGCAGGAGCAACAAAGTAACTCATTTTCAGACTTGCATATAGTTGTATGTAATACTTTTTTGATCAATAAAGACAAGTGTTTTGCCTTCTCTTATCTATATTTTGTGTGTAAATACAAATGATTCATGTATTTTCTATCTTTTTATACAAATCCTCAATGTATGTCTCATTTCCTTCAACACCTTTTACAAAGATATGCATACCTTATGTAGGCCATAGGTTACACCAATAGTTTGAACAACTTCTAATTGTGAAAATATCTATTTTTACCTTTTAGAATTGAGAAAAAATCATCTTTCCTATGAAATACTAATATATATATGTATTTAAAAACCTAAGTTGTGCATAAAAAAACTTGTTTATTTTGATCATATTGGGAGTCCAAACAATAGTATAGGTTTGAGATCAATTTGGTGCATTGCCTTATTAGTCTTAGGTTTTATTTTGGGATTCCTTTCCCATTTTCTCAGCATGTAGCAATAGGATAGGTTAATTAGGTGAAGTCTCAAAGGGAACCAACCATCTATGGAGGTTGATCTCCACCATCTAAACCTGCACTCAAGGAGATCATCCCATGTTTCACAAAGTAGCTGAGTTTTACACTCAACAAGGGTGCATACTATTAGTAACAATAGTTTTTGGCATGCACAATGGGATTGTTTGAACTATCATAGTTTAAAACTATCATTTCATTACTAGTATTTGGTATGTATGTCAGTGATTTCCACCTTTGGAGGAAAAATATTCAGACATCTAATGACTCCAAGTTTATTCTACTAGTTTCAAATGGATTGAGTGCTAGTATGTGCTCAAATTTTTGCAAAAAATCAATCTTCATTATTTTTGTTTTAAGAACATTTCAATGAATTTACAGTTGGTTTAATGTTGTATCATGTCTTCACTTCATGGAGGTATGTTTTATAACCCTCCATTCCACAAAAATGCTTCTTATATGACCTCTTATCAGCCACATCAAACTAAACATGTAGTTGGTTTTATTCCAAATTCCTGTGCTACACAAAAAAAAAAAAATGTTTAATATAAATGCTACCCACCACCCTTGCTCAAGCCTCATAAAATCCTACATGTGTTCAAAATCAGCCACAAGAATACCATTTTGTTTCCAACTAGCATAACTACCCTCATAGCCAACCTAAAAATGTTGGTAACTTGAGCATCAAAGATATAATGTTGGTCTTTCAAAAGAAATTGAATGATATTGCAATAAATAAATAGTATAACTTGCAATAAGAAGAGTTAGCTTATCAAGCCTACCAACACCAACAGGAGTACACTTACCAAAGGGAGAGATATGAAGAGTCTCTTGCAATAGAGATTTATGCCAAACAAGAGAAGATGAAGCTTTTTCTTACCCAAGCACAAAGGATAGAAGACCAATCAACCTCTTTTAGTTTTGATCAACATGTAAAAGAAGAGTCTCCCAAGTAAAAATTTACAAGATTCAAGCAAGGTAAGCCTCCTAAGTCTTCAACTCAGTCTCTTCAACTTGAAATTCCAAGTTTTAGGGACCTTCACCCATTTCAAGACACCAAAATTAAGCAATATCAACTTAGTATCAATCAAGAGTAGCCTTCCCAAAAAATTATACTTCCTCAAGAAACCAAACAAGACCTATGAAATTAGCCTTCTTGTCCTAGCACCATTTACCTTTACAAAGGTGGACCCATTTCTTATCAAGATAGTTGGTCCAGTGAAGACAAAGAGAAGGTTTTTGGAGAAGAAAAAGAAGAGCATGTTCAATTGGGATATCAAGGTACAAATATTGAAAGAGGTAATGAAAACGAATATTTAATAGTATTATTTGATGAACTTCCTTTTTTCATTGAGAAAGATGAAGAAAGTATCAAAATTCAACACCATCACAAGTTTTGGAGTAGATGGAAGATAAAAGTAAACTTGAAAAGGTGTTGGTCTATGAGGACAATGATGTAAGCCTTGTTTTGAAAAATAGAGAGGAAGTTGAATCACACAAGGAAAACTTTTATGAAGTCAAAATCAGTCCTATTGAAGACTTGTTTTGGGATGATTTAAAAGATTTTTGTTCGAGATTATATGACACAACAACACCTTTTGGAAGAGGAAAATCATGAGCAACAAGAGCATAGTGCAAAAATATCTATGTTTATACCAAAATCATCACAAGAAGTGGTCTTCGCAAGTCAACAAAATGATGAGACAACATATCATAAGTAGGAGACTAGCAAGGAGATTTCAATGTTCATCCTTTCAAGAGGATGTCCTATCAGAAATCCCTATGGATAAATTTTAGGTCAAAATGGTACATAAAAATTCAACATATTTGGTCACCTTTGAGGGGGTTTTTCTTGTTAAAATGTATAATACATGTAGCCTTGCACATCCATTGGTCATAGAAGTCAAGAGAGATGTGAAACTACCTAAAAAACCAAACTTCATAGCTTGTTGGTAACACCTCAAAAAAAACCAAGCAAAAAATCAAACTAGAGACTAATTAATTGTGAATCAACACTTGGAGAAAACAACAAACTAACTATGTGAATCAACAATTATTAAATTGAAATAAATCCTATCATGGCTACCCTAACCCATAACAAGACTTACTCAAATAAAAAAATTGACTAGCTCCTTGAAATAGCTTTCTTTTCTCATTAGTTTGCAATGCTTCACATGTTTATGAGTGGCCAAGAGGAGGTGGATAAATTAAAAATGTTTTATCAACCACTAACTCTTGGAGAATGAAAAAAATCCACTTACCTCTTCATGTTGGTCATAAATGTTGCTATTTTGAAGTGGATAAGTAGGTTGAATGTATTCTTCTTCAGCTATAGCTTCATCCTTGGGTGCAAGCATGACTTGTGATGATTTGTTGGCCTCCATCCTAGCTAAAGAAGATAGAAAAAGGAAGATTATTTGGTTTTTTGTTTACCTCCAATCACATAGCATGGATTCTAGGGTGTTCATTGTTAGTTATTGAAAACAATCCTCCTCTCTTCAAGGCATGGTGAATACAACTAGATACCCCTATGAAGAACACATTGTAGACCTTCACCCCCATGTTGCAGAGAATTTTTCAAACAATAGGATGTGTGCATTAGGGATATATAAAATGATGAAGAAAGGTATGTAGATAACTCTCATTATCCATATAAATCAACACATTTATATACTCAAGTATGTGGCATGAAAATACATCTATACATGTTAATTTGAAAATAGAGGTTGGCAGGTTGTGTATGTGGTGTCATCAAAGTAAAGAGTTTAACTATAGCACATAGTTGATAAGGTCCATTCCATAGAAGCCTAAGTTTCATAAAAAAAGACTAGAGATGATCCATGCCAAATCATTCCAAAGAAGAGGGCCATACATTTATTTAATCAAGTACAATGCATGAAAATACATCTGTACATGTTCATTTGAAGTTAGAGGCTACCAAGTTGTGTGTTTGTGGTGTCATCGAAGTAAAGAGTTTCACTATAATACATAGCTGAGAAGGTCCATTTCATAGAAGCCTATATTTCATCAAAAAATACCAGATATGAGCTATGCCAAATTCTTCCAAAGCATAGGCCCTTAGAATCCAAACAGTGATAAACTTGGAGCTACAACCAAATAAATGGAAGAGATTATCATTTAATGTTAATGTAGGTCATGGTGGGAAATTATAATACTTATAAGTTAGTACATGTTTAGGACCTAATTCAACCATATGTTGTAAGGATTAAAGTCCAACATCTAGAGAATATTTTCTACTTTAGAAATTTGAAGATAGACTGGAAAATATTTTGATGAGAGATATCAATCTTTCTTTATTTGGAAAAAAGGGTTGTCCAAGTCAAATAGACAAAGCCTTTAGTGGATTTTGTTTTGAGTGCATCAGGGCCTAGATTTTTTCAAAATATGTTATATTCTAAAGGGTATTCTACCCATGTTTGGGAGTTAAAGATTGATATAGTTGATTCAAAAGTAGGTACAATGGAAATTCACAGGATTTTGCCTCCCCATTCATGCAATCTTATCATGTATAGGTTCTAATGGAATTAGGCAATATAGATAAATTAGAAAGAGTGAAAAGAGTTGAATAAAATTGTTAGGGTTGTTTAGGTCTTGTATGTATACATAGGAAACTCATGGTCTACTCAATTATTTATACGGTGGCACAAACCAAGGCTGGCTGATATGAGGCAATAAAAAACTGACTTGCAAGTGAAAGAGAAAATAAAAGCTTCATGAGATAATACTAAGATGAAAATAATATGATTGTTCCAAAAGGACCATAGATATATGGTAAGGATGGTAGATGCTTAACCATAGTGATTTAACATAAGATATAATCTTTGTGACAATCAGTTGGCAGCCAAATTTGTGATATCAAAAGGCTAGTATAGTCAAAAAATAACATGACATTGATAAAAGATGAAGAGCACAAAGGAAAAAATCAAGTGATAGTAACTTGTGGAAGCATTAGAGCATGTGAAAATGGTCATTCTCATGAAAAGGAATATTTTTTCATTGATGAATGATAGTCATGTATGATGTCAAAGCAATATTATGAGAGGATTCCTATAATAGCCATAGAAAAAGGAGTAAGAGGGGGCGAAGGTCATGAAGACACAAAATTATGTGGTAATGGTCATTCTCATGACTAAGGGAGAATCCATTTAAAGGAAAAAATTGAAGAAGACAATAGTGACCATGCCATAGAGGGGAAGTGATCTAAAAATTGTGATGAGATTATGATAGACAAACCAAAATCATGGAGGGAGACAATTTATGAAAAAACATAATGGTGTCATGGTCCTATAAAAGCATGGTGGTAGAGGATAGTCCAAAATGATAATCTCAAAGTAATAGAAAGGTTTGTTGAAGGAAGTTTGTTTGATAAAACCTATGAAAGAGGTAGTGAAAATAAATAAATAACAAACTCTTGAGGTGACAATTAAAAAAGTGGCAAGTTATGCTATAAAATATAGTTCAATGATATATCAAGAATAGTAAGAGTTTTCTATGAGAATGGAAGTGACAATGAGAAAATAAATGAGAATAAGCAAAGAGGTAGTTTCAATCCCTTTTTAAAACCATTGATGAAACTAAGCTTGATAGGCTAAAAATGATGACATTATAAAATTAATGAGAGTCTTGAAAGAGACAAGCTTGAAAGTAATATCCAGATATCATGGATAAACAAATACATGGTCCTATTGAAATTATTTGCAATTATAGTCATAATGAGAGAGGACAATCATTTAAGGGACAATAATCATTCATAAAAAAAAATACCTTTGTTTTACAAAGGACAATAGCCATGATTAAGGAGTGACAAGGGTATTAACAATGCATTGGTTTACTAAAGCTTGTGTCAACATGATGTGCATGGTGTTCATAAATTCAAGATATCAAGGATAGTTAATCAAAGTCTCCAATAATAGTTGCAAGAAAGCAACCAAATAACAAGTGAAGGGAAAAGAAAGGCATATCTCAAGATTGAATTACAATCTTAAAAGGATAAAGGACCACAAAAATCTATATATTTTGAAGATTCTTTCTCTCTATGTACATATTTGAAGAGAATAGAATGCATATTATCATTAGCATTAAATTTCATGGCTAAGATAGATTAAGAGAAAGTGGGATAGGGTAGACCATTAGACAACCACAAGGAGAAAATAATTAAGGATAGTGAGCAAAGATAAATGGGGAGAGATTAATGCTGACTATCAACATACATAGGAGGAGATAGATCATGATCACAAGAATGAGATAAACATGTTATATTGTCAATAAAGTGACTGTGGACTATTTTTTTTTGTCCTAAACCCTGCCAAAGTATTTTAAGAAAAATTATTAATATATTTCTAGGACATGAAGGTATGGATTAGAGAAAGACTTCTATGTAAGATGAATATGAGGACAATGCCAATAGGTAAAAAACTATTATAACATAGTCATACATCATTAAAGGAGAGTAAATATGTTAATAAGATTCAAGAAGACATTCTTATGAATACTTACAAGTCATGAAGATAAAACCAAATAAAGATCATTTATATGACATTCAAGCATGCACTAATAGTGAAGTGATGCATTCAAGGAAGATTAAATAATCATGACAGTCATAATCCAAAGGAATAGATACAATGGAAGTACTTTATAATAGTGATGGAGAAATTCCTTAAGGCAAGGAAATGGATAGATTATATTGATGGACAAGTAGGGAATGCAAGAAAGGATAGTAATATGTTTGCTTCAAGGGATCATTGTATTCATAATATATGCATTCAGTCCATTCAATTCCTTTGAGATCTCTTGAATAAATTTTATAAGGAAGTTTCATTTTTGCTAATGAGGATGATAGTAAACATAAGGACAGTTAAAGTACTCATGATGCAGGCCTAAGGAAAGCACAGTGAGGTTTGATGACAAGATTCAAGGAGTATGTAGGGACAATCATTAATATGATAGTCAATGATATATAGAGGAGAAAAAATTAAGGATAATGCTGCCATATAAGTGGCACAATGGAATCACTAAAATTTCAAGGAACTAACATCATTATTATTTTCATGTTTTTGTGAGTTGTCTACAAAGTTCAGAAGGAAGTCATTAATGCTAAATATTTTTCCTGTCTTGATGGAATGACCTCTACTCTGTAAGAGTCTAGAAGGATTAATCATTATGTTAAACCCTTAGTCTTACCTACACTTGTGAGAAAATTACGATTATAACAAGGAATCAAATGTTAAACCATCAAAAGACTAACCCATGAAAATTAAATGATCTGAAAGAGTTGATGCACATTGAATAGTCTTTGAAGGAAAACACAATCATCATGAATAAATGGGAAGTTCATAGCAAGGTCTAGGTTTCCATCAAGAATGACACGAAGAAGAAAATGGAAATTATCAACCATGTATGACAACGACTTAGACAAAGGGTAGGGTTATTGAATTAAAGGTATGAAAAAAATTAACTAGATGACAATGCTTATTTTAGGATGAAAACATGAAGATGCAGGTACCATAAATGCATGAAACATGTGTCAAAAGAGCCCTTAAGATTCTCCTACACCCCTAAGAGACTTGTGACTATTTCAAACCTTTTTCCCACATGTCCTACTAGCAATTTTGAAGAAGTCTCTAGCAGTTGGGAGTTAAATGAGCGTTCATAACCTCTTTTCATGTATTTATGATCAATTTAAAGGCATTTAGAAGGAAGCTGAGTGAGCTAGAAAATATATGGAGAGAATATAGGGTAGTTTTGACCCATCTTAGAGCATCTACAAGCATCTAGGAGCTACTCAAGGAGTCTTGGCTGATAGATAGGGTCAAGGAAATAATTTTTCTTCATTCAAACACCTTTTTGGAGCATTTTAGAGGGCTGTAAAGTAGGGATGATAGTTTTTGACGCCCAAGAATGTTTGACCCAACAAAACTAATGCACACTTGTTTTTCCTTTCTCAAAACATGTTCCTAATATCTAGCAAGGTGTTGGATAGTATAAAGAAAAGCCTAAGGCCATATTTCAATCAGATCTTGTTCATTCTTAGCAAGGTATTGTAACCATTAAAGGTTCTTTCTAGTAGGAGAAACAATGTAACCCATTTTCAAACTTGTATACAACTGTATGTAACACTTTTTTGATCATTAAATACAATTATTTTGCCTTTTTTTTCTATATTTTGTGTGCAAATACAAATGATTCATGTATTTTCTATGATTTTATACAAATCCTCAATGTATGTCTCATTTCCTTCAACACCTTTTTACAGAGATATACATAGCTTATGCAGGTCAAATGTTATGATAGTAGTTTGAATAACTTCTAACTATGAAAATATCTATTTTTCCTTTTGAAATTGAAAAAAAATCACATTTCCTATGAATTACTAATGTATAAGTATGTAAAAATCTGAGTTGTGCATGAAACAACTTGTTCAATTCGATCATATTGGGACTCAAACAATAGTGTAGGTTTGAGATCAATTTGATGCATCACCTTATTAGTCTTAGGTTTTATTTTATGTTTCCTTTCCCATTTTCTCATCATGTCGCAGTAGGATAGCTTAATTAGTTAAAGTCTCAATGGGAACTAACCCTCTCTATAGTTTGATATCCACCATCTGAGTCCACACTCAGGGAGAGTATCCCATGTTTCACAAAGTAGTTGAGTTTTACACTCAACAAGGGTGCATACTTTAAGTGGGAACATCAGTTATCCAAGTAAGGGCCATTTGAGGTAACAGTAGTGCTTTTGATAATTTAGATTGTTTGTTAATGACTTGTTGAATTAGATTTTTAGTATTTGTGTTCACTGATTTGATTTAAATTGTTAGTAGTAATCACTTACTCATCAATAATTATTTTACATAGTTACATCAACATTTAATTATAACATAGTTGAAAAATGTTTGGTTGTTGTCCCAACAAGACTATGTACATGTATGTATGTGTATGTATATGTATATGTATATGTATATGTATATATATGCATCTATGTATGTACATACATACATATGCATATATATATATATACCTATATACACATACATATATATATGTATATAGATACATATACATATACATATACATATATACATATATATATATATATATATACATATATACATATATATATATATACACATATATATATATATACACATATATAATTATACCTATGCATGTATATATATGTACATGCATACATACACATATATGCACATATATGTATGTATGTATGTATACACATATGTGTATGTATATATACATTATATATATCTATATGTATATATATGTATGCATGCATATACATATACATATAGATATATATAAATCATATACATATATGTATATGTATATATATATGCATATGTATGTATGTATGTATACATATGAATATATATGTATGTATACATATGAATATATAAGTATATATACATATATACATACATACATACATATATATACATAAATATATATGTATATACATGTATACATACATACATATATTATATATACATACATACATATATATACATCAATTCCTCATAAGGAACTTGACACACAATCAAACACACATCTCAATGCATGCAAACCACAATCAAAATAAGCACTCAAAGCAACAAGCACAAAATTGATCTATACATCTCTTAATATATAGTTATAAACATAATGTCAAAGTTACCAAATCAAGGCAACATACATGCACGCATTATAAAGAATCCAATGGGACCCTATTGATGAGACCCCAACTACTTGTGAGAATGTGACATAGTTGAGGATTATGTATCACCATATTTTTGTAGGCTTCCAAGATTAAGTCTAATCCTAGGGGGAGGATGTAATGCCTTTGGCATTTGTTGTTAGCCCAATCTTAGGGGAGGATGCAATGCCTTTAACATTTTCTATTAGATGATTTCTTTTGGCTTTTGGATTTCAAGGTTTACTACAAGATGCATGTGATACTTTGTATATGTATATGTATACATCTATGTATATGTGTGTGTATATACATAAATATACATATATATGTGTATATATGTGTATATATGTATATATATGTATGTAGGTATGTATATACGTATATATATGTATGTATGTAGGTATGTATATATATGTATGTATACATATATGTATATATATACATACATGTATATGTGTATATGTGTATGTATATGCATATAAATATGTTATCATCAATATGTTGACATTCTAGATGTTATTGATTATTATGTTGTTATTTTGAGATGCATATGTTCAAATTTCTATGACCAAATTATCATAGTGCTTCATTTCACTTCTATGCTTATGTGTATTGAGATTATGTATGTGATTATTAAATGAACTCAATTTTTGTATTTTAATTGATTATCATATTTCCTTGTTGGATAGTATGATTATATGAATTATGTGATGTTGTACCTATTGGGTGATTTTGAATTACTTTGTTTATTATATATAGGAGAAAATATGCTTGACATGTGAATTGAGTGTGTAGGTATAAGGTTTTCTCCCTATATAAATATATAGGTGTGGGAAATTTCCTCGATGATGGCTATTATGGATCATGAAAATGGACTATGAAATAAAGGAAAGTAAAAAAACTACCCAAATCACAATCAATTCCAAAATCACCAATGAAGCATAAGGAAAATCATATAAATAAAAAAAGAAAACTTGTCCATTGTTCTTCAATTTCACCTTGAAGAATGGTGTGTGTGGTTGCTCTCAAATTTTAGCACAAAGCAATTAAAACAATATACATATATATTTCTTGCAATGAGAGAGAGGGAGATAATGGATGAATGATAGCTGTATTTATAGATTTCATGTGATACCAATCAATGGTTGAGATCGAATGTGAGTTTGAAAAGATCAATGGATGTGAATACTTGAGAATAATTGATGAGAAGTAAACCGATGGCATGATCATTTGAGCGAACTGAGCATATGAATCAATTAAGATAATCATTAATGACCTGGTTATCTTCTCATCAGTAAGAAAGCTTGATTTAACAAAAACAAGTGATCCAAGTTGATATGATACTAGCGTTTTCTCTATCTTCATGCTTGTTGCTTCATCATTTTATGGGATTTTGATCAGATCCATAATAGATTGTTGATCAATATAATTGAAATAACTTTGAGGACTAAGGAACTTGGCTTGTTTCTCAAAATACGTTGTCACCTCAAAGTCAATATAAAAACCCTCTTCATGTCATTTTATGAATAACATCATGGAGTCATGTGAACTTAGTTATAGTTTCATCATTTTCAAATATGTCTAGAGAGAAAGACTCTTGCCCTGGATGATAAAGGGAGAGAACATCTATGTGTCTAGTGGAAGCAAGTGTCTCATGTGCAGAAGTGGAGGTTATTGGAATATGGATGGGGTCAATTTTTGTTTTGGGTTGATGGATGGAATGGAAAGGGATGATAGGATAATTATGGATTTTTTGAGAGTTGGGATATTGATCAATGATAGTATGAGATTGGAGGATTTGGGTAACTTGATCTTGATTCGAGTAGCCAAGGTATGTTGGAATGAACGCAATTGATTTTGAATAGGAATCATTAGAGTGGGAATGATGGGAAATGGGATGCATGATGGTGTTTGGTCTAAGATTTCTTGATCATAGATTGGACTTGTATCAAATAGTGGATAATTTATCATGGATAACCCTTGGGGGAAATCCTAAAAGGTGTTATTATTGGATGAGTTATTTGATGGGAATGGTGTGGATTGATGTTGCAAAGGTTCCGATGATGAAGGAATAGAAGGAGAGATATGAGAATCTTGTGGGAAAGCTTCTTCAAGATGACATATTATGTTGTCAAATGAGGAAAATATGTTATGAACATGACTAATACAATTATTTTGAGATGAACCATTGCTAGACATAGATGGATGGTTTTGATCATGCTTGGGAAAAGTATCTTCATATATGCCTAATTTATCATCATGTGAGAGCTAAAAATATTATTGATGTGATTATTTTGAGATGAATTGTTGGGATGATCTTCAACAGTGATGTCACCTTGGTCAATAAAATTCTAAATGATATTTTTTTAGTTTTATACAATTAGGGGTCTTATGTCCTTTGGACCTATGATATTTATAGAAGTCTATGTCTTTCCATCATGTGGGTTTGACTTGAGGTTCATTGTCTAATTTTTGGAAGTGTTATTAAGTTTGATTGAACCAATTTTTGAAGTGCTAACTTAATAGGCTATCCCAAAGGAGTATATTTATGTTGCATGGTATTACTTTACCTAGGTGGACCTCTCTATGAATTTTATTGAATAGTTGTTGGTATTTGAACATTAGGTGGAACTTGTAGTATTAATATGGATTGAGCATCAACCACACCGTCTTTAATACATTTTTGTTTTTAGACCAAAAATAAGGTTTGTCATTAGAGGAACTTGCATTATCTTTGTTTTCTTTGTATATTTTCATAAGGCCTTTAGCTACGAGTGCTTTATGGATAGTAATTCCTTTCTCTATGGTTTCATCAAAATTGTTATAATATTGAACCAAAAGTGGAACCCTATCTTGGTATTCAAAATCTGTATGCACATATGAACTAATTATTTTTTTGGTATATGGAATGATTTTTTTTTTGGCTAAGTTCCTCCATCATTGTAGGAAGGAGGCTAAATTTACTCCATTTAATTCTTGGTAGTGCATAGATCTATCATGAAGACTTCGTGTTCCATGTTATCTGAGAAATATGAAATGAAGTTCTCCATCAGTTCTTGAAATATCATAATTCCATGTTGAAGATGAGAAACCATTCCATGGCTTGTCCCCCTAAACTCTATGGGAAGAGGCACATAAGATAAGTAACATTGTAAGACACCTCTAGGAAAGCTACATATAATTCTCTGATATATTCATGAGGATCTCCCCTTCCCTTGTATTTGTGTGATTTAAAAATTTCAAAATTGTGAGGGAAGGGTGGCATTGGTATTGTCCTATTGAAAGGATAAGGGTATATGTCCTCTAATGTATAGCTCCTCTTTGTGGATCCCATTTGAATACTCGAGATTTGTTGTTGAAAATCATGAATCTATTGATCTAAGTCATTTGAATGTGTAAAAGTGGACGTGTTAATAGGATTGTATATAGAAACATGATGGTAGATGATTGACATTGGGGGAAGTTCATTTGTTGATTGTTTTGTGGGATGCACGCATTATGTTGTGGCGACCAAGTTTTGGTAAATGTGTTTGATGTGGTGAATGTGTTTGGTGTAGTGAATTGATGTGTAGGTGCCATGGAGTTTTGATGTACATTATGAAGAAGATGTTTTGATTATTTGAGACTATGTTTTGGTTAGGTGGAATGTAAGAGTGAGTGGATAAATTTGATTTGGTAAATGGGTTTGATGATGTGAATTTTTTTTGAGGTGATATGATATTTCAGGGTTGTGAGATGGGGTATAATTTTATGGAATGATGTTTTGATTTGGAAGAGGGTTAGATGGAGTCTCTTATGAAATGTATGATGTATATAGAGGTGCTATGAGGTGTTGATATTGTGAGATAGGGTTATGATTAAGTGGGATGATGTTAAGAGTTATGATTAAGTGGGATGATGTTATGATATTGGGGAGTATTAGATAGAAGTGCTTGTGAAAGATATGATGATATGGAGGTGCTTGGTTATTTGTTATAATCCTGTTGTTGTTATGTGGATTATTATTTTGGTATAATGAATTTATGATCTGTAAAAGTATATGGTGGAAGTTGTGTGTTTATCAGAGGTATAGATACATGAGTTGAATTTGTTGGTATAAAAGATTGTGGAATAATAGTGAAGATTTGTTGGGGTATGGTATTAGAGGGTTTTGTGAAATGGTTGGTTTATTGTTGATTAGGAATGTTGTTAGGTAGTTGAATGATGGAGTTAGTTTGTTGTACGATAAAATGTTGTTAGGTGTTTGAATTAAGGAATTAGTTGGTTGCAAAATAGTGTTAAATCTCATTCCCAAGGTCTGTGATGAGATAGTATTTGTAATATTTTGAATGAGTGTAGTGTCAAAGGTGGATGGTAACTTAGCACCTTATTGTGCTAATGATAGGAAGTATTGGTCATGATTTTTTGTGATAAAAATGTCCACAAGTTTCATGGTGTTAACATCTTGTTGTGCTTCCACCAATTCTTCTTGTGTTATGTTATAATTATGTTGGGTGTAGTCTTAGGATCAGATGGTGGTGTTTGAAATACTTGATAAAAGTAATTGTGATGACTCTCCTTGTGTTTATTGAAATGGATCCATGCTTGTGGGATCCATATTAGGATTTTTTTGATGTTGCATATTTCTCTTAGTATGAGACCTTGTTTCCACTAGTATTAATTTTTTTTTGTGACTTTATGACTTAAATGAGTTTGATATGTGGGATAGTGAGACCAAGAAAGGTCCAATGTGTGTCTAGATCTTAAATGATAATCAATATTGGGTATGATATGTTGAATTTGAGCTAGACTAATGAGTTCAAATTAATGGATAAGGGTGTGAGATATGTCAACCTAGAAGTAGATGAACTTCTATGTTGATGTATAACATTGATAGGCTAATTTATCCCTTTAATTGAGAAGGAAAAATTCTAAGGTGGATGTAAGATCTAGATAACCTATGGATCGATTTTAGTAGATAATGGATTGATAGTTATGAATGAGTGATTGTTTTTAGTGTATGTCTAAACCTATTTTTAATTTTTTTCATGAATGTGATGGAAGGATGAAAAGGTGATAGGATAAATGATTTAAATATTGGAATTTTAAGTCTCTAGTCTATTTGTGTATGTTTTTCGATTTTAGGTTTGTCTAGTGCACAAGTTTGTTTCCTTTTTTTGAGGATTTTATGATAGTATGTTTGGTAATACTCAAAATTAAAATTGTTTCAATTAACAAATCAATTGCACTATAGAATGGATAAATTATGCAATATAGAGAGTCAAATGTGTAATTTTGTGAAAATTACCTAGTTTTAGGTTATAGTCTAATATTTGACAAAGTCAATTGTACATTATAAGAATCAGTTGTGATATTTAAAGGATTAGTTGAATAGTTGAAAGGATCAACTACACAATTGTAAGAGAATTGTGCATTTTCATGTAAAAATTTGAGTTTTATATTTGGGTTACAATAAAATTTGTAATAGAGTCAATTGTGTAATTATAAGGATTAGTTGCAAAGTTTCAAGGATTAGATGTGTAGTTTGAAGGATCAATTATGAAACAACAATATAATTGCATAGTTTTAGGTAAAAAAAATCTTGCACAATTTTAGATAAAAATAGTTTTTTGAACTTTATGTGCATAGTTAGTTGCACAAAAGGGTAAACAGTTGCGACAAAGGATAACTGATTACATTTTTTGATAGGTCAATTGTGCTATTCTATGGGATTTTTAGAAAATTTTGTAGTTTTTGAGCCTTTTTGGCAAGAGTAAGAAGAATCAATCAATTAAGATAAAATGGCCATTTGATATTTCTAGGGTAATAGGAAAAATGGTGTCATTGGTCTTGTACATGAAAGACACACCAAAAATGATATATAACCTAGCTATTTAGTTAAGGTGTGTCTCATTGGTGGAGGCCCAAGATATAGAATATTGTAGGATTATGTTGATACACACTCTGGATTTAGGGCCTCTCTAATGTTTGATACAAATCAAAGGGTGGCTTCCTAACTGAACAATTTATCTTCTATGAAAGGCTTCATTTAATTACCAACCAGGGGCTTGTAAGCTTTTGACAATGCTAACACTATATATGCATTCACGGATTATAAACATGCCATATATCAATCGAGTATAGGTGTTTAAACATGTACATCAAATTGTAAAAGATGGAAAATAAAATGAAATGCTAAATTATAAAACAAGGGAAATAAAATTAAGCTACTAATTTATGCTATAGGTACTTATCACTTAAGACTGTAATTGTTAACTTCTAAAACTGACTTGTAACTAATTACTTTCAGAGTATGAACAAACATTAAGCTACATAATTGAATTCAATTAAAAAATAACATTCATGAATTCCACATACATGTAACTGGAAATTATCTTAACTAAATTCAACAATGCATGAATTAATCTAATAATAAGAAATAGAGTGGATAGTAGTACCTCAAGTGGCCCTTTCTTGAGTTTTTGCTTCCAAAACATATTCAAACACTTGCTACTTAATCAAAAAATCATGATATTGAAATAACTCCTTTATTTCATGAAAACTCTTGAATCTTACAATCTGACAAGAATCTACTAAAGATTTCTCATTCAACAATACATATCTACTATTGCAACTGATAACAGGAAAAACTAACAATGATCAACTATCAACTGGTAACTAGCAACTAACTAGAGAATTAGATTTACACCTCACAATAGATCCCACTATATAGGGTCTATGAATAGTCTTATTTATTCTAGGACTGAAAACATAACCATAATGTATCCATCCACTCTCCCTCAAAGACAGGGAGAGGACTTAGTCTTGAAAAAAAACCATAATTGAAAAGAAAAAGAAGAGAAACTAAATTGGAACTTTTCCCTAATGATTAACTCGCATGCCAAAGACATGTTTCATGGGGAATGTCATGTCATGGGTTACTCCTACTTAGAAAAAAATTCTTCTTCCAATCATCTTATTCGACGGATAATAATGTGCTTATGGTGACCCACAATTGACCATTCAATGGTAACCTTCGTTCTCTTTTGGAACTATCGTGCTTCAACCATTCTGACCTCTCGCCTACAACTCTTTGTGGTCCTCATGTTGTGGGTTGGAAATCTAGTTATTGCAAGTTACAATCCTTCTAGCTGCAAGAGGTTAGTTTCATCCCTAAGGCATACACATCATTAACAATCATAATTTAAGCATATTATTTACTAAATCTCATGAAAATTCATACATTCACATACATATGTCAACATATCATATTTATATTTCCACATATTTAAGTTTGTCAAAGTGCATTAAAGGTATATAAAAGATGATGAAGTCTTAGGAATGTCTATGAAACTTGGTATATAAAATTATAAAAACATAAACTAATGAAGGAAAAATAGCCATAAATTAAGCCCATCACTTCCCCCCAACTAAGCTATTTTCTTTTACCCAAGAAATTTTTAAGGCTAGATGTTATATTGCAGATCCATCTCTCTGAAATCAACCATAGTGTCAAATCCCTTGGCTTGCTTCAAGTAGTAGCCTTTCTGGTCTAAGAGCTTCACCAATCTCTTGTTTTTTGTTGCTTCTTGTTCTCCTCATTTCCTCCCTATCTAGTGTGGTACAAGAAAAAGGAGGATAGGAGGATGGAAGACAAGTGGGAACTAGTAACTTCATTTTTTAGTGCAATATCTATATACTTGTGAGACCTACAAATTATGGCTACATAGTTGTAAAAAAAGTGTGGTTCCTTACTTTTTAGCTCTAGTGTAAGCTCTTTCCATCTTTTTTGAACAGATTTAAAGGCTTCATTGATGGTTCCTTCTACTAGTTAATTCTTTTATAATCTTATTTTTTGTACTCCATTATCTTCTTTCCAACTCCTCTATGATCCAAGAGATCCAATCATTGATCTACTACAGCATTTGGATCCAATAACTCCTTGAGTTGTAAGGAAACAATTTTTTTTTTTATGATATTGTTGTAGAATTGTCCCCCTTTGATGCTCATTCCTAATATAAGAGGCCAAAGCCCTTATTTGGAGATATCCTACAAACATCAATGGATTCTAAGAAATGTCATTTGAAAGTACAAAATTGTGTAGATAAAATTCACACATTTGATCTTGCATCTTTGGTGTGGAGTTGTAAAAATTGTCGAAAAACAAATATTTCTTATTCATTGCAATAAGAAGATCACTAATCAATTGACTAAATTAAAAACATAAAAAATTCTCTTGCAAGAACAAAGCACAGACCCTAGCAGGTGGCTTGCATTTCAGTAGTTGTGCTATTTTTTTGGCCATTTCTTCAATGTTCACTTTCAACTTTTTCACTTTTCTTTCTTTCTTTTCCAGTCCCCTGGTGTGGTTAGATACCATTTCAACTCTCTCCCTTGCTCATTCTTTCTCTTTTTGGGAGAATTTATGTGTTTTCTTCCATGGTTCAACACCTAGGGACACAACAATCGGTCCAATGGGGGTTTTAATTGGTCCAATTGAACTCTGAGTTGATGGATCTCTCCCTTCTATCTCTACCATGGAAAGCTATGCCAATATTTCTAGTTTTGACCCATGCTCAAACTTATGGAATCTTTCCTCCAATTCTCTAATTCTAACATCCCGTTCACTATCTTTCTATTAGTATGTTTTCAACAATTCCTCCAATTTTTTATCCTTTTTATTGCTTCTTGCAATTCTTTATTAGTACTCATTTCTTCAAGGAAAAATCACTCATATTTTTTTGAAAACTGTTCCTCTCCCATTTCACCTCCATATTCACACCCCTCTAAAACAAGGCTTGTTGGAGATTCATACTTTTAGCCACAAAAATATCTTTTGAATCTGATTCAAAAGTGATAGAAAATATAATGGCTGTACAATTGGTATGTTTACATCTTCACCAGGGGAATTCCCCTTTGAATCTAAATCTACCTCTATCATAACAACATCCTCTTTTCAAAAATTTCTTGTGCCTCTCATTGGACCCTTCTTCTTGAGGCAATTTTACCACCTCCTAGATTGTGTGGGATTCTTTTGCACCTTTGCAGGTGCAAAAGTAGAAGCTCCACTCTTTCTCTTTTTTCCTTTTGGTGGCCTCTTAGAAATAGGGGTTTCTTGATTGCTTTTTGCTGCGAGCTTCTCAACAGAGTCTATAGGTTGTGTTTCTTGTATACCTTTCTCTTCTAGTACCCTCATGCTATGGGTAGGTGTTGCAATAGGGGAACTAGAGGGCATTTATCCCTCTAGAGAAGCCACAATAGAGTCTTGTATTCTTTGTTCCTAGCCTAGATTATTCTCTTCATTAGGCAATTGAAAAAGTATTCCCAAGACACATTTGGGTATTGAAACCTAAGGGCCCTCTTTACCAGTAATGTGACTAAACAAAAATGAGATAATCCTAACTAGTTTATTTTTCTTTTATAATCAGAAGAAATTATTTTCAATAGGTTGTACAAAACATTGGGAACATTCACATGCCTTCCATGGTGTAAATGACAATAATTTAAAATGGACTGTATATAATAATGACTATCTTCAATCATATGTTAAGTATCTAATTATATGAGAAGCTATGGAGGCCTAAAGCCAAGGCAAAGACAAGAGTTTGGTACCTTCTGAAGAAGAGTCTAGATTTTCTCATGACAAGGAGAATTCATTCCTTGTTGTAATCATGTATTCTCTCATTGAAAACTCCTCTCCCACTCTTGGAAGACCAGACACTTCAACTATAGTTGCCTCTGATGCATCTAGCATCAAACCATTGATAGTTACGTCATCATTTTGCAGTGTGTTGAAATTTTTTTGGGTCATCACTTCATAATTTTTTTTAAGCCTCAAGAAATAATCTATCTAGCTAGCTTGTTGGAAGATAGGAAGGCATTGCTTGTATTCCAATAGCAAGTTATGTGTTGTTGGTTCCCTTCTTATAATATCATCTCCCATTTCAATGTTTCAATAATTTTTAGTCACTTCATAATTTCTACTCTATTCTATTCTTTCTCTGTCACCTCAATTATACTAATTCTACTATGTTGTATGCTATATCATTCAAGTGCACTTCTTAATTCTACTATTGAGCACTTATTTCTCTCCTCTGAACTCTTTGTCTCATGATAATGGTAGAAAATGAAATTACATAAAGTTTTGAATTAAAAAAAAAACTAAGGAATAATCTTGAATACCCCTCCCCCAACTAAAGTTTCTAAGTTTCCTCACTTAGTATGTAAGGATTGGGTGGTCATAAATTAGTAGTGGAAAGTTAAACAT
Organism: Sequoiadendron giganteum; assembly: GCA_007115665.2. NCBI lineage: Eukaryota > Viridiplantae > Streptophyta > Pinopsida > Cupressales > Cupressaceae > Sequoiadendron > Sequoiadendron giganteum. Next base: position 373,001,636 of record CM021106.1, read on the forward strand.
GATATTTGACACACACAAATGAAAAATAAATATGCATAAAATCAATAATATTTTTGATGATAATTATGATAGTTAATACAGAGTGTACCTATAGGTATTATTTGAATTAAAATAAAACTCATGTGAAGTAGCTAAATGCCACCTACAATTTGATTTGAAATGACATGTTGTGATTTCTATGAACTTTGTGCAGTGATGGTTTGAAATTAAAGGTAGTATATGTGTGACATGTGGAAAATGTATTGAAATAATGGATGAAAAAGGATATGGAAAGTATAGTATGGGTGAGGTGAAAGTTATTGCATGGTACAATGGAATAAAAAAAGGTGGTATGATGGCTACATGCTAATGAAAGAAATAAGTTGCATACAATGAAGTGTAAGGTGTATGGCTACATGTGCAGATGTATATGAATTGAAGTGATGGATATGGAATTAATATGGGTGTATATGGAATGACTGACATACAAGTGCTATGGGATCATAAAGTAATAGGTCCCTTTTGTAGTTTTGTCACCTAGGGGAATGATGTTGCAGGCCCCTGTTGCTTCTACTACTGGTTCAAAAAATGAAGACTACCAAATGTCGCCTGTGCAATGTGTGCATGTGAGATGTGTGATAGAATTATACTTATGAAATATTAGTGGATGAGCTATGCTGCTCATCTATTGATATTTTTGAAGAACCACTTGTTGATGTCAATGAATTTTGTATTTGTGGCTCAAATTGATGTTGTAGTGATAAAATGAAGTTATCCTTTTGTAATTATTGTTTGTAGATCTTCAACCTCTGGCCATTAACTAGAAATGAAAACCATACATCATCAATTATTTGTAATTGATCTGCTCCATTTGGAAAGACTATTTTTATCTCATATGGCCCAAGCAACCTAATTTGTAGTTTCCCTTTGTAATATTTGTACCTCGAATCATATAGTAAAGACCAATCACCTGCATTGAATTCTTTGGTTTTAATAAACTGGTCATCCCAATGGATCCTTTGTTTAAGGATGATTTCAGTATGGTGTATTGCTTCATTTAATAACTAGCCACCTAATCTATAGTTCCTATTTGTAATATTTGTACCTTGAATCATACAGTAAGCCTAATCACCTACACTGAATTCTTTGATTTTAATAAACTGTTCAACTTGTGGCCATTAACTAGTAATAAAAAACATACATCATCAATTATTTGTAACTGAACTGCTCCATTTGGAAAGAATATTTTTTTATCTCATATGGCCCAAGCCACCTAATTTGTAGTTTCCCTTTGTAATCTTTGTACCTTGAATTATACAATAAATCCCAATCACATGCATTGAATTCTTTGGTTTTAATAAACTGGTCATCCCAATAGATCCTTTGTTTATGGATGATTTCAATATGGTGTATTGCTTCCATTCTTATTTCATCTAATGCATTGAGGTTGTGTAACCTCTCCTATGTTTTTGATAAGTCTATGCCCAATTTGATTTCTATCCTCAAAGTCTTGTATTCAAATTCTATTGGAAGTAATGCCTTTTTATCATACACCAATTCATATGGTGTAAATCCTATTGTTGTCTTCTAGGTTGTCTTGTAAACCCAAAATACTTCAGGTAACCTGGCTATTTATTAAATAATGTGGAGTTGCACTATCTTTGTGAGGATTTTTTCAATTTATCTGTTAGTGACCTCCACTTGACTATTTTCTTGAGGATGCTAGGGTGTAGAATTTTTATGTTTGTTCTCATATTCATGCACTAATTTTGTGATCAAATCTAATGTAAACTGTGGCCCCTGGCCTATGATAATTTCTCTAGGAACACCATATCTTGTGAATATATCTTCATAGAGAAATGTGTCCACATTCCCATCCTTTCCAAATTGAAAATCTTTAACCTCTACCCATTTGGTAAGGTAATATGTATAAACCAGTATGTATTCTTTTTTATTTGATATTGGGGAGATGGGACCAATTAAATCTTGTCCCCATTTATCAAATGGTGCTATTACTAGTTGTAGTTGTAATGAAATCTCATCTGTCTTTGTTGGCCTTCCCATTCTCTAACATATATCACAGCTCCTAGTGCAATTGTTTGAATATTTATGAAGTGTTGGCAGTTATTATCTAGTGTTCAAAATTTTAAGAGTTATCCTCTTTGCTACAAAGTGTCCCCCACAAGGTTCATCATGGCATGCTCTAAGGACATCATCTACTTCATCTTCTTATTATGTTGTTAGGCCTTATGTAGAATAAATATCCAACTATCCATGAGTAAGGAATTTTTTTCTAAACTAATTTCCTCTTCTCCCTTGGTGAGAGATGTGTTGGTGTTTTCCTTGCTACCAGATAATTGGTTATGTCTTCATACTTTTTAGAGTAAAAGGTTTATCACTTAATTATTTTAATTAAGTTACCTTTTATATTTTCTCTTAAGATTAACTTAGTTTGAATTTTGTAGGCATTTAATAATTATTCTAATTATTAAATGCATCCCTTTTAGGTTTCACTTTAGGGTTTCTTGATCTCCTTCATAAGGATTGATATCTTTGTATTATTCATTTGGTAAATTCATTTTTCTCTTGAGCTTGTAGAGCACCTTTTCCTTTTTGTCTCCATCTCTTCTTTCTGTGACAGGTTATTTGCATGTAGGTGATCTTCGGGTTGTGTGAAGTTGGCTTTCACAGCTTCTATATGGTATCAGAGCTATAGACCTACTACTCTCTTATTCATGATTTGAAGAATTTTTTGGAGCTTCAAGGGTTTAGAGTTTTCCTTTTTTGATTCAGGGCGTACTTTTTAAATTTGTGCAGTTTGAGCTCAAATCGAGCTCTAGTTGTGCTCAAGAGGCTATTTCCAAGTTTTTTGATATATAATTTGGCCAGTTTTGGTGCAGTTGGCTTTGGAGGCAAAAATTTTTTGCCCTAGGGTCGTATAGACCCCAGGGCACGCGTTTCCATGCAAAATTTTTTTAAAAAGAAATGCACAAAATTATGTACTGCCAATTTTAAAGCAAGTGCCACCCAACGACCACCCTCTGGCCACCGAGCGGCCACCCACCTACCACCAAAGGCAGTGGCACCGCCAGGGCAGCCCCCTTCACCGGGCCGCCAACCCTTGAGGGATTAGTCGATTGTCACCTAGTCACCAAGAGCTTGAAGCTAAGCGCCCAACAACCAATGCCCAGGAGCCAATGTCTAGGCTCATTGTGGCCATATGGGTGACCTGGAGCTTCACCTCTTGCCCCCTACCACTAGTTCCCTGGTCTTGCATGTGACCAGGGGCTCTCTTTTTTAGCCCCTAAGGGCTCTGAAGGGCATATTGGCAGTTTTTGGAGCATTTTTACTAAATCGGGTGTAAATTGGGATTACGATCTCCATTTTTTGAAAATGAGATATCGCCGAAAAGTTGATTCGAAGATGGATCTAGTGGCATAGACATTTTTTTTTTAATTTTTCCGTTTTGCAGTCATTTTTTCCAGTCAAAGTTAGAACTTGTAGTTTGCACTCCAGAGGGCGTAACTTTTGCGTCCGGACTCCATTTTTCAAAAACGAATAGGCATTGGAAAGGTGTTCGAGCACTCTCTTCAGATCTATAGTTTATTTCCTCAAAAAATTCACCAAGTACACAAAATATTGTCTGAAGCATATTTTTCTATTTCTAGCTTTTCAACTTTAAAATTTGTACTGGGGTTTGGGTTCTTGTGTTGTGGGGGGGTGTTTTTTTTCTTGATTTCTATCATTTACATCAGAAAACCAGAAACCTCTACCATAAATTTATTAAAACTCATTCATCATGGAAGACTCTTCTTCTATTGAGCGTATGTCCCCACACAATTATCACACCTAGAAGGCACAAATGACTAGACTTCTCTTGTCAAAATGGTTATGGTCATGTTTGGATGATGTTCAACCTTAGTTGAAACGACCATTTGAGGTTTTTTAGCATAGGAATAGAATGGATGAGGCCATGGGTTTGCTATCTTTTCATGTTTTAGATAGTCTTCTATTCCATCTAGAGGGTTGTACAACTCCTCAAGCTATGTTGTTGAAGTTTCAAACTCTATTTGGCACCATTAATTAGTTTTGAGCACTTCAAATTGAGGCCGAATTGACTTCCTTAGTACTTGATTCATATCCTAGCATTGAGGATTTTTTGATGAAGTTCAAATCATTGGAATCATTGTTATAGGGTTGTGGTAAGAAAAAAAAAATGAAGAGTGCATCTACTTGATTCTCTCTAAGCTTCATGGTTCATTTCAAATTTTTTCCTCCACATTTTATTCTACTATGGATGCCTTGGGTGCACATTTTACCATGCCTGATTTTGAGGTGTTTTGTGATTAGTTGACATGAGAGTAGGCCAAGTTATCACAGTTGGATTCTCTCACAATATCACAACACCAAGCCTTGGTAGCACAGTCATCTCAGGGGAAGCAGAAGCAGAAGCAAAAACATAAACCAAAGACCATAGAGCATTGGAAGGATTCTAGTTCACATAACACCTCTGATTCACCTTCCCCTAAGGGGGAATCATTGAAGAAAGATAGACCTAAGTGTTCTTATTGTACTAAGCCATGACATGACGATTCTAAGTGTTATGAGAGGAAGATAGATGGATATGCAAAATAGGTTTTAGATTTGACAGCTCTTCTTGAGAAGAACAATATTCATCTCTCCTTCATCTACATTAGGTAGGTCTTCTTCTTCACCATCATTCCAGAAAGATGGATAGGCCCCACACAAGGGTCATGCATTATGTGGAACCACCAGTTCACATTCATCTAGATGGCTACTGGATTTAGGTGCTTCACATTATATGGCATCTTCTCAAGACATGTTCTCATCTTTCAAGGTTGCATCCTCACCACACATATTGATGGGTAATAACACCTATATGTGTGTATGTGGGAAAGGTTCTATCAAAATTGATGATGGTGCATTAAGTGATGTACTATGTGTACCATCTTTGTCCACTAACCTTCTCTCCATCTATCAAATTGCTCATAGTGGGACAAGGAAGATAGTTGAGTTCACACCTGATTCAGTGCACATCAGAGACATTCAAACTGGCAACATTGTTGCAACAGGGACAGTTGATCATTCTTCTCGATTATATGCATTCACATAATTTGGTCCACCATCTCCACTATCTGAGTATCACTCTCTTTATACAAGAGAGCATGCAGTATCTGAGGTGAAGTTTGGTCACTTAAACTTATGGGTTCTTCCATCTGTTCATGAGACCAGTGTTGAGACTTCTACACCTCTACCTCATGTTGAGATCACATCTATTCAGTAGGATTCCTCTTTAGCTGTGATTGAAATTGTAGCTCCACTCATCGAGCCATCAAGTATAGTTGTTGAGGCCATATCAGAGGATATTCCTTACCTCACAGATGATAGATTTAGCACGCCTATTATCCCATCTTCATTGGAGATTCCATTTTAGGATCATCTTGAGTTGTTTGATTCACCATTCTGTTATTTAGACACTCAGTGAGCATCATCTAGGACTTCCATTTTCACCTCAAATCTAGGGATTTCCTCTTCATTGACCATTGGATCTATTTCTTCCTCTGAGGAGACACATTGGTTTGATAATTGGCACAGGGGTTCTTTCATTCTGGGGGGCTTTGGAGTCTCCACTCTCTCTCATGGGGAGGTATCTGATTGTATATCTGCATATGTTCTTGAGAGAGTCTCTTGAGACATTCCATTTTTACTTTCTTTTTAGCATCTCTTTTATGAGAGGAGTTTTTTCCCATGTGGTTTTCTCCTTTACTCTGCTTTACAGAGATTTGGTTGTATTCGGGTACCTGATCAGGCCTAGTTTCCGAGACCCTTGTTTTCTTTCTAGCTTGTAGTTGTATTTATTTCATGCATTTAGTTTGTAGCTTCTCCCTAAGTTTATCTTAAGGGGGGGGTGTTAGATTAAAAGGTTTATTAATTAATTATTTTAATTAAGTTACGTTTTATATTTTCTCTTAAGATTAACTTAGTTTGCATTTTGTAGGCATTTAATAATTATTCTAATTATTAAATGCATCCCTTTTAGGTTTTACTTTAGGGTTTCTTGATATCCTTCATAAGGATTGATCTCTTTGTATTATTCATTCGGTAAATTCATTTTTCTCTTGAGCTTGTAGAGCACCTTTGCCTTTTTGTCTCCATCTCTTCTTTCTGTGACAAGTTATTTGCATGTAGGTGATCTTCGGGTTCTGTGAAGTTGGCTTTCACAGCTTCTACAATACCAAGGTATATGTAGAGAGAGAAAATAGGTGTTCATCTACAACATCTTCTTTAATGTTTTTGGAAGTCTAGAGAGGAAATATACTACTACATTAGCTTTGCTTGGCTTGTCCATAATAGTAATATCAAATTCTTGAAGTAATAGCAAATACCTCACAAGCCTACAACCAACTACTGGTTTTTTTATTAGATACCTTATTGATGTGTGGTTAGTATGTACGAATATTAAATACCCTGTAATATAGTGTCTAATATTTTTGATTACATGAAACATTTCTATCATATCCTTCTTAGTTACTATATAGTTAAGTTCTACCCCTTTAAGATTTTTATTGATATAATAAATGATATACTCAAGGTTTCCATCCTTCTATCCTAGCATAACTCCTATTGTAAAATCAAAAGCATCTATATGGATATGGAAAGGTAAATTCTAGTTTGGTCCTCTTAAGATAGGGGTCTTGGTTAGTGTTTCCTTGAGAGCTTCAAAGGAATGTGACAAATAGATGTCCATTTAAACTCTACATCTTTAGATAATATTATGAATACGGGTGATACAGGTTTACTAACATATTGTATGAATCTTCTATAGTATCCAAATTGGCTAAGGAATATTCTAACATCATTTTGTTTTGTTGGATGCTGTGGTTGTATTGCTGATATGTGGTTGTCATTGATGTCAACACTATTAGCATTGGTATCTTGAAGGCTGTATATGTTGAGGATATTGAGAAAATTATAATAAATATGTTGGAGGTTGTTTGTGAAGCTGTGAAGTTCAGAGTGGTGGAAAGTTCAGTACGTTGGTATTCATAAGTTGCACATTAAAGGGTTTGTTTCTAAGCCTATCTATTTACCCTTTAGAAGTTTCAGAGGTACGCATCAAGATTAAAGCAAGTTGTGAGTTTTTGTGTTCCTACAGTTATTCTGATACTATAGTTGGTGGTTCTAGAAGAAGAGAATACAATTCTAGTAATTTGAGTTGTTGTGTATGCTCCTATGATGTTCGTTGATGTTTATAGATTGTGCTCTATCCTTGTTGCATGTCCGCGTTGATCGGTGTTCTCGTGATTGCAGATTTTTCCTTTATGTGTTCGGGTTTTTCATGTTATTGGCTGACATGGTGGTTATAGTGTGTTGCAGATCCTTGTGGATTAATTTTTGAATGCTTGGCACATTTGAGGATGTTGTTTTAGGTCTTCATTATGTTGTGACCAACTTTGGTTGGTGCACATTAATATTTGTTCATGAATTGAGCCGACAATTTGTATTCATCTATTCCTTTATTTTTGGCCGACAAATTTGTTGATGTAATTACATGAAGCGGATATATAAGACCGATTGTTTTCCTCATTTGAGAAGTGTGTATGAAAAGTGTGTGTGAAATATGTGCAAATAAAGATCAGATCATTCGATTGTAGAGCAGAGTATGAAGGAGTTTGAGCAAAGTGTGAAGAAGTGTTTTTGTGCCTAATTGAAATTGTCATTAGGCTTTTGAAGAAGCTAATTTCTCAATTCAATCTCATCAGATGGATTTAAACTGAAAGTTTTATGTAAGACAATGTGTCTTCTTTGAGCAATGAGCTCTAGGCAGTGTGCTTGAATGCATGTGCATTCCTTATTCATTTTCTCTTATACTTAACAAGGTATAACTTGTGGATTAACCTCCACCGTGGTTTTTCCCCTAACAGGTTTCCACAAAAAAAATATTGGTGTTATGTGTGTTTTTGATGTGTTGTTGATTCATGATTTCACTGTTATTTATTAGATCTGAGAATAATGGTTGATAAGGTTAAATAATTTTTAATTTATGTGACAACTGATTCACCCCCCCTCTCAGTTGTCTATCCTTGTCTTTCCAACAATTGGTATCAGATCAGGTTGATCTGAAGAAGTTTAATAGCTTGAGGTGATACGAGATGGAATCATACAAGAGGGTTAGTCCTAAATTTGATGGTACATATTACTCTTTGTGGAAGGCTAGAATGGAGTGAAATTTGAAGTGCATTGGTGAACATTTCTGGAAGATTACAAAGAACACATATATTATTCCTCAGAATGGTCCCTCTACTCCTGATGAGATCAAAGAAGCTGAAAATAATATTAGGGCTATAGAAGCATTACTGAATGCTCTGACAGATTCAAAGATGACAAATTTGATGTGTCTGAAAACAACACATGAGATCTAGAAGAATCTAGAAACATTGTATGAAGGAGATGCACAAGTGAAAGTTTCTAAGCTACAAAGTTTGAAAGGCAAGTGGGAAATCATAAAAATGAGCGAAGATGAAAACATTATTTCTTTCATGCAAAAAGTAAATGAACTAGTGATGGGTATTAAATGTGTTGGTGGAACCTTGGATGAAGAAGAGATTGTGGCTAATGTGCTCAGATCATTTCCTAATTCTTACAAAATGAAAGCTCATGCTATTGAAGAGCTCAAGACAGTAACAAATGTGACAAGAGATATGCTAATTGGAAAGCTTGCTGCCTTTGAGTTGAGTGAATTTGGTGAATCTACCCCTAAGAAAAAATCTGCATTTAAAGCTACTGTATCTGGAAGAAACTAACATAGATATGATCTGGGAGAAATTTCCAGAAATACATTCACGTATGAAGATGAGATGAAATAGATTGAAGATGAAGTAAGAGAGTTAGAAGAGCTGGAAGCATTGATTGTGAAAAGAGAAGCTAGAGGACAAGGTAAGTATAAAGGAAATTTTCCTATTAAATGTTTCTCTTGCAATAAGATAGGTCATTTTGCATCAAGGTGTCCTGAAAGAGTTCCTAAGTACAAACCTGGCAAGTCTAGATTTCAAAATAAATGTTATTATGTTGAAGAAGGTGTTACTGATGATGAATCTGATAAAGAAAATGGGAAAAAAGATGGATGGGTATTCATTGCTATCAAGGAAAATGGTCTGGTGTCCACTGAATCTGCTAGTAATAAGAATATTGAGAAAGTTCTTGTAGCTAGAATTGAAGAAAAGGATGAGTGGGTGATTGAAAGAGGATGCTCACATCATATGACTTGTGACAAAAGCAAGTTTGTAATCTTGGAGAAATATGACAGTGGTGTTGTAAGATTTGGAGATAACAATGCTGGTGTAATTTGTGGCAAAGGCACTATTTCTCTTAGTGGTAAATATAATACTGATGATGTTATTTATGTAGAAGGATTGAAGCATAATCTATTGAGTTTTGGACAGATGGTCGACAAGGGATACAATATTCAGTTCAAAGATGGAAAATGCAGGATGCTGGGAAGTTTTGGAAATGCAATTGTTTCAGGTACAAAGAAAAGAGGTAACATTTTTCACCTAAGTGCTGCTAGTGAAAGCTGTTTAATTGCTCAAGTTGATGTAAGCTGGTTATGGCATAGGAGGATGTGTCATGTAAATTTTGATAAAATTGTCAAAGTAAGCTCCACACAAGCAATTGGAGATCTTCCTAAGATAGTGAAGCCTACTAACACAATATGCAAAGAATGTCAGATGGGAAAGCAAACTAAAATTTATTTTCGGAGAAAACAACCTCATTCTAATGGAGTACTAGAGTTGGTGCATACTGATCTATGTGGTCCCTCCAGAATCAAAAGTCTACAAGGAGAAAGGTACTTTATGTTGCTTATTGATGATTACTTTAGGATGATTTGGGTGGCTTTCTTGAGAAAAAAAAAGGACGCATTAGAAAAGTTCAAAAGTTTCAAAGCTATGGCCGAGAATGAGACAGGTTTGAGGATTAAATGCTTAAGGTCAGATAGAGGTGGTGAGTTCACTTCCCGAGAGTTCAATTCATTTTGTGAAGAGCATGAAATCAAAAGATAGTTATCTTGTCCCCGGAGTCCTTAATAGAACAAAGTTGTAGAGAGAAAGAACAAGACAATTCTAGATGCTACTAGAACTATGATGTTGGAAGGTAATGTACCTCATATCTATTAGAGAGAAGTTGTAAGAACTATTGTATATACTATCAACCGGGTAAATGTCAATGGTAATTATGGTAAGACTCCTTTTGAGCTGTGGTTTGGTTATAAATCTACTATTAAATATTTAAAAATATTTGGAAGTAGATGTTATATCAAAAGAGATGAAGATATAGGCAAGTTTGATGCTGGAGTGATGAAGGAATATTTCTAGGTTACTCTACTGAGAGCAAAGCCTATCGGTGCTATAATAGAAGATTGAGGAAAATGGTTGAAAGTGCAAATGTCAGAGTTGATGAGGATACTACTAGATCATCCAAATATTGTGGATATGATTCTGATGACCAACATGATAGCACCAAGAAAGGAAAGATTTCTCAGACATAGAATCAAGCTCAAATTGTTTCGGTGAATCATGAGAGTCTAGAAGGAGAAGCTAATGGAAGTGCAGAAGAAAGAAAAAAAGAACCAAAATTTTGAGAGAATCCCAAAGTTCCCAAGTATGTAAAGCTAAATCATTCTGAAGATCAAATTATAGGAGACAAGAACAAAGGTGTGTAGACTAGAAGAAGAATTGCAGAAGAGTATTATCTCATTTCCAAGACTGAGCCCAAAAATCTCAATGAAGCATGTAAAGATGAATATTGGATGGAAGCAATGAAGGAAGAACTGATGCAGATAGAGAAAAATGATACATGGATTCTTGTTCCCAGACCTCAGGATAAAAATGTGATTGGAAAAAAATGGGTTTTTCAAAATAAGCTGAATGAACAAGGTGAAGTTGTTAGGAATAAAGCAAGACTAGTATGTAAAGGGTACTTAAAGATGGAAGGTATTGATTTTGAAGAAACCTTTTGCTATAATTGAAGCTATAAGATTGTTTTTTGCTCATGTTACTTTTAAGAACTACAAATTCTATCAAATGGATGTAAAGTCAACATTTCTAAATGGCAAGCTAGAAGAAGAAGTATATGTTGAGCAACTGGATTTATTTCAACTGAATGATAAGGGAGATATGGTTTGCTGATTGAAGAAAGCACTATATGGACTCAAGAAAGCCCCTAGAGCCTAGTATGATAGACTGGATAAATACTTGTTGAAGATTGGATTTAATAAAGGTAATGCTGACAGTAATCTATATTTCAAGATGGATTAGGACAAAGAGTTGATTATTGAAGTCTTTGTTGATGACATCATTTTTTAAGGTGATGATGACTTATGTATGAAGTTTGCTAATGAAATGAAAAGCAAGTTTGAGATGTCAATGATTGGAGATCTAAAATTATTTTTGGGATTGCAAATTACTCAGTTAGATGATGAAATCTTTATATCTTAGTCCAAGTATGTAAGAGAGTTACTGAAAAAGTTTGGCATGGAAGACTTAAAGCCTATAGGTACACCCATGGTAACCAGATGCAAGTTAACACAGAATGATGATTCTCCTAAGGAAAATCAGACAAGGTACATGTCAATGATTAGTGGATTGCTTTATTTGACTCAGACCAAACCAGACATCATGAATGCTAGATATCAAGCTGATCCGAAGGAATCTCATGTGACTGCTGTAAAGAGAATTTTTAGATACTTGAAAGGGACAACTAATTTTGGCCTATTGTATTCTAAAGATGATGATATTACCTTAAGTACCTTTACTAATGCAGATTGGGTAGGAGATGTGGATGATAGGAAAATTACTAGTGGTGGTGCCTTCTTCTTGGGGAAGAAGTTGGTGTCTTGGCTAAGTAAAAAGTAGAATTCCATTTCCTTATCTACTATTGAGGCATAATATATTGCTGCTGCAAACAATTATACTCAAGTAATATGGATGAAGCAAATGCTGAGATATATTAGAATTGAGTATGGTGAGCCTATTGGTATATTTTGTGATAATTCATGTGCCATAAACATTTCCAAGAATTTGGTACTGTATTCAAAGAAAAAAAATATATTTATCAAATATCACTTTTTGAGAGATAAAGTGAGTGATAAAGAAGCCAGACTGGAGTATCTGCTTACTAAGGAACAAATTGCAGACATTTTTACTAAGTCATTGCCTAAGGATAATTTTGAGTATCTCAGAGGCAAGTTAGGGGTGATTTCCCCTCACTTTCTAAACTAAGATGCAAGTATTTGCATCAATCCATGTACTTACAATCATATCTTGTTTTAGATTGATGTTATGGTGGCTGCTACTCAGGGGGAGTAGTCAGATGATTCAGATATGTGGTTCAGAGCTTATGTACCTTTGCCATTGATGTCAAAGGGGGATAAGATTAATGTGAAAAACCAGTGGGAGAAGAGTAATACTGGAAGTGCTAAAAAGAAAAAGGGAGAAGAGTGAAATATCTAAGGGGGAGATTGTTGGAGAAGAGCTAGTTGTGTTAATAGTATTTTTCACATCATGTGTTGCCATCAATGCCAAAGGGGGAGATTGTTGGATGCTATGGTTGTGTTGTTGATATGTGGTTGTCATTGATGTCAACACTATTAGCATTAGTATCTTGAAGGCTGTATATGTTGAGGATATTGAGAAAATTATAATAAATATGTTGGAGGTTATCTATGAAGCTGTGAAGTTCAGAGTGGTGGAAAGTTTAGTACGTTGGTATTCATAAATTTCACATTAAAGGTTTTTTTTTTGAGCCTATCTAGTTTATCCTCTGGAGGTTTCAGAGGTACACATCAAGATTGGAGCAAGTTGTGAGTTTCTATGTTCCTACAATTATTTTGTCATTGTAGTTGTTGGTTTTGGAAGAAGAGAATAAAATTCTGGTAATTTGAGTTGTTGTGTATGCTCCAGTGATGTTAATTGATATTTATAGATCTTTCTATATCCTTGTTGCACGTCTGCCTTGATTAGTGTGCTCGTGATCAGAGATCTTTCCTTTGTGTGTTAGGGTTTTTCTTGTTCTTGGACGACATGGTGGTTGTAGCATGTTGCAAATCCTTGTGGATTAATTTTTGAATGCTTGGAATGTTTGAGGATGTTGTTTAGGTATTCATTATGTTGTGATCGACTTTGGTTGGTGCACATTAATATTTGTTCATGAATTGGGCCGATAGTTTGTATTCATCTATTCCTTTAGTTTTGGCCAACAAAGTTGTTGATGTAATTACATGAAGCAAATATATAAGAGCAATTTTTTTCCTCATTTGAGAAGTGTGTGTGTAAAATATGTGTGAATAAAGATCAAATCATTCAATTGTAGAGAAGACTATGAAGGAGTCCGAGCGAAGTGTGAAGAAGTGTTTATGTGCCTCACCATAACTGTCATCAGGCTTTTGAAGAAGCTAATTTCTCAGTTCAATCTCATCAGATGGATTTAATCTGAAAGTTTTATGTAAGATAGTGTAACTTCTTTGAGCAGTGATCTCTAGGCAGTGTGCCTGAATGCATGTGCATTCATTATTCATTTTCTCTTATAATTTTAACAGGGTATAACTTGTGGATTAACCTCCACCATGGTTTTTCCCCTAACAGGGTTTCCATGCAAAAAATATTGGTGTTATGTGTGTTTCTGATGTGTTGTTGATTCATGCTTTCACTGTTATTTATCAGATATGAGATTAATGGTTGATAAGGTTAAATAAGTTTTAAATTCTATGACAATTGATTCACCCCCCCTCTTAGTTGTCTATCCTTGTTTTGCCAACATGTTTTTCGGGTATAGTCAATGTTGATATTATCTCATTTTTTTTGGGGTCTACTTGGATTCCCTTATTGAATACAAAATGCCTCAAAACTACTCCCTCAGTCATCATCATGAAGCATTTTTCATGACTCAAGGATAGGTGATGATCTTGACATATCCATAGTAATTTCTCCAAATTGGCAAGTGCTTCTTCATAGGTATTCCCATTAGCTATAAAATCATCCATAAAACCTCTGAATTATGAGAAAGGTCTAAGAATATGCTTACCCTTGGAAGGTAGTAGGTGCATTGCATAGCCCAAATGACAACATAGACTAAGCATGGTACCCCAAGGGAATGTGAAGGTTGTGTTGTCCTGGTCTTCTAAGGCTATCTTAATTTGATTGTATCCACTAAACCTATCCAAAAAGGAAAAGTATTGCTTGTCTATCAATGAATCTAGTACTTGGTCAATGAATGGAAGGGAAAAGTGATCTTTCCTATTTGCTTCATTCAATTCATGATAGTCTACACATACTCTCCATTTCACTCCTTTCTTAGGTACAATCACTAGTGGATACACCCATTGACTATTAGAGATTGGATAGATGAATCCTGCATCCAATTTTTTTTGTAATTCTGCTTTGATTATGCCATGGACTATAGGGTTCATTCTCCTTTAGGGTTTCCTAACTAGTTTATAGCCTTAATTAATGTAAATATGATGCATGCATAGGTTTGGGTCTATACCCTTCATATCATGGTAATCCCATGTAAATGCAGTTGCATGTGCTTGTGGCACATTCAATAGTGAAGTCTATTGTGCAACAACTAATTAGCTATTTACATTTATTGTCTTGTTTGGAATAATATCTAAAGTCAAGGATGATGTTTGAAAAAATGAAATTCCAAGTCCTACTATATTTGGAATATAATGATGTGGCAATAAGGTATGAATTTTTTTTGAAATGGATTTAGATGTATTGGCAATAATTATGTTCTACAGTGGGTCTTGCAAACATGTTAGGTAGTCATTTTGCTATGGGTCCCTACCATAGTTGTTCTACATGATGTTTGCAATCAATTCATCTTCATCTTGGTTTTCTAACAAGGGACTACATTCAATAGTCATTAGAATTTATAATGAGTACTAGTATTCCTCATCTAGGGTTGGCCATATTTCTATCAAAAATGGGCTATGTCAAAAGAAAGATTGGAAAATAGGCTAGGTGGAGGCCTGGGAGAGGCTCACCAATTGGTTTTGCATCCAACCCATGTTTTGAAGAAGAGTATTTAGAACAGGGTCAAAGGATGACAAAGGCCTAGTGGAACCTCCAAAACCATCTTTGAAGCCACCTCTGAAGCCACCACCAGAGCCCCCACTACTTGTAGGGCCTCCAATGAAGCCACCTTTGCTACCAAAGCCACCACTATGGCCTCCACTAGAGCCACCTCTGCAAGCACCACCTCCACTACCAAAGCCTCCACCACTCATTCCACCAGAGCCCTTACCACTAGAGGTAGTAGGAGGGATGAAACTAAAACCAAGGGGTATTCTACTCACCTTGATAGTAGGGGGCTTCTGAGAAGAAAAGGCGACAGTAATTGAAGGGCCTATTTTGACCATGCATATAGATGTGGTCAGCATCAAGACACGTATTTGTCTCTCATAGGCATCGATCACCTCTCCTTGGGTAGGACCTAATCTAGTCTTATACGAGGGGATATAGGCTTTGGTTAGATCAGCAAGGCCACGTAAGAACTCTATACATGTACGATCCTTTTCTAATAGATATCTCACCTCACTAACAAGTCTATTGGCCCTTGCCATGTTCGGTGCTCTCCAAGTGTTTCACAAGGTCTAACAATCTATTATCCAATGCCAAAAGGTTTTCTGCAAGGATATGCACAACATCATCCTCATCCATGGATGAAGCCATAGGGGATGCTGGAGGGGTAGGAGCAAGAGTGGTCTCATCTATGAAACCCATCTCATCAAAAAATCCTATGGGAAAACCAGTGGTACTTCGGTAGCTAAACCAATGGAAAAATTGGAGGTGAAACTAGAAGTGACCTTCGTCTTTTCCATTGGTAGGTGTTGGAAACTTCTCCTAACAATGTACCTGAAATTCATGGATGGGATTGTGATGCTCATAAACCTTCACAACACTTAGGTTTGTAACAGTCATCGAGTGTGAAGGAAAAAGTATCAACACAAGAAAATGGATAGACGTTGTTCACTTCAGGTTCACCAAAATGTAAAGGTAGGGAGACCAACCACTCCAAGGCTCTAGGTCATGAAGAGTCAAGAGCAGAGGGATACCCTATCTTACCTCAAGCTAATGGGTGTCTAAGACAAGAATTGAGAATGAAGAAAAATATCAAGTGATCTTGTCACTCTACAAATATGAAAACCTAAATGAGGCTAGATGAGTTGGTTTTTGGAGTCTGAATTGCACCTCAGACAACTCTCTATTTTTAGGGTGACAACGTGGGTTTGGGATGATAGCATGGTGCGTTGGTGTCTCTCTAGCGCATTGGCATCTGTATGGATAGAAAGAGTGAAATAAAGTTTAAGATGCCAGATAACCTACTAATGGTCTAGTTGAATATATTTAATGAGATGAAAAAAATAATAAAGTATGACAAATATCTACATAACTAATAAAGAAGGTATATGAAGATAAAGGTGATGAATATCAACTCACTAAAGCTCTAGTTTTCCAATGAGCTCCACACACATGTTCACCTACACTCAACCGAGAGAGGGAAAACTATTGGAATGTATAGGGGTTTGCCATAGTCAAACCCCTATTTTGGTTCTTCCACCTCCACGGATAGCTTGGAAAGCCATGAAGTAAAAAGTATGATAAAGGAAATAGAAAAGAGAATATTGAACACTACAAAAGATAAAATTATACTCTATCAAACCACATTAAGGAAAGGAGAGTGAAGAAATACCACCTCCACCCAAAGGCACTCAAGGCCAATGAAGGGAAAATGTAAGACAACGAGATTGGAAAAGTTGAAAAGACCACAACAATGATGAAGGGAGGTCTTGCAAGACTCCAAAATCATAACTTCTATGGTAGCACAATAGGTAAAAAGATGAGGTTGATGGAGTAAGAAGCTACTGCAATGCTCAATGGAGTTGTATGAGAAATACTAAGAGGGCGAAGTTGAATGAGATCAATTGTTGGAAAGATTATAGAAGACTAAATGAATGTGAAATGGATACATTTGAAGATCAAAATGGGAGGGACAAAGCTATTTTTGGGCCAGTTGGTCATCACAGAGGTGTTATGCTTCATGCCCAATGGAGAACTTAATTTACCTATGAACACTAGAGGCAAGAATTTGTCAGGGATAGTAGTGCGCCGCACAGACGTACATGCATTGTGCTCACATCCTCGAAAAATATCCCCCCACCAACACACAGGAAAAACACAAAGTGGATGGAAGGCATGTGGGTGATGTGAAATTTTTCCTTTAGGTTTGATTTTCTAAGGTGAAGGGATGTAAAATGGGAATTTACCCAAGGGGTGCAAATTATCTCCTATACAGAATCAAAGCAATATCATATATGCATCACATTGTATGGTAACTAAAAAATTCACTTTGGATTAAAATGATATCACAAGCATAATATTTCAACCTTCATAACATTCAAACTATCAGTTTGATCATTTATCATATTCATTAAATTACAATTCACAAAGTAGCTAGTATAATAAGCATATTAACCATTAACCTAATGTTCATAATCAATCATCATCCTAATGTGGGAAAAAATTAAAATGTAACCAATAATAGCCATGTAGATAACAACAAAACATGAGGTTTGAGTGTCCATTTGACAATGGGGCCTCACATATAGATATAGATATAAATATAGAAATAGATATAGATATAGGTATAGATATAGATATAGATATATGTAGATATGAGATTTAATTTTTGTGATAAATTGATTTAGTAATTTTATGTATGTAACATATATGTGTATATATGTATATGTATGTATGTATATATATGTATACATATATACATATATACATACATACACAAATATATATATATATATATGTATGTATATATATGTATGTATGTATGTATATATATATGTATGTATGTATATGTTTATGTATTGTTGAACACCCAAAATACTGAGAGGGGGGGGGGTGAATTGGTATTCTATTAAACTGTGAAAGCATGAAATGAATCACAAGATCACAAAATACATGAACACCAAGATTTTTACGTGAAAAACTCAAAAGGGAAAAGCCATGATGAGGATTAGCTCACAATATATTATAACCGATTATAAGATATTATAGAGGCTCACTTCTAGGACACACTATCCAATAAGGCTCACAACTAGAGATAGATACAAAAAAAAAATGGCTACATAGCCAAAATGTGAACTGATACAAAGTGCACCTTCCTTGTGCTAAATTGAGTTCCTTTTAATCTCTAAATACAAACTTTGCTATGCTTTGTAGTTGCTCAAAATTCACAAAAATTTTGCAATCATTCAGATCACATACATACAAATCACATGTTAACATAGTATCACATCTCATATAATTTCATTATACTTCTACAGTTCAAAAATGTCTCACATATATACCCAATTACATCTACATACATCAATTAGGTCAGCCTAATTAGATGTAGCCCTATTTTAATTCAAAAACACTTTGTCGGCTCCATACTTGAATAAAAAAACTCTTCAGGCTTAAAAAAACCATGCAACACTTAGTTTTAGGTTGGCATGGATCTAAAATAGATCCCCTTAACATCCATAATACTTAATTAATCTTCATAACATATATCAAGTATTAGGCCAGTCAAGAATTAGACCTAATCACAAAATAAGCCAACTGATCACACACCAATGATCTATCTGATCATATAAACATACACAATTAGGAATATATAGAGTACTGGAACCTATTATCCATCTCCCAAAATTGTAAATACTGAATCCAAACAATAGAGGAATGTAGACTGAATTACTCATATTTATTTACCCTGTATAAAGCCAAAATTTGTATGTCAAACTTTTGTTACTTGTAACTTTCAGCCTTCTCATCCAAAATCATTGAAATATTGACCATAGATGAAAAAAATAGTCAAGAATAATATACTGTAATCTCATAATCTGATCTTATTACATGAGCAATTCTAGACCAAAATACTAGATTAAGATGCATACATTTCATTCACCAGATTAGACAAAACTATCAACAATTAATGTTGGAATCAATGAAAACACATTGAATGCCTTCCTTATTCATTATTTAAACAATATCCCCCTTTTTCATTTATGGAAACATGTTCCAAAAACAAATCTCGAAAACTCAAAAACATACATCATCAAAAATTGTCTTTCAAGCATACATCAACCTTCTCCTAGAAACATCTCGTATCATTTTCCCAACTTCTTCATCACCAAAAATTCAACCCCATCCTTCTCCCCCTTTGACATCAAGGAAAAAGGGTGTTCTAGTAACACACATGTAAGCTCTAAAAATTGATGTATATGTATATATAAAAAATTGAAATGTACTAACTCTCCCTTAGGGAGTTATCCCAAAATTTTGATATGATCATATGTACACTAGAAAAATTGAAAGAAACTAAAATAATGAAATAATATAAAAGGTGAAATATGTTCAACCGAAGGAGGAGGCACCTTCAAGCTCCTTAAGGATTGCTTTCCAAGAAGATTTTCCTTCATTCAAAATCTTCTTAACTACAACAAGTGACTTGTACATTGATTCTAATTCAATTAAGCTCTCCTCTCCTTCTTCTGAAGTACTTGGATTAGGATTTATCTTTGCAAACCTTTCTGCATCAATAAGGGCACTAGATACCGATATGTGCTTGGTCTTCACCAAGTCCCCAAGCTATCCAAATCTCCTTATTATGTCTTCTTTCTACCTTTGTAGAATGAAAACCTTATTTTGTAGATCAAAAATGGCATTCCAAGAGGTATAATCTCTATCATGCACATGGTCATATTTTTAAGAGGCATTAGTTATTTGTGATTCTATTGATTCCATTAAGTCTTTAAATACCTTGAGTGGCATCCGACCACCTCATGCAATACAAAAACAAGGTTCTAGCTTTATCTTCACACTCCTTCACATCCTTTAAGAAATTCTTTGCTTTCTCATGTGTAGATGCACATCTATCTTGCAACTGAAGTAACCTCTTCTCTACAAATCTTGATTCCACTTATTTCCCAATCCTCTTATTCATACAGAAGCATACTCCTTAAGTGAATCAACTAAGAACTTCAAATATTCAACATGAGTCAATGAATTAGAAACCATGGCACCAGGGGTAGTGTCCTATAGAGACTTGATTGCGTCATTAACTAGTTCAGTCCCCTTTTCATGTCTCAATAATTTATTTTCTTGTAGAGGCATGAAAGACATCTCTGAGCTCCAATTTCTGAATAGGTGAGATCTTTTCAAGATCCACATTTACTTGGTACATTAGGAGTTGTATCAACTAGGGAGGAACTGCTGATTGAAACCTCATCTATTTTGTCAAAAGGCCCTTAAGTGATTTATCGAAAGGTTCTCTGGATGGCTTTAGTGGCTCCAGGGCCTTTTGAGATTCTTCTTCATTTCTTTCAACCCCTTTATTCTTCTCTTTTTCTTCTTCATCTTCTTTGCTGGAGGGATTTTCCTTTTGTTTATCTTTGTTTGCATCCTCCTTCTTTTCCTTATCTTCTTGCCTATTAGTGTCATTTTCTCCTTGACCTTATTCTTCTCCACTTTTATTTCCCTCACCTTCATTTCCAACATCTTCGTTTTGTCTATTAGGTTGATCCTCAAAATTATCATTAGCATCATTCTTATCCTGATCTTATTCTTGCTCTTCATTTTGGTCTTCATTATTAACACCGGTGACATATTCAGTATCTTATGGAGGAGTAGATGTCTTTAAGGAAGCATTTGTATCATCTATCGATGGTGGTGAGAGCACCATATTCTCTATATCATCAAATGATAGAGTTTCTTATATAGTGTGAACATTCACTTCTTCTAAAAATTCTTTGAAAATAGGTAAATTGGTAATTAGTGGAATATTTTCCTCGACATCTGTAACCTTTTTATTATCAAGCTCCTTTTCTTGAGTATTATCGGATGATGAAGAAAAAATCATCCCAAATTTCTCTATGATATCTCTCAAGGTGTTCACATTTTCTTGCTTTAGCTTATCTGTACTAACCTTTTCTCTACCTATTAGAATGGTGACTCTTTGTTTTACGTTGAAATATTTTGTATACACCTCAATTACTGTAGCTATATCATCTTCAGGTAAAGAGGATCCAATTTCCTCTAATGCATCATATTTCCTCTTGTCATCTTCTTCAACTGCTTCATGCCTTCAACTCACTTTCAATCTGCTCTTCCTTTCTCCAAATTCATAAAAGTGATTAGAATCAACTTAGAAACTCACTTTATGCCTTTATGATTTGCCCTTATTTTGCATTAATTGCTTAAGGTTCCATAAAGTTGGTAAACACTTCACTAATACTTTGTTAACCCTAAAATGTTCCATAATTCTTTAGATTTGTATATTTTCTATCGGTTTCTTTTCTAAAAGCTTAAGCATGCCATTTTACACCACATATCTTCTTGTCACTCCTTGAAACTTCATATTTCCAAGGGGTTCTTAGATTTTTCTGTTATTTCTCCCCCTAAGCTCATGCCTAGGTTTAATTTTCAAGAGAATTATCTGCACTAGAGGGAGGTACATATGCATTTGATTCATATTTTTTCTCAGGTTCCTCTTTCTTTCTCTAAATCTTCTCCATTTCTTTCTTTACTTTAGTAGGATCAAATTTCTTCATAGGTTCATTCCTCTTTCCCGAATTAGTTTTCCTTCCATTCTTACTTTTGAAAAATCTTGAAATGTGTCCAAGTTTGTTACAATTTTAGCATACAACATTTTTCTAACCAAAATGACCTCCATTCAATCTTGATCTACACTAGTTAGCTTTATGTCCAAATACATTGCTTGTATAATAATAACCATTGAAAGTTTGAAACATTCTACCAGTATTAAATCTATTCATCATCTGACTTCTGCACTCAATAGCTCTATATCCAAATTTCTTGCATGTGAAACAATTTCTAGAGAAGGATCCAACATTCTACTTCATTCTACTTCTACATGATATTGCCTTATGTCCAAATTTATTGCATGAAAAGAAAATACCATTAAACGATGGGTACCTTTGAGCATTTGGTTGTTTGATAGGGGTTCTTATAACATTGCTTCTTTGATTTTTGAATCGATTTCCATTTCCTCGAGTCTTCTTAGGATTATCGACCTTATTAGGTGTCTAATTTTCCTTTGAGATTTCTCCTTCTTAAAGTCCCAAACCACCTTTGTCTTTAGAAGGTTTCTATCTTGCAATTAGTTCATCAAGCATTATAGTACTTGTTTTGAATTTTTCCTCATGAGCTCTTGCTTTCTCCAGATTTGATCTTAGGGTTACCACTTCTTGTTCAAGTTTTGTACATTCATCAGTCTTGATTTGTATAGTTGCATTCATAAAATCCTGAATTTTCTTTTCTTTTCTTCCACTTGTACTTTCAATCGACTGTCAAATCGTTGAAATCAGACATAGTGACTCTTTCATTTCTAGGTCATACAGCCTGGTATGACACGTAATCCAAGATTTTTTAAAATAAAAAATAGTGTTAATGGGCGCCTCTTTCAGCTAACCACTAGCGGTTAATGCTAGCTTAACCGCCAGGCTTAACCACCAAACCCCTTTTGGAGTAGCTTTGGTATTTTGGCCATAACTTTTGCGTCCAAACTCGAATTTTCAAAAATAAAATATCACCAGAAAGCTAGTTTTGAGACCAATCTAGTGGTGTAGATGATTTTTCCTGATTTTTATTTTTTGCTACATTTATTTCTAGTCAAATTCAAATCTTTATTTTTGTACTTTTGGGGGCATAACTTTTGCATATGGACTCCATTTTTCAAAAACAAATAGGCGTTGGAAAGGTCTTCTAGTGATATTTCCAAATATATAGATTTTTTCATTAAAAAATTTACCAGGTACATTTTATTCAATTTTTGTGTTTTCATATTTTGGTGAATTACTTGGACATCTTAGCTCTTGGAAACTTTTTGTTTGCATGGGATGGCTTCTTTTTGGCTGTTCTACATGTATTTATAGTGTTTTGTCTTTTGTTGACATTATGAGCTTCCATTGTAAGCACTTATGATTTTGTAAACACATGGAGATAAAGTGCCTCTATATTGCACCTATATTATGGGATCTTGCACATCACTTTATGCCTTATTGTACTCGCACTATGATATAAAGTGCCATGGGGGTTGATGTTTATCTTTTTTTGTCTTCATACCTTTCTCATGCATGTGTGCCTTGGTTTGTACACCCTTTATATCTACTTTTACTTTCATGTCTGCACATTCAAATGTTCTTGGTTCTTTATCATGCACTACATTCATGCATTCAATTTTAGTGTACCTATCATACCTCTCCCTTGTCAGCATTATGGGGGGGTTTCTACTGTTGGTGCTAATGCTTCCTTGGTTTCACATTGGAGTGAGCTATGTATACAATATTTGTTCATATGTACTAGGAAAATGTAGTGGCTGGTTACCCATGCATTTCGATGAGATGGAGCACTTACCATATGGACACTCCTGCATTCCTATTTCTAGAGTGACCTTCCATTTTTCACTTGATCAGTTCTTCAGAGTATTGGTACTTGTGCCATCTATGTCTTTGAGTTCTTGATGTATGCCTTGGTTTTCCATCAGATTCAAGTAGTGTCATTGGGGGCACTCATACAAATTCTAGTCTTTTTGATCTTGATCATCATATGTTTCGACGAAGGTTCTTATTTCAACATTTCAATAGTCATTCTACAAAAATGTTTTCAACTTCTTCATGCTTGTTCCTATCTTTTGGGACAATTTCTTCTTGGTTGGAGGCTTCTTTAGCCTTCACTCTTGTTTGGAGGCTTCTTTAGTCATTCACTTGTTGCTATTCTTTTTGGGACATTCTTGTTTGGAGGCCTCTTAGTCCTTCACATGTATTTCTCTCTTTTGGAGAGGATTTTTTCCCATGCGGTTTTCTTCTTTTCTCCTGTTGTGAGAGATATTTTACATTTGTACATGGGTACCCCATTAGGCCTTGTTTTTTGAGACCCATCTTTACTTTCATGCATTTTTTCCTTAGTTTTTAGCTTCTCCTTAAGTTCATCTTAAGAGTATTGGATATTGTGGCTATATTTCTGATATGTGGTTGTCATTGATGTCAACAATATTAGCATTAATTTCTTTAAGATTTTATATGTCAAGGATATTGAGAAAATTGTAATAAAATATGTTATAGGTTGTCTATGAAGTAGTGAAGATCAGTGTGATGGAAAGTTTAGTATTTTGATGGTGAGAAGATGCATATTAAAGGGTTTATTTACCTATGTATGAAGTTTCTAATTCATAAGTTTCAGAGGTGCGCATGAAGATTTGAGCAAGTTATGAGCTTCTGTATTCTGACAGTTATTTTATTACTAGAAATGGTGTTCATAGAAGAAGATAATGTGTTTCTGGTAATTTGAGTTGTTGCATATATTCCTGAAATGTTTGTGGATGTTTCTAGATCATGTTGTATCTATGTTGCATGTCCACATTGATCATTGTGCTCATGATCCAAGGTTTTCTCTTGCGTGTTCATGTTTTTCATGTTCATGGCCGACAAGGTGATTGAAGCGTGTTGTGGATCTGTATGGAAGAATATTTGAAGGTGTTTTATGTTCGAGGATATTGTTTTAGGTCTCTACTATGTTGTGGCTGACCTTGGTTGATGCACATTGATAATATTTATTATTTTGGGCTGACAATTTGCATTCATTCTATTATTTTGTTGAAGATGACATGAAACAATGTAATTTCTTGTTGTAGATATATATAAGTGATAGTGATTGTTTTTTCATTTGAAATGCATGAAGAGGTGAAGTGTGTGAGTGCTATGTGCAAATAAGGTTCAAATAATTTGAAAGAAAATTAGAGTGTGAAGAAGAGTGAATAAGAGTGAAGAGGTGTTTATAGGCTTAACTAGAAATATACTCAGGCATTAGTAGAGGCTACTTTCTTCGTTCAAATTCTTCAGATGGATTTAATCTGAATGTTTTTCTACAAGATAGCGAGTCTTCCTTTGAGCAATGGGCTCTAGGTAGTATGCCTGAATGCATGTGCATTCCCCATTTATTCTTCTTATACTTTTAACAGGGTATAACTTGTGGATTAACCTCCATCGTGGTTTTTCCCTTAACAGGGGTTCCACACAAAAATCTTGGTGTTATGTGTGTTTCTGATGTGTTGTTGATTCATGCTTTCACTATTAATAATCAGATCTAAGATTAAAGGTTATAAGGTTAATAAGTTTGAAATTTTGTGACAACTGATTCATGCCCCCTTCTTAGTTGTCTGCCCTTGTGTTGCCAAAAAACGCGGGGTGTTGGAGTAATACGGTTAATTACTTAATTAATTCAATCATATCAATTAATTAATTAAGTCACCTTTCACTTTATTTTCACTTAAGCTACAATTAGGTACTTTCATAATTAATTTATTAAATCCTAGGGTTCACTTTAGGGTTTTGATCTCCTCTCTTAAGGATTTATCTCTTTGTAATTATTCAATTCTAGTTAATGCATTTTTTCTTCATGTTTGTAGAGCACCATTCTTGTGTCTCTTGATCTCCTTTGGTGACTAGTTATTTTCTTGTAGGTGTTCATTGGGATCTGTGAGGTTGGATTATCAACTTCTACAATATCTTCATTTGCCTTCTTCAATTGTTCAATGACTTCTCTATGTCTTTCTCTGAACTTCTTGATTTGTTCTTAACTTTTTGATACATTCATTTTCTTCCTCTAGGTTTTCCTTTAGACATTTTTTTCACCTTCAAATCTATCAAGATCTTTAAGAGAAACTTTAAGTTCTTCGTTCTCAGCCATGTAGTCATCTTCTATACAATCAATTGTAAATATTTCTTCTGGAGGATGTTGTACGGGGTCTGAATGGTATGATTTTGATATTTCAAATTATGATTTAATTTTAAATTTTATAATTCTTATACTATGAAAATTAGAATACATTTTATCAGCCATGTGTTCAATCTCCAAGATCTTCCTCAAGCTATTAGGCTTCTCAAAAGGAACCTTTCTCTGATACCAATTTTTAAATACCCAGAATGCTAAGAGGGGGGGTGAATCGGTATTCTATTAAACCATTTAATCATAATCCATCCAATAATCAAAACATATCTAATTTCAATTATGAGTGAAAGCATGAAAGGAACCACAAGATCAAAAAATGCATGAACACTAGGATTTTTACGTGGAAAACCCAAAAGGGAAAAACCATGGTGAGGATTAGCTCACAATATATTATAATTGGTTATAAGATATCACAGAGGCTCATTGCGAGGACACACTGTCCAATAAGGCTAACAACTAGAGATAGATACAAAATAAAAAATGGCTACACAACCAAAATGTGAACTAATACAAAGTGCACCTTTCTTGTGTTGAATTTAGTTCCTTTGAATCTTTGAATACAAAACTCTTCTTTGCTTTGCAATCACTCAAAATTCACAATAATTCTATAATAATTCAGATAACATACATACAAATTCACATGTTCACATAGTATCACATCTCATATCATGTCATTATACTTCTACAATTCAAAAATGTATCATATATATACCCAATTACATCCGCAAACATCAATTAGGTCAACCTAATTAGATGTAGCCCTATTTGAATTCAAAAACACCTTGTTGGCTCTATTCTTGAATAAAAAACCTCTTCATGCCCAAATCAACCATGTAAAACTTAGTTTTAGGTCGGTATGGATCTAAAATAGACCCCCTTAACATCTATAATACTTAATTAATATTCATAGCATGTATCAAGTATTAGGTCAACCAAGAATTAGACCTAATCACAAAATAAGCCAACTGATCACACACCAATGATCTATCTAATTATATAAACACATTCCATTAGGAATATATAGAGTACTGAAACCTATAATCCATCTCCAAAAATTGTGAAGAATGAATCAAAACACTAGAGGAATGTGAACCGGATTACTCATACTTATTTACCCTATATAAAGCCAAAATTTGTATGTCAAACTTCTATTACTTGTAACTTTCACCCCAAAACCACTGAAATATTGACCATAGATGCAAAAATTAGTTAGGAATAACATACTGTAATCTCATAAGCTAATTTTATTACATGAGCAATTTCAAACCAAAATACCAGATTAAGATACATACATTTTGTTCATCGGATTAGACAAAACTATCGACAATTAATGTTGGCATTAATGAAAACACATTAAATGGGTTCCTTCTTCATTCTTTCAACATGTATGTATATACATACATACATATACATATATATAGATATATATATATATACATACATATATATACATATATATGTATATATGTATGTAAATTTATGTATGTATATATATACACATATACATGCATATATACATACATGTATATGTATATGTATATATACGCATATCAAGTCCTCATAAGGAACTTGGAACACAATCAAACACACGTCTTCATGCATGCAAACCATGATCATAATAAATAATATCAATGAAAATGATGAAGATGAAACACCTATAAGAACTCAAAGAAACAAGCACAAAATCAACCTATAAATCCTCTAAAATATAGTTAGAAACATAATATCAAAGTAGTCAAATTAAGGCAACAAACATGTGGGTATTATAAAGGATCCAATGGGATCCTATTGATGAGACCTCAACTATTTGTGAGGACATGACATAGTTGAGGATTATATATCCCCAAATTTTTGTAGGCTTCCAAGAGTAAGCCTAGCCCTAGGGAGAGGATGTATTTCCTTTGGTTTTTTTTGTTGGACCAACCTTAGGGGGAGGATGTAATTCCTTTGACATTTTTTATTGGTTAATTTCTTTTAGATTTTGGATTTCAAGGGTTTATTATAAGATCCATGTGATACTCTCTCTATATATGTATATTTGTATATGTATACATATAGTTATATACATGTATACATATACATATATACATACATACAAATATATGTATATAAATATAAACATACATATGATATACATAAATACATATATATATATATATATATATATATATATATATATATATATATATATATGCATGTAAGGACCCACCTTGAGTACAACTAATATAACCCTACTTTTCTATGGTGCAATTCATTAATTAATATTTAGATAGGATGAAATCAATAAATGATGTAATCAGAATTATTATGTGGTGATATCATGGGATATATAGGTAAACCCTATGGGAATTATCCCTCTTGATCTTATCACCAAGACATGAAAATTTTCAAGTAGCGAAAGAGTGTAACAATATTTCAAGGAATTATCATAATAGAATATTGATAAATCTTATATCATAGTCCACGTTTAATAAACCAATATGGTTTCCTAGCTCAAAGAATTGTGTGACGTATCTCTAAACTATTTGAAGGTACTTTGTAAACTTAAAAATAACTAAGCATGCAACCTTGTAAGGTGGAATATCAATTGACTAGTCTAACTGAAATTTACACACATTATGATAAATTTTTTTTTTGAATCTTGAAATACTTATGAAGACCCTATGATAATATCCTAACATTTACATTAGTTGAATTCAATTGACTTGACACTTTTTCATAACTGACATGTTTTATTAGTTAATGACATTGAGTGTGATTGCATGATGGTAATAGAGGACTTAAATATGTGCTTACAATCTCATGTGTTCAAAGGTAAAGTTGAATAACCTAGAATATTTAAATGATTAATTGGAATAATTGGTATCCTATATTGAGATGAATAAAGGAAATGTGTCTCATGATGCTTCCTTAATTATGAAGGTTGATAAATATGACTTATTAATGGATTCTAATTTGAGCTATATATTAAGGTTGTTAGATATGCTCTATTATTGTATGATTGAACATTTTTATCAGCAAAGGGTAAATTGAGAATGCAATGCTAGATAAAGTGAAATGAAATAATAATATAGGATAATTATAAGTTACTAAGAATTAAGTAATTTTGTTTATATGAATTAAAGGAAATATGCCTTGTGAAATTAAGAAGTTAAGAATCTTGAAATTTAGGTTTAATTGGAAATAAGATAGATTTATAAATTTTAATATCATGAATAGTTGTTATTAGAATTGAGATGTGAATATATGTACATGTGGTTGCTTAATTATGCTGCTTTGATTATGATTATTATTGAATATATTAACATGTGTCATTGAGTGTGAAGGTATAATCCCATGGCTATGGAATCAAAGATCTCTTGGGAACTCTATGTGATTAAACCATGAAACCAAGATTATAGTCCATATGGAGGGACTATAGTCTCATTTGTAATGTGATCTATTTTGTAATGTTACGTGTGAATGTGTTATGATGTATTTTATTTGTAAAAATAATTATGAATGCTATTTTTTTATTGTTATCTAATTTAATATGAACCATAGGATGTGAGTTGGTATCCTAGGTGGAAAATTTCAGATGCCTTCGTTTATGGGTTTTTTGAGGGTCTTTAAAAGCTATTTTTTAATTGTTTTCTTGGTTTTTGGTACCTCAGGGTAAGTACCTATTGGTATGGGGTTCTTTTACACCCCAAACTTGGTAATGAATTTTATTTGATCCCTCTTAATGGCCCATTAAGAGGAATAACAAAAATCAAGTCTTGGGATGAGGAAGGGATGAATTGTCTTGTCTTATTCCCATTACCCTAAGTTCATTAATGTATTTTGGGGAAACTCACAAAGGAATCACATTTGTGAGCCTCCTTTTTAAAAGACCATGGAAGAGTGCCCAAGTACACTCCCCATCTCCCAAAAAGGTCTCACAAATATGTGAGAACTTACAAGAGAGTGATCTTAAGGGAGGAATGAGAGAGTGACAAGTGTCACTCCCTCATTAATGGAACTCAATTAGGGTTTTCTATTTTAATCTCATTAGGGAATGTGAAAAGAAGATTCTTTTATTTTTTCTTTTTATTTTTGGTTTTGGGAAGGATTTTTCAAATAGGAGATTTGAAGAGTTCTTGGCTTAGCTTGGGAAAAAAATTGGAAGGAGTGGGAGTTGGAGTTTCATCTCAACTCATCCTCACCTTTTGGAAAGCTCAAGTAGGTAGGACTTGGATTCTTTATTTTTATTGTGCAAGGTTTGTGAAAAAGGATTTTAAATTTATGGGCAATGTTCCTTTCATTTAAGTGTTTCTTGTTGATTTTTTTTGTGAAAAGGGGATGGGTGTATTGGATTGTCTCCCCTTCAAGGATGTGAGCAATCCATGTGGGGGATATAGATAGTTTAGGATGCACCTTTTTGGGGGTATTTTGATTACTTAAAAATGGAAAGTTTATGAGTACCCATGGGTATGGGTACCCACTCTATTATTTGGAGTTGGATGGATGGTATGATGATATGATAGATGTGAATATGTAAGAAGGATAGAAATAAAGTTTATCATGCTATGTTTCAATATATATATTCATAAACCCATTGATCGAGTACTCTTTGTTTCTCCCCAAAAGAATCCATGAGTGGATTCTTATGTGTGTGTGAAAACCTTGGGATGGGTGTTGTTGCTTTACATGTGTTTTTTTTGCTTGCTCTCATTGGGAAATTTGTACGTATGTGTAAAACCCAGTTCTTAGAGAGATCTCCTAGCTCGAGGTGACTTATGAGTAGGTCAATAGTTGGGAGGTGAGCTCTCCATGACCATTAGAAAACTTTGTGTTTTTGTGTAGGTAAAAGAGACTTTGCAGAAGAAAACCAATATGAAGAAATGCCTACTTTAGATCCTTATTTGAAATGTTGGGATATAAGTGTAGAAATATATCTTTCAAAGTGTTTGTGTAACCATTATGTGGATATGAGATCTCTAGACTTTTACAAATGATATATTTTAAATGAATGTTATTAATCCTTTATGCATTAAAGAAAATAACTAAGTAAATTTTTACATGTTGATTCTCTATTCATTAAGTTTGTTAAATAAGAAAATAAAAACTATGTATCTTATCTTTATGGATTTACCTTCATTAATCACATTTATAGTTTCAAATGAAATATGCATAGTGTTACAAATCATTGCTAGGCTCAATAGTCTATTTATAAGAATTATAGCTGGACTTACATGATCTTTGAACTTACTTTAAACACAACCTCAACCTACATGTAATGGGTTTGTTTAGTTATAGCTCCAAAATCATGAAATAAGAAAGTTATGTTAGAGTCTCTACAATTTCCTTGAAAAGATTTAAATTTGTGTACATAAGAGAATAAACCATGTAAATAATTTTCAAAATAATCATAAAGGAATATTTTCTTTATTTGTATATATCAAATATATATAATACCTATATTTAAATGTATGATTATTAAAAAAAAGAGAAAAATGATTTGTGTATATGAAAATATATAATCAAACATATCTAAGTTTTAAATTTTAATAAGTTTATTTTTTTACAATTGTTTTATAGATAAATTTATATGCATATAAAAGAGTTTAGTATATTATATATGGTGACTATTTTAATTTAAAGAGTTTAAAGTTATAATATGATGTAGGAGAAGAAACTCCCCTTGTGCATAACAACTCATACATACAAACTTGAAGTCACTACTGAAAAATCCTCCATACTTAACCACTTCGATATAAAATGAAAATCACAACAATCCATGAGTCATTGCACCTGATTTTATTAAACATTGTCATTAAATTAAAATAGATAACCAAAGATTACAATTATTGACCTTAATCGACCTCTAACCCAAATTCCATTCAATTTTCTCTATTCTTGATTTCTAGAACAAAAACCTTTTGTTTTAATTTTTACACCTCCTTCTTAGACTTACATGCTCGTTCCTCTTTTAATCTGCATTCATTTTATTTACATACACCCCATACATGTCTTGCCTCGCCTTTGTTACAACACACTGCCTTCATCTTATGCATCTACATAGCCTTCTCAAGGTCGTCTCTCCTCCCTACCACATAGATTGTTCTTGTTCCCTTCTTATATTTGTGCCTTTTTGTTTATCTTTTTGATTTTTAAATCTACAATTTTAATGAGAGCTCGAGATCTTCATCCACCCCCCTTCCCATCATATCGAGCTCTTTTTAAAAAAAAATTCCTGCTATGTTCCCCAAGCCACGACCTTTGTGATTCCATTATTATTTTTAAATAAAAGAAATGGCTTCCTTTTACCCATGACCTTTGGTTTTTAATTTTCCTCTTATCAATTCTATCGCTCCCCTCTCACGCTTGGTAACTTTATCATTGCACAATCTTTAGTAGGCTAAAGGTGAAAGATATTTAATGAATTTAATTCCAAATTTATTATGCATTTAACTTTATCATTGCCACAAGAGTATACCACTCACACAGTTGTTCTTTGTTTCCCTTTTTGAATACACATCGACCAAGGAAGTTGCAATGACAACATCTAACAAAAGTTCATTTAATTTGTGATGAAAAATTGGTCTATACTTCCACATTTGTATACATGTTTACTAGTGCATTTGCAACTACAACATTGACTAATTTTATATTTCAAATATATGTGCAAATGATAGTGAATATTAGATTTACACCAGCCAAGTACAAAACATATCTACTTCCATGTTTCATTAGTGTAAAATTTAAGAGGTTTAGGCACTAAACAAACCAAAATTTGATGAAGATCAAACCAACAATATTTTGAGTGGTGATGATTGCCTGCCTGCTGCGTGCTCCAACACCATAATAATAATAATAATAATAATAATAAACTAAAAACATATTAACAAAAAATGGGCCAAAGGGGCTCAACCCCCCTCTCACCTAGCTGTAGCTGGGAGGAGTGGGCACAACCCCTCCCACTCAGCCATGATTGGATGAAGGAGGGCTTCACCGCCACCCCTGCCCGCCCCTCCCCATAGAAGGGGTAGACCCCTCTGTGGGAGTTGCAACCCCTGTATGGGGGACAAATCTCCCACAAGGGCAAGCCTGTCCCCATACCTACTGAAAACAATAAAATAAAAAAATGAACAAAATGTTGATAATAACAAAAGTAAAAATGTTTATTAAGATTCCTACAAGAAAAAAGAAGAAAGTAACAACAATATATACATGTATATATCTATTTTGTATACGTCTATATATATGTAAACATATACTTTGTGGTTCATATTTAGATCTACAATATGCTTCCACAAGGGAATCTGTATGCAAAAAAATCAGAAGTAAAAATGTAAAGACATAATTAAAAGAATAAATTGATTAAGATGATTTTATATTTATATATAAATATAGTATTGGTAAAAGAGGAGAAACCATGAACATAGGATTTGAGAAAATAAAAAAAGGGGATAGACAAACATGAATAAATTGCTTCCATCAATTTGAAGAGTTTCCCTCTTTCCACTCTCCTCCAACTTGCAAAATAAATGGAGAGTAAACTGTCAAGAAACAAGTCTTATGGAAATCTCTATGAGCTAGGGTTCAACTTTGGTTACCTTAGGATCTAAGGGCTATGATTTAAGACAATTTTAGGTGCTATTAATGGATGCACATTCCATTAACTCCTAAACCATGTTAATTAAATCCACTTAATTAATCAAAACTATACATGGTGGGAAAAATGTAGTTAGGACCCTTAACTTTAACTTAAAGTTACCTTTTTTTAATATTTGAGCATATATTATGGATCTCAATAAATTAACTAAAAAATATTTTTATTAATATTTATTAAAAGGACCATGGAATTTTATGGAATTAATTAAGCATCTTTTCTTATTTGTGATAATCAATTATGAACTTGAGCTTATGACTATTTAAGTGATGTTTTTCTAAGCCAAAGTAAATTTATTTTCTTGAGATTAACTATTCTATGTGACCTTGTAATATTAAATATGGTGCAGGAGCACCTTTGCAAAACCATGTTCCTATTTTGGAAAATTTGAACAAATTTGATATCTTTAATTTATAATGAGATTAAAAGAGTCATCTTGTATATAGGTCATTAGGAGGTCATTTGGGTTAAAAATTGCAAACGTGTAAAAAGGTTTTCAACACAAATTGGCAAAATTGCAAAAAAATGTAAAGTTGCAAAAAGTGTGAAAGTGGGAAGGTGAAGAGTCATATTCGATTAGTTATGCTTGAAAGTAGTTTAAAACTGAAAGGAAACATTGTAATGCCTTTAAAAATTCTTTGAAAGCACTTTTGTATTTGTGGGTGATTGTATATTTGATTTAGAATGAATAAAGACACTATTTTCTGTATTTTCTCTCAAAAATTCACCGTTTCTTGGTTGTGTATGACCCAGTACGTGTAGAAAATGATTTATAATTGGTTGTAGATGATAATATGTTCAATAAAATTCCATTTTATCTTTGTTTCATGCATATTGGAGTTGATTTGTGAAAGATATTGCAATTCTTGTCAAAATGGGTAAAACCCTGAATAAGGGTAAACAAAGATAAAGAAAATTGAGTTTCTCCTAAACTACACGGTGGAATGGCCTAATTTTCAGTGAGGAGGCTATGTGTTACATATTCTTCCTTATTTTAAAGATTCAGGCCGAAACATAAAATTTTGCATATGGAATTTTGATGCCCTTGATTCTTTTTTATGTAAAAATCTGGGAAACATAGTGTAGCATGTGGTTTAGACCTAAGGTTTGGAAAAATACACTTGGTAATGGAAATTTTGTGGTTAAATAAGCATGAGTAATTAAAATTAAACATGCTCCAGGTGTTGGATAAGGGAAATTGATTGTGGAGATGGTAAATTCAATAAGCCCTTGCATATGTCATGCCTAATTAGGCCTAAAATGAAGCGATACAATTCAAATTTGAGCATTTTTCATCAAAGTGACCAATGCTGATTTTAAGATATGTTTTAAAACCCTTTAATGGGTATTGAAAAAGACAATTATGGTCATATTTAAGGGCATGCATACAAAGTTACTTCTGACAGAAAATTGAGGGAAGACTACTAGGAATGCATGGGGTCAATGATGGAATGGTAATAAGGTGCAAGGGAAGACTATCATGACTGATTGTTTGGTTATAATAATTTCATTAAATGTTGAAAAACATATTTGGAGCCTTGTTTAAGCATTTGAGTGTAGAAATCTAATTTTGTGCTTTATTGAGGTCTTTGCATGGTGAACTTGAAGATTTAGAGTCATGAAAAGAGTAGTCTTTGTAAATATTTGTTTTGTTTATGTTGAAGAAAGGGTATGGGTCAGTTATTTGGATGTTGTATAATGTATTTTAGGGAATATTGAGGAATTTATTCGCTTTTATCTTGGTTTGAGTGCTTTGAGATCAAGAGTTTTGTGAAGGTTGGAAGAGTCCTAATTGAATGGACAATCAAGAATTTGGTTGAGTTTTGACAAATGAGATTGGTTGAGTGAATTTTCTTCCTCTTGTATTGCATCAAATTAGTATCAGATCTCAACAAAAGATTTGGACTAGAGAAAGTTGGTTTTATGTTTTGGTGGTTGTGTTGTGTTTATGCAGGTTAAGAAGAACCTGGTTGTTGGCCAAAAGACTAGGTTGTGGATAAGAGGAAAGGACCTAGGTGAGGCTGAGAAAGTTGAGAAGTTGTGAAGCAAGGAGAAGCTTGCTTGAAGAGAAAAGATGGAGAATTTGAGAAGGCATTTGCAAGCAGAGGAAGAGAGGAAAAAGAGAAAAAAACAAGAGAAGTTTGACAGAGAGTTAGCAATAATAAAGCAAGACATAAGAAGATTGGAAAAAGAGTTTCAAGAGTCTATGATGAAGATGGAGCAGATGACAAGTTGGCACTTGAAGATTAAGCGAAAAAAAGTTACATGGCCCATTCAAAAGATTGTCAAAAGAAGAAAAGGAAAAGGAAGATGATAGGAGAAGAAGAAGTGTTTGAAGATGCAAAAGAAGGATTCAAGCATGATGAAGACAAAGATGTTGCAGCCATGAAGAACCTGATTTTAGAAGTTAAAGACCTTGAGTTGATTAAAGGGATTATCATGAATGAGTTGGTCTTGGAGGTTTGCAAATAATTGAAGGATGATGGAGGTATGATGATAAAAAATATGTTTCATTTCTTTATTGTACCGATATTGTGGACAGGGAACAAGTTTCAGGTTAGAGGACAAAGGGAGAAATAAGACATTGAGATGAATCAAAGCATAATGATTCTGATTTTAGTTGGAAGAATAGAGAGGAGCTTAATTTGCGTGGAAAAGTTTAAACCTAAAGTAAATATGAAGGTGTTAAGAACCAGTTTAAGGTGGAAGAGCATACAGAGAGTTGAAGACCTGCTGACAAAATCAAATCCAAGTGGACTTGGAATCTTTAATTGGCTGGGAGTTTGGTGCAGGAGCACCTTTGCAAAAACATGTTCCTATTTTGGAAAAATTGAACAAATTTGATATCTTTACTTTGTAATGAGATTAATTGAGTCGCCTTGTATATAGGTCTTTAGGAGGTCATTTGGGTTAAAAATTGCAAACATGTAAAATGGTTGTTAACACAAATTGGCAAAATTGCAAAAAAATGTAAAGTTGCAAAAAGTGTGAAAGTGGGAAGGTGAAGAGTCATATTCGATTAGTTATGCTTGAAGGTAGTTGAAAACTGAAAAGAAACATTTTAATTCCTTTAAAAAGGCTTTGAGATCACTTTTGTATTAGTGGGTGATTGTATATCTGATTTAAAATGAATAAAGTCATTATTTTCTCTCAAAAATTCACTATTTCTTGGTTATGTATGGCCTAGTACGAGTAGAAAATGATGTCTAATTGGTTGTATATGATAATATGTTCAATAAAATTCCATTTTCTCTTTGTTTCATGCAGATTGGAGTTGATTTGTGAAAGGTATTGCAATTCTTGTTAAAACGGGTAAAACCTTGAATAAGGATAAACAAAGATAAAAAAAATTGAGTTTTTGCTAAAATACAAGGTGGAATGGCCCAATTTTTGGTGAGGAGGCTATTTGTTACATATTATTCCATATTCCAAAGATTCAGGCTGAAACGTAAAGGTTTGCATATGGAATTTTGATGCCCTTGATCTGTTTTTATGTAAAAATCTGGGAAAACATAGTGTAGCATGTGGTTCAGACCCAGGGTTTTGGAAAAATACACTTGCTAATGGATCTTTTGTGGTTAAATAAGTATGAGTAAGTAAAATTAAACATGCTCCATGTGTTGGATAAGGGAAATTGATTGTGGAGATGGTAAATTCAATAAGCCCTTGCATATGTCATGCCTAATTAGGCCTAAAATGAAGTGATACAATCCAAATTTGAGCATTTTTCATCAAAGTGACCAATGCTTATTTTAAGATATGTT
This sequence comes from Sequoiadendron giganteum, assembly GCA_007115665.2. Lineage (NCBI taxonomy): Eukaryota > Viridiplantae > Streptophyta > Pinopsida > Cupressales > Cupressaceae > Sequoiadendron > Sequoiadendron giganteum. The sequence goes on from CM021106.1 coordinate 373,038,895, forward strand.
TTAAAAACCTTTAATGGGTACTCAAAAAGCTAATTATGGTCATATTTAAGGGCCTTCATAAAAAGTTACTTCTGACAGAAAATTAAGGGAAGGCTACTAGGAATGCATGAGGTCAATGATGGAATGGTAATAAGGTGCAAGGGCAGATTATCATGACTGATTGTTTGGTTATAATAATGTCATTAAATTCTGAAAAACATTTTTGGAGCCTTGTTTAAGCCTTTGAGGGTAGAAATCCAATTTTGTGCTTTATTGAGGTCTTTGCATGGTGAACTTGAAGATTTGGAGTCATGAAAAGAGTAGTCTTTGTAAATGTTTGTTTTGTTTATGTTGAAGAAAGGGTATGGGTCAGTTATTTGGATGTTGTCTAATGTGTTTTGGGGAATCTTCAAGAATTTATTCCTTTTATCTTGGTTTGACTGCTTTGAGATCAAGAGTTTTGTGAAGATTGGAAGAGTCCTAATTGAATTGACAGTCAAGAATTTGGTTGAGTTTTGAAAAATGAGATTGGTTGAGTGGATTTTATTCCTCTGGTATTGCATCAAAATATAAGAAAACTATGTGAGATAATCATATTGGAAATAATTTAAGTGCAAACAAGTCATATGAATTAAAGTAAACCTTAGGAACTAAGGTAACATATTAAATGAGGATTGAAGTAAAGGGTGAATAAGGTTAACCTTATCAAGTTCTCTTATAATATTAATTACTAATTAATATTTGTTAGTCGGTTTATCTTTAATTAAATTAACTCATACAATTGATTTAGTCCCATGACTTTCATTTTGGATGCATTTAGACTTAACTCTAGTGAATTCAATTAACTAAGTTAATACTCAAATTAGGGAAATAAACCTCGAATATATTCAATCATGACTTAATAGTCTTCTTAAAACATAGATTATGAATTTAAAAGTTGATATTTATCCATTGAGTATGAAGACAAGGGATGTGCCCTTTCATCTTGAGGGATGTGTCATCTAGTCTTAATTTAATAACATTACTAATTCGAGAAAGGTAAGGACTAACTTATGGATTACTCAGCAATGAGTTGCAATTCATGTCAACTCTCTTTAAAACCCAACCTAATGTGTCTTAAATTTATTTAATAATTAATGAGCTAAAATATCTCTGCTAACTCCTTGAATATCATAGACCCAACTTATTTAATAACCTTGAGGAGATAGGGAGTGTGTAAGAGGGAATTAGATCAACGAAATTACAACAATGAAAATAATTAATTGAAATCAAAACAAGATAAAATCCCAACCTACTAATGAAATGCAATTGTAAAGCAATGAATTCAACAAGAAATGTTAGTATAAATGAGAACATAAATGAATTCCAAGATTACAATTTTACCATCCCATGTCAGAGTGTATTCGTATTGATAATGGATGTTAGATCGCTTGATCAATACAAAGCCTCCATGTTCACAAAAGCTTCAAAGATAGTCGTAATGGTGATTTAGAATGCAAGTATTTTCTCAATGTGCTTCAATAGTCAATTTGACATGACCTCTCCACTAATTTTCCAGATTATTTTCTCATTTATGAGAAGGATGATGTTTATTTTATAGTTTTTCAGGTTTCAGATGAACAATTAGGATTCAACAATAAAAGATCATGATCAACGGTTGAGAACTGTTGAGAGGAAATAGATTGATTAGTTAACTCCTCTGATCAATCCAATTAAGGGATTTAATTGAATAATTAGTGGGATTAGATTGAATGATTAGTGGGATTGAAGAAATCAGATTGAGTGTTTAGTGGGATTAGTATAATCTGTAGGATTGGGAAATAGATTGAGAAATCGGTAATAATGATTTATTCAATCAAGATATGTGAGGATGTATTAATTAATTTAATAATTAATTAATGTTTGAGAGAAACATGCAAGTTGTGTTTGACTTTAACAAATAAAGGTATATTTATTTATTGACCATGTTGAGTGATTTTGAAATTGAATAATTGATTTAACTATTCAAATTTGGAGGAGGAAAAGTAGATTAATTAAATAATTAATGATAACTATTTAATTAATTTAGAAGAACACATAATTTTAGTGACAAAATTTAATTAACTGGTGTTTATTTAATTAATCAGAATAGTCAAGGTTAAATTAAGACATTTATTAAATAAATGAGATTTATTTAATTAGTCAGAAATGATGATTGAGGATGAATTAATTAAATAATGTTAAATCACTTAATTAATAGACAAATATAAAATTTAATAATAATTAAATAATAATGTATTATTTAATCATTTAGGGAAGAAGGGTGAAAGTTAGTTAAATAGTGTTGTTCACTTTTCAGGACAATTTAGGGTATCTACATTTTTCCCCTCTTTGATACAATACGATTTTGAGCATTGTGTCAAAGAAAATTCAAAAAATATTGCTCAAGAGTTGGCCTGGTATGCCCTAGTGATGACAAGATAACATGGTGCCCCCTTGAGAAATTTGGTGAAAATTCAGGATAATGAGCCAGATTTTTCAACAAGCTGATGTGATACATTTAAGTGCAAGGACTGACAGAAGAAATGTTGACTAGAAGAAAATGTTAGTAAGATTCAAAAGATAAAATAAATTAGATGATTTATGATATGTAAAACATGATGAGTTTTCTTTTGCTACATGGAGACTAAGAGATTTAAGTATTACAATCCTTATTAATGTAGCAAATAGAAATGATGCACTAGGGTATTAATGACCAAGGTTGCTTTGTATCTATTGCGTGGAATTTGACTCTACAAAAAAGGAGTATTCTTACTTATACTAGACATGCAAAAACCTTGTTAGAGTGTACGAGTTTAGAAGTTTAGATCATTTTGGACCGTTGCACAAAGAGGTATGAGGAACCAAAAATGCAATACCACTTTTGTTGCTTGAAATGACTTCCACACACACAAGGCAAATATTCGCCATGGAAGTTTTGCAAAAATATCCAACAAACAAAGCATATGAATTCAATGATAAATTACCCATTCCTTGTTCTGTAAATCCTTAATGGACATCCTCAAGAGATCCTAGGAATGAGACAATAAGATAAATCAAAAGATAAGATCACAAAAGATAAACAATATTATAGTATCACTTGCCATGATTATTTTGATGTTTCAGGATTATCCATCGATGATGTCTATTGTAGGAAAGATTTATATGTTAAGACATATGTTATGATGTTGATGGTGAATTTCAAAAGGCAGGGTAGTTAACACTTATGCATTGTTTTAGTTTGACAATGATCCAGTCTTTACGATTTTTTGCTTGGAAGTTTTGGATTTTGATGTTTTCTTTGCTTGTTGATTGCGTTGTCAAAAGGTTGAAGGTGATGATTTGTTTATTATGGATGGAAATTTTATTGCGGATAAGTGATAATGGAGATATGACATTTTTTAAAGTTTTTTTTGAATGTTTTTGGTTCTTTTGAGCTTATTTGATGTTGTTTTTGTTGTTTTCAAGAGATTTAGAGACAAATAGGGGGACCTAAAGGGATTGACCTAGTTCCTCAAGGGCTCATCGATGATGGCCTTGCCTATTTGATGAATGGAGAGACATCGTAGTTCGACTGTATTGAGTGACACTATGTTTTGGAGTTTTTTGACTTTTTACTAATGTTTTTGGATTTTTCGATTTAGCTTAAATACCAAGAAGGACATCTAAAGGGATTGACCTAGTGCCTCAGGGGATAATCAATGATTGTCTTGCCTACATGCAATCTCAGAGACGATGTAGTTCAACTATATTAGGTGACACTATTTTTGGAGTTTTTTCATTTTTCAACTTTTTTTTTTGGATTTTGATAAATTTTTTTGAATGTTTTTGGATTTTTGACGAAGTTTTAAAGACCAAGTGTGACACCTAAAGGGACTGAACTAGTGTCTTGGGGGATCATTGATGATGGAATTGCCTATGTGCAAGCTTAGAGACAACATAGTACGACTATATTAGGTGACATTATTTTTTAAGTTTTTTCACTTTTTCAATTTTTTTTGGATTTTGATAAGATTTTTTCAATGTTTTTGGATTTTTGACCAAGTTTTAAAGACCAAGTGGGACACCTAAAGGTACTGATCTAGTTCCTTGGGGGGATCATCAATGATGGAATTTCCTATGTGCAAGCTCAAAGACAACATAGTTTGACTTTATTGACTCAATTGTAGCTCGTCTAGAAATGACCTACAATGCTTTTGGGATTTTGTGTTTTATGACTTTATTTTGGATTTTTCATGATAATGATCATATGGATGAATGATAAAGAGATATCAGCATGTAGGGATATCAATATTCTTTTGGGATATTGTTAATAGCTAGGCTCACTACAACAAATCCCTGTGATTTTCTCTATTTTTTGTTTCCACCCACTATTTTAATGTATTTTTTGGCAATTTTTTGAAAATGTCAACGCTATTTATCAGGATGGCACAATTTTTGGCATTTATTGCACTGATCAGTACAAGTCGACTCTAATTTAGGTTCTAATTATTTCCTAAAGTAATGTCATATTTAGCATTTATATTAGCTTCGAGTGTAGCACTGCCTTGATCTCTGCCTTTAGCTTTGAGTTTAGCTTTGAGTTTAACGTCATGTTTAGCTTCGACTTTAGCTTCATGTTTAGCTCTGGATTAGACACCCCTATGTTAAAGAGACTTATTTATATGTCTCATCGATGATGTAAAATAGTGAAATGTCAACAAGATACAGGCATATCGAGGAGAGAATCACTTATGTCACATCGAAAAGGTATATCTACAAGTGCTCGATGAAACACAACTCTTGGATATAATGAAGTAATGTCGATGAGACATTGAGATATTGGTAAGATAGATAAGATTGTCTCATTGACACTCTTCAAGTAATGATCAAAAGCATACATTGCTATACCACTGGGAAGGTGAGCAACATATGCGGTAGAGTGGTGTACATCACAACCTCGCAACAAGAAGCCTTAAGCAAGGCGGTAATGTGGTAAATAGTAGAAGGGAAGGGAAAAACATCGCTATACTATAGTGATAATCACAAGTCTCCCCGACATGGTAGAGTTACACTGATATATAAAGAAATACCGCCAAAGGAAAATATCGATGAGACAATGGCATATCAACAAGAGATATTAACTTGTCTCATCGACACCGACAACCAACATTAGAGGAACATACGATCTAATGTCGATGATACATTGAGATACTCTTCAAGTAATGATCAAAAGCATACACCGCTATACCATGGGGAAGGTGAACAACATATGTGATAGAGCAGTATACATTGTAACCCTACAACAAGAAGCCTTGAGCAAGGTAGTAGTGTGGTAAAAAATAGAAGGGAAGGGAAAAAAACTGCCATACTGTAGTGGGTATAATAAGAGATGGTGATAGTACGGTAATCATGGCATCATTACAATTTATAGCAATAAATGCAGAAAATCACATCAGTTGCCAAAATTAAATGCTATTAATTTTTTTTCTTGAAAAAAGGGGTAAATTTTTTATTGAAAATCAAGAAAGAGAATTACAAAAATTCAAAGGGCCAGAGCCCCAGGAGCCACCAAGAAACAACCAAACAAAGAAGGAACCCACATCAACCAAGGCCATAACCAGTTTCATCTTCGACAAGGATCCTCTCCAAGTCATTATGGAGCTCAAGGGAAACCTGCCCCCACTCATCAACCTTCCAACCATCTAAATGCTCAGAAGCCCATTTGGCCAAACAATCAACTGCCCTATTCCACTCCCTCAGAATATCGACAAAAGACACCGAATCCATCAAAGAGCTAATCTGCAGGACTTGTTGCACCATCATAACCAATTGGCAACTAACATCAAACACCTTATGTTCATTGATCAAATTAACCAAAACCTATGAATCAAATTCATAAATAACCTTGCGCCACCCCAAAGCATAAGCCCTTTCCAAAGCGTAGAGGATCTCCAAACCTTCCATAAGGTTGACAATCTACATCCCTTCATGAGCAAAAAAGAAGAAAATCACTGAGCCCGAAAAATCCCTGCCAACACCACCAATCCCAGTAGGCCCAGGATTTCCTTTAGAGGAACCATCAGTATTGATCTTCAAAATGCCAACCGGAGGGGGCAGCCATCTTCCCACCCTTTGAACTTTCTTTTTCACCCTCCTTCCTCTCTTGACACAAGTAGACACCAAAGACAATCCCTGAATCCCTAGTCTATTCACCAACTCAGCATCCCCTCTCTCCAAATGGAACACCACTTCACACTTAGCCTCCATAGTCTCCCGAATCATACCCAAAATTCTTTGCCAAACATGTACTAACATCTTTTCACCACGGAAAATTCTATGATTCTTCCATAGTATGAAGGTAGGCCCAACATACCATGCATCTTGTAAGAAAGAAGCTGAAGTAGGAGGTCTACCCAAGCTACTCCAAAAATCCACCAGGAAGGAAGCATGAACAGAGGAGATTTTCCAAACACCCCACCAAGAATGCCAAAGTTGTACAACAACGGGACAACATAAAAACAAGTGAGAAGAATCCTCCTCTTTGGCTTCACACAAAACATAGATAGAAGGGCCCTGGAACCCCCTCTTCCTAATATTATCCCAAGTCAAGCATCTATTCCATGCTAAAGTCCAAATAAAGAAATTGCACTTTGGCCAAGAGAACTTGTTCCACACATTCTTCCACCAGTGGACCTCCACTGCATCCAACCTCTAGGACAACAAACCCTGATATCCAGAAGAGACAATATAGACACCCTTATGATTAGGAGACCAGGCCAAAACATCCCCATCCTAGAGGGAACTACAACGTCTACTAACAAGGATATTCTAAAGCTCAACATACTCTTCCTCCATACCAATAACAGGCCACTCCTCAAGGTTCTTCCATCTCGACACCTCCAACTGACCATGAGATGAAAAGGACTTAAAGTCACTCACCCTCGAACAACCAGCCTCAAGGAACCAATGGCACAGAGTCAAAAAATTAGGAAAATGAGAAACAATGGGAGGGAAACCATCCCAAGAATCAAACCAAAAATATGCCTTTGTCCCTCTTTTGCAAATCCAAAATAAGCCATCCTTGATGAGCTCAACCCCTTTCTTGAGTGTAACCCAAATCACCGAACCTTTCCCCACAAGGGGATAACGAGGAATATCCATCCAAGGGATCCCAGGGAAATACTTATGAGATAAGATCCTAGCCTAGATCTGATCCTGTTCCACACACCACTCCCAATACAATTTAGCAGCCAACACCACCCTAGACACAGAAGACTGCCTTAATCCAAGACCACCAAACTGCTTCAGGCTACAAACAACATCCCATTTGACAAGACTCCATTTAGAGGATATCAAGCTACCAACCCATAAAAATTATCTTGCTAAAGAGTCTAATTCCTTAAAAAAACCCATGGGAGCCACCTGAATCATGCAATGATAGATGGGGAGAGCCTGCACCATTGACTTGAGTAACTGAACACGACCAAAAAAAGATAGCCACCTATGGGTCCAATGATTAACTCTTATGCAAAATTTATCCTAAATATTCTGCCAAGAACCCCTAGGTAGCCTTCCCATAGAAATAGGAATACCAAGGTAGGTGAAAGGGAGAGCCCCAATATGAAATCTCAAGATATGAGCAATCCTCCTCTGAATGGGCTCTGGAGTATTGAAGAAGAAGATGGAGGACTTATCCTCATTAATCAACTGGCCTGATGCAACAAGACAAACATCCAACACCCTACACAAATTTGAAGCTTCCCTAATATTAGCCAAACCCATTAAAGCAGTGTCATCCACAAACTATAAATGAGAATACGAAGGAAGACCCCCTCCCCACCTCCACCCTTGAATGAGACCCAACTCCACATTCCCTCTCATCAAGAGTCCTAGACCTTCAATAAGGAGAATAAATAAATAAGGAGAGAGGGGGTCTCCCAGACGCAAACCCCTAGAGGCACCAAAAAGCTCAGAATGCTCACCATTGATAAGAATAGAGAAGGAGACTGAGGTAACACAACTCATATCCCATTAAATCCAATCTTCCCCAAAACCAAAAGAACCAAGCACCTTCTGAAGGAATGACCACCAAACTCTGTCATAAGCCTTAGCCATATCCAACTTAATGAACATCGCCCTATCTTTAGAGATAGCCATAGAGTGAATGGTCTCAGTTGCAATAATCACCCCATCCAAAATTTGCCTACCTGCCACAAAACCACTATGTTCCTCATAGATTAGCACATTAAACCACTTTTTCAACCTATCAATAATCAATTCAGATATAATTTTATAGATCACATTGCAAAGAGAAATAGGGAAAAATTGAGTTAACCTATCCATCCCATCACACTTGGGAATGAGAGCAAGGAAGGTAGAATTTAGAGCATGTAACATCTACTTATTCTTCTGTGACTCTTGAACAACTTCTAATAAGTCCAATTTGATAATATCTGAGAATTATTGAAAGAATTCAATCGAGAATCCATCAAGGCCAGGAGCTTCCCCTTCTTCATTTGGAACATAGTCCCCTCCAGCTCTTCCAATAAAATTTCACCCTAAGATGCTCTATCATCTCCCTAGAAACCAAAGGTGGAATACAAGAAAGAACTTGAGCTTCCTCAGGCGACCCCCCCGTGAGTCCTCCTTGAATAAAGAAGCAAAATACCGAACAACTTCACTCAAGATTTCCTCAAAAGAGGAAAGATTCTCCCCCCTGTCATTCACTAGAATTGAAATAGAATTTCCCTGTCTCCTGGCTTTCACCGAATTGAAAAAGAAAGCCGTATTCTTATCACCTTCCTGCAGCCACTCAATCTGAGCCTTTTGCTTACAAAAAACTTCCTCCCGCAGCTCACTCTCCTCCAACGCCTTCAAAGCCTTGGCCTCCTCTTGAAGAAAATATTTAGTAACCCCAAACTCCCTGATCACCCTCATAATACCAGCCAACTCAGCCTGAGCAATATTCTTATCATGGAAAATGTTTCCAAAGCACCTATGATTCCAATGTTTATGTTGGTACTTCACAAATTGCAATAAATTAGTGAAAGTATACATTGTCGTACCATAAGAAGGTCTACCATACCTCCACTAGTCAATGACATGGACATGTAGAGAGGGGTCACACAACCACATAAGGTGAAAATTGAAAGAGGGAGATTGAGGCTCATGAGCAGAAGTAATGGAAAGCTTAATAGGCCAATGATCTGAGCCCCACCAATCCAAAATTTCAGAGCTAGAGGACCATAGGCCACCAATCTAGAAACAAGAAACCAAAAAATGATCCAGACACTCTACAATGCACCTCTCCCCAACCCTTCGATTGTTCCAAGTAAACTGACCATTTTTGGGCTTGATGTCAAAGAGGTTTAAAGCTGAGATATTATCCTGAAGAAGTAGCACATAAGCCTCCAACCTTGCAATACCACCCTGCTTCTCAGCTAGCTCATAAATGGCATTAAAATCCCTAGCCAAAATCTATGGAAAGTAAGGTTCCATGCTTCAGACAAACCTGATATGGGACCACAAAATTTGTTTACTTTGAATCTCTACAGGCACATGGATATTAGAGAAGAGTACAAACTCCCCTATCTCAAAACAAGAGGCAATCATAGATAAAGAAGACCTAAAGGACATCCACCAAAGAGGGTGGACCTTCTGAGGGTTCCATAGACAAGCCACTCCCCCAAAAAATCCATGAGCCCCAATGCACTGGCACTCGCCACTCCCCCACAACTTAGGCACCAACCCCATCATACACTCAACTGATAACTTAGTCTCTTGAAGGAAAAGAACATTAGGAGAATGACTTCTAATCAAAGCTTGAACAACTTTTTGTCTAGGGCCACTGTTCAAGCCCCTTACATTCTAAGATAAAAGAATCATTTCAAGGGGCTTGAAAAATGAGAATCCAGAGTCTTTACTGACCCTGACTCCACCAAAGTCTCTCCTGTTAATTTAATCTTTTCCAAATCCTTCTTTCTACCAAGCTTGGAGGACTTCTCCCCCACCCCATTTTTTGGATCCTTTTGAAGGAGACCCAAATGAGAAGGAGACTTTCTATTCTTAACCATTTCAGTACCTACTTTCACCATAAGAGGAGATCCATCCCCCGCACCCTTCTTCCCTTCTGCAGTAGGTACCAGCTCCAATCTAACCTCCATTTGAAGGTTAGTGCCCATTTGAAAAGTACCTGCATCCTGCATATCCTGAGTAGCTTCAGACAAAAGACCTTCCTTTCCTAAAACCAAAGCACTCTGATTCAGATTCACCAATCTCAGATTCACTTCTTGCTGGCGAAGATCATCTAAAATCTCAAATCTATTAAAAGTGTTTTCATCTTGTCTCTCCATCAAGGTTCTCTTCTGACACTGATTCCTCTTACGATCCTTGAAAGGAACGAAACCATCTGCACCAACCACATCACCCAGAATAGGATCCTTCCCTTATCAACCCTAGGAGGGTTGCAAGGGGGCTAAGAAGACTGGGGTTTTCCAGGCCTAGCCCTTGGGCATCATATTAGAAAGTGTCCATATTCATGACAAAGATGGCAATGAAAAGGAAGAGTCTCATAATCCAATTGTTGCACCCAAGAATAAGGACCTGATGGGACTTTTAATTTTTGAAGGAAGGAGGCTAGGGTTTTAGGGTTTAAAGTTACCCAGGGTGATGTGAATTATCAAATTTTGAAACCCTCTTGTTGTGTTTCAATGGTGACTTGTTACCAAAGGTAACCGCTCACTTAAGTGATCCAGTTGAGCCCTTTCCTCCATGCACTTACCGACCCCTTTCACTGAGCCTGTCGTTCTTTTTCCATCATCGGGGTTTCAAATTTAATACCGCTGAGGGTTGTACTGGCCAGTCCCAGTTGAATATTCTAATGTCCATGCATGTTGTTTGGTTAACTGCCCGATCATGAGTTTTGATCTGAACCATTTCTCGCAAACCTCATAGGTTTTCCTGCTGATGTCACTAAGAGGTTCGAGGTCTGCGAGATGTCACCATCTGGCATGTACGAAGGGGCAAGGTTTTTTCCCGAGGTGCTAGTGATGATAAGTGGCCATCTTTTCATCAGCGAGGGTTTTAATTATGGGGTTAATAATAATTGTCCCTTGTAGACCTCACACGAGCACAATAAATGTCTCAAAAGTACTGCGAGGTCTGCGAACGGGTGACACGTGGTTTGGTTCTTGGAGCGACATGGATAAATGGGAACCACTGTCCAGTTGCGACCTCCTATTTTCATGGGTTTTGATTGGCTATGGTTTTTCAAGGTGTTGAGATGGATTTTCAACCCTTGTTTGACTCAATCTGAGTCATCCGACCTGCCAGGTCCGTTCTACATCAACGGTGCAGTTTTAAAGAAATTACTGATCATCTGTGTGACGAGCTTTCACACTCTAAAGCTTATTTTATTAATGGCTCGAGCTTTCTAGAGGATTTCCTTTATATTTTCTCTAGCGTGCGAATGATACCCTCCTAATAGAAGCAATTATGGTGGTGGCTCAAATGCTTGTTTTGCATTCAAGCAATCAATATCCCTCGCACCAATTCACTCTATAAATGCTTGCTAAAGTGACCCAGTGTTATTATTATATTTTTTTGAGTTGCTTTGTTTGCAGGTGGTGGTTACTCTCCTATATTATGTGAAGCTATGGATAAATCTATAGGGCACAGGAGTTCCCGAGTAGGAGCCAGGAGGTCGCTAATTAAGAAGGAGCAACCTGCTCCCATAACACCTGAGGTCATTACTAAGAGTGCTGGCAAAAGGCCAAAGCATTGTGCATCCCCTATGTTAATTTCAACAGATTCTAATGATAATGGTTCCGAGACTGACTCAGATTACCGGTGTTACCGGGTGGCTTTGACTGAGCTCATGGGAGTGAACGAGGAGGTCCTTGCAGTCAAACCAATAACTGCAATGGCACCGTGCCAGGTTGCTGGATGTTGCGCTGATGTGGCTAGAGGAAAGAAGGCGGTTCTGCTTTTGACTGAGGCGAGAACTCAGAGTGGTCGCTTGTATTGGGGTCGTGTGTCTACTTAGTGGTTTCTGGTGTTGGGTCTGTTGGGCGGTGTTTTTTATGGTGTTTCATCTTGTTGATGTGGACGTGCGAGTGCCTGACACACTTTTTGTTTTTTCTCCGACTGGATACTATGTAACCATTTTTTGATTCCTTGGATCATACACTGTGTTATCCAATGACGAGGAATGTGAATTCGAATTTCATTCTAAATGAAATTCAATTTTTAAATTAACAATGTAGCCTAATACTTTGTTGCTCTCTTGTCCTATAAAGGAGATTTCACGACTCATTGTTAAGGTCAAGATTTTGGATCCATAAGGTTCTGAGTATGTATAGTTAGTTTTACTGCAGGATTTTGAAGGTATTATTTAGGAAATCATTCTAGGTCAAGAATAGTATGAAATAAGTATGCTATACTTTTGTAATTATTGATATTGAAAGAAAACTAAAAGAATTAAGACAATTTTCTCTCCTGTGTATGTGTCATGGATTATGAATGAATTTATCAAGGGTTTGTTCATTCAGTTTCAATGGTGTATTTGAAAGTATAACTTGTTCTCCTGCTTTAACTTAATGAGTTAATCAAATGCTTGAATTTTTTTTGCATGTTTATGGTCATATGCTCAGGATTCACTAAGGAGTATTGTTTCAATATACTGAAAGATCTCATAGTAGCAAAGAATTATGGTGATAAGTTCATAATATATGAATTATGTTTTATATGACTCCCACCCAATGAACGAGGCACTGGATAGTGTTGGTAAAATTCTTTCAGGTGTAGGATTGTGGCTCTGAACATGGTGATTCAATATCTGAACATTTTAACAAATATCAAATGCTATCTCTTTTGAGATATAAATCTTATGATAATTTTTAGTCTCTTTGCTTTGGGACATCTGTTATTATTCTTAGGTTTTTCCACAACCAAGGTAATTGCTGTCTGATTGCGTGTGTGGGGACTACATCTGTAAGAAGAAGTGTTCTTATCAGTCATAGAACAATCTTATGAACACATGAAGGTTTACCCACCTTGGTATCACATAGCAAAAAGTGTAGGAGATGTTAGTCTTTGACTAGATCTTGTTAGTTGGCCACTGGCCTTTGTAGTTCTTGATAATAGAGGTTGGCCACCTCTTAGAGAATTGCAAATCCTATGTGGGAAAAAACACCAACAAAATGACGACTCTGCTAGGGATGAAATCAAAAGTTTTTGTTGCAGACGGTGTTGTTATAGAGTCATTAAAGTGTTGAATTATTTCTATAACCAGAGGTTGCACATTATTGAACAATTTTCCCATCCGAGTCACCAACAAAATGGCGACTCCGCTGGGGAGTTCTAAATCACCAGTTGCAGATGGTTATAGAGTCATATCGCAGATTTGTTGTTTTGAATTTACATAGTGAATGTTTTCAACCTTAGATAGAAGAGGTTGTTTGAATGAACCTAACAATCCTATGATCTATGGTATCCTATTGGAAAAGGCTTCAGGAGTTCTAGAATCATTAGATGAATGGTGGTTTTATTGGGGAGAACTTCTGAGAAATTTAAAAGAAAAAGATAAACAAGGAACCACAGGGGTTGAAGGATGCTATCTAGAATCTTTTGTTAAGTGAATTTGAATGTTAAAATTTGGATGGTAATGGATTGTGGTTTTGAAGGAGATTGGTAGTGGTATGGTACGACTTTGTTGTGGGTAAAAACCCATAATCTAACAAGATTTGAAAAGGAATTTCATATTTCTTTTAATACAGTCCTCTGTTGAAGAGGTGGCGACTCTGTCTGAAGAACCAATTGATGAATGAAGAAATAGTCCTAGATCTATGATATTTACAAGTCAGGAAGAAGAATTTAATACATGCTGCCAAAACAACAAATTACCAGGTATTTAATCAAAACTAAATAGTTCACTATTTTTAATCATGATGGGTGTTTGTAATTAAGGATGCAGATGGTTCCAAACTAGATGTCTAGCATCAAGAAAGGAACAATGATTAGTTTTTCCATACTTCTGACGATGCGATATGTATAAGGTTATATGAAATAATGTTTATGTTGCATCATATCTTGAAAAGCAAGGAATTATATTTGCAGTCACTAACGAAATCATGGTTGTGATAGTAAATAATATGTCTGATAAATATATATTGTTGATGAAATTTTAAATGGGTATAAGTGATTTCCCATATGTAAAAACAAAAATAACTATGCAAAGAGAACAAGTTGCATTAAGCCCTTCGGGATGTTTTGTAACTTAAAGGTATATGCCTTTTATTTTTAGTGATATCAATGGTTACCCTAATCCAATTCCTAAGAAGATTAGGAAGTATTTGCCTAAATATACAGGGAAAAGTGCAGAATGAACCTCTAAGCATTTACAACATTTTGTAGATGTAATGGGGGATTATGAATTCAGTCATGAGGATGTTGTCATGAAGCTTTTTGTGCAATCCTTGAATGGTGATGCCAGGGATTGGTTTTCCTATTTATCTGCCTATTCTATTAACTCATGGAATCAGTTGGTGATAGTTTTTATGGAGCAATTTGGTGAACGAGTCAATCCCAACATATTAAGAAAAGGTTTTATGGGAATTCACATAAAAAAAGAGGAGGTAATCCCATATTTTAATCTCAAGTTTTCAAAAGCTTTAAGAGAAATCCCTAAAGAAATAAGACCGAGTGAGGCTGAATGCTTAGTTGTACATCTTGGTTCTTTTGACAAAAGGATGGGTTACTTACTAAGAGATAAAGAACCTACAAACATGCACCAAGCATATCAAATGGCTATGGAAATTGAAAACAATATGAAATACTCAATGATGAAGGGGTATCTTGTTGCAAGTATTGATTACCCTAGCTTACCTAATACTAGTAAAATGTCAGAGGAAGTTACTCAGAGCACTGATTATGATAAGGGTATTTTCAAAACTGTTATTTCTTCACCATTGCAGTGTGATAATAATGAGATCCAAGTTGAAAGCCAGTCTAGTTTGAATGATACTGATCAAACTTCTCTTGTACCAGAATTGTATGAAATGAAGAGGCAAGAGAGGGAATCGCCATATGAGTTTTTCTTGAGATTTTTAGAAGTCTTGATACAAATTCCTAGAAGTCATAGACCTAATGACTATGAATGCATTGATTTATTTTGTGAACTTTATGAACTAGGGCTAAGTGCTTTTCCAGAAGAATTAAAACCTGCTAATTTGGCCCAAGTCATTAAGTGGATAGAAATTGCAGAATCAACCAAGAATGTACCTACACAAAATGAAGAGAATGCTTTCCCTTTTGAAGAAATTTGGATAACTACAAAGGAATTTGAGGGGAAAAATAATGCAGGATTGTGTGAGACACCTATTGTGTCTCCTAATATTGATTGTAATACTCATGTCACTGAGATTTTGTTACATGCCAGTGATTGTGATTTCAGAGGTAGTGATTGCAGTACTGAGGACAAAACTAGGCTTGTCTTTTCACCAGAGTTGTATGGAAATGTAGAAACTCATGTTCTTACTTGTTCCCAAGTGAAGGAAAAATTTTCAAATGATAAATATTTAGAGTATACTCCGGGTATACTGGCAATGGAACAAGCCTATTGTATAAATGTTGAGGAATTTGAGGACAATGAAGTATGTGATCAAAGGAATAGTACTAAAGACAACCAACATATTGATGAAAATATTGGTAATATTGTTTTCCATGACTGCTTATGTGAAGTTGAGATGGATATGTTGTTACCTTCTGAAATTGATATTGCCGGTGAAAAGTTTTCAGCTTGTGCCAAAATTTTCACTTATAAATTAACACATACAACAGGTAATGTTGAGTACAAGGAGGCTAGTGCATATTTCTCTTTCTCTTTTGACCAGTTTGAAATTGATGTATTTGACTCTGTCTTTGAGGGTTTTCATTTAAGAATAAATGAATAAATACAGGGGAAGGTGTACATTGAGAGGCCTGAAATGAATGTGTTTACACATTCCCTAGAGAATGATGTAACTAGTACTGTAGACATTTGTGATGCTAGGATGTATCCCAAATTGATGGAATTCAAGTGTTGGAAACCTAACTTATCTGGGAAATTCCAAGGTGGGGATTCCCCGAGTTGTGTATCACCTGTGTTGAGCAATAGAAGTACGGATAATATGCACACAGTTTTATATGAAAATTTTCAGTTTGATGTGCAAATTGATGATGATGCCAGAATGTGTAATGTTGTAGACTAGGTAAGTTATGAATGTTTCCACTTCTCAGTTAAATTGGGCCAACATCCTATGAGTTATGACCAGGGGTAGAGTAAGGTGAAATGTTATCATGGTCATATGTTGCTTTTAATGTTTTGGAATAGGACATGGACTGAATTGATGCAGGGGAGTATAAATAAACATTATGATACTTATCGATATATTGATTATCTTATTATTTTTGAAGCATCAAAGTGTACATGTTGTAGACATTGTTTACTCTAGGTGACAGATAATTTTGTTTTTGACAGGGGAAAATTTTGATTTCTCTTATCAGGTGGCCTGGGACCACCAAGTTGGTAGTACACAAGTCCAATTGACAAAGCAAGGTGATATATTTGTTAAGGCACTTGTGTAATTTAGTAGTATGGTCTACGAAAACAAATATTCTGGATTCTTGCTATGCCCACAGGGGGCATACATCCCCAGTCAGAGCCACTGATGGGACTTAATTTTTGAAGGAATGAGGCTAGGGTTTTAGGGTTTAAAGTTACCCAGGGTGATGTGAATTATCAAATTTTGAAACCCTCTTGTTATGTTTCAATGGTGACTTGCTACCGAAGGTAACCAGTCACTTAAGTGATCTGGTTGAGCCCTTTCCTCTGTACTCTTATCGATCCCTTTTACCTAGCTTGTCGGTCTTTTTCCATCACTGGGGTTTCAAATTTTATACTGCTGAGGGTTATACCGGCCAGTCCCACTTGAATATTCTAATGTCTGTGCATGCTATTTGGTTAACTGTCTGATCACAGGTTTTGATCTAAACCGTTTCTTGCAAACCTCGCAGGTTTTCCTGCTGATGTCACTAAGAGGTGCGAGGTCTGCGAGATGCCGCCATCTGACATGTACGGAGGGGTGGGGTTTTTTCCTGAGGTGCTAGTGATGATAAGTGGTTGTCTTTTCATCAGCGAGGGTTTTAATTACGGGGTTAATAATAGTTGTCCCTCACAAACCTCACACGAGCATAGTAAATGTCTCAAAAGTACTGCGAGGTCTGCGAACAAGCGACACATGGTCTGGTTCTTGGAGCGACAAGGGTAAATGGGACCCACTGTCTGGTTGCGACCTCCTATTTTCATGGGTTTTGATTGGCTATGGTTTTTCAGGGCGCTGAGGTGGATTTTCAACACTTGTTTGACTCAATCTGAGTCATCTAGCCTGCCATGTCCGTTCTACATCAACGGTGCAGTTTCAGAGAAATTATTGATCATCTGTGTGACGAGCTTTCACACTCTGAAACTTATTTTATTAATGGCTTGAGCATTCCAGAGGATTTCCTCTTGATTTTCTCTAGCGTGTGAACAATGCCCTCCTAATAGAAGCATCTATGGTGGCTACGTCAGCCACTTATGGCTCAAATGCTTGTTTTGCATTCAAGCAATCAATATCCCGCACACCAATTCACTCTATAAATGCTTGCTAAAGTGACCTAGTGTTATCATTATATTTTTTTGAGTTGTTTTATTTGCAGGTGGTGGTTACTCTCCTATATAATGTGAAGCTATGGATAAATCTATAAGGCACAGGAGTGCCCAAGTAGGAGCCAGGAGGTCGCTAATTAAGAAGGAGCAACCTGCTCCCAGAACACCCGAGGTCATTACTAAGAGTGCTAGAAAAAGGCCAGAGCGTTGTGCATCCCCTGTGTTAATTTCATCAGATTCTGATGACAATGGGTCTGAGACTGACTCAGATTACAGGTGTTACTTGGCGGCTTTGACTGAGCTCATGGGAGTGAACGAGGAGGTCCTTGCAGTCGAACCAATAATTGCAATGGCACTGTGCTGGGTTGCTGGATGTTGCTCTGATGTGGCTGGAGGAAAGAAGGTGGTTCCGCTTTTGACTGAGGTGAGAACTCAGAGTAGTCACTTGTACCGAGGCCATGTGTCTACTTAGTGGTTGCTAGTGTTGGGTCTACTAGGTGGTATTTTTTATGGTGTTTCATCTTGTTGATGTGGACGTGTGCGTGCCTGACACACTTTTTGTTTTTTCTTTGACTGGTTACTGTGTAACCGTTTTTTGATTCCTTGGATCATGCATTATGTTATCCAATGATGAGGAATGTGAATTTGAATTTCAGTCTAAATGAAATTCAATTTTTAGATTAACAGTGTAGCCTAATGCTTTGTTGCTCTCTTGTCCTATAAAGGAGATTTCACGGTTCATTGTTAAGGTTGAGATTTTGGATGCATAAGGTTCTGAGTATGTATAGCTAGTTTTACTCTAGGATTTTGAAGGTATTATTTAGGAAATCATTCTGGGTCAACAATAGTACGAAATAAGTATGCTATACTTTTGTAATTACTGATATCGAAAGAAATCTAAAAGAATTAAGATAATTTGCTCTCCTGTGTATGTGTCATGGATTATGAATGAATTTATCAAGGGTTTGTTCATTCAATTTCAATGGTGTATTTAAAAGTGTAACTTGTTCTCCTGCTTTAATTTAATGAGTTAATCAAATGCTTGAAAAAAATTTGCATGTTTATGGTCATATGCTCAGGATTCACTAAGGAGTATTGTTTTAATATACTGAAAGATCTCATAGTAGCAAAGCATTATGGTGATAAGTTCATAATATATGAATTATGTTTTATATGACTCCTGCCCAATGAATGAGGCATTGGATAGTGTCGGTAAAATTCTTTTAGGTGTAGGACTATGGCTCTGAACATGGTGATTCAATATCTGAACATTTTAACAAATATCAAATGCTATCTCTTTTGAGATATAAATCTTATGATAATTTTTAGTCTCTTTGCTTTGGGACATCTTTTATTATTCTTAGGTTTTTCCACAACCAAGGTAATTGCTGTTTTATTGCATGTGTGGGGACTGCATCTATAAGAAGAAGTGTTCTAATCAGTCATAGAACAATCTTATGAACACTTGAAGGTTTACCCACCTTGGTCTCACAAAGCCAAAAGTGTAGGAGATGTTAGTCTTTGACTGGATCTCGTTAGTTGGCCACTAGCCTTTGTAGTTCTTTATAATAGAGGTTGGCCACCTCTTAGAGAATTGAAAATCCTATGTGGGAGAAAACACCAACAGGACCTGCACACATATCCACAAAATTTGGTAATGGCTTACCTAAATCAATTTCAACATAAATACCAACACCTTTTTAACTTGAGTCTGTTGCACAGAACCAACTTGATTTCCAAGCATCGAGGCCAATATTTGCATAACGTCATCCCACCAATAGTCCACAGGGAAATGAGGGAGCTGAACCCACACCAGAATGTGAGTTGGAATCTCCTAAGTAGGATCAAAACCCGCATGCCAAGGTTTAAAAAATAGCCCAATCTGGTTATGAAAATAGGGGCCTCCTTCAAAGACCCTAATGTGATCCACCATGCAATTAAAATTTACCATGAAATAATTATGTGCCAACAATATGAGCTTCATCTCTCCCTTTGACATCCAAGTCCGTTGGGCGCATGACTCCAGAAACTGGAGTGAGACACACATCCCCATAAAATTTCACAATAAAGAGTGACCTGAATAATAATCAATGTCTTCCACAATAATCTCCAATAGGATAACCAGCTTCAGTCTCTCTTTACAAAATTCTAGACACCCATTGATCTTCGTTATGTGGGAACCACTAGATGGTCCCATTCTACCAACTCCCGATTAAGGAAAAAAAAATTATTGTTGAAAATATTCATAGCTTGGGAAGACAACTTGACACCAACCATAGAGAAAAAATCCATTGTGGGCGAAACCCTAGACGATTCACCAAGAGCCATTAAAACTAAAGGGCCCAAGATGGGCACACAAACCAAAGCTCCATGATGGGGAGTGGGGACAACAACCCCACACCTCAAAATATTGAGCACCTGACACACACCCCTATCAGCCACACCAAACCAGAGAAGATAGGGCGCTAGAGGCCACCCTCACACCATAGATTAAAATCCCAAGCAACGAATAAATGCCAGGCCCCCAGCCAGACACTAGAAACATAGATGCAACCCCACAACAGGGACCCGAGTGGATCAGAAAGGGCAAGAAAGGATAAAAGATGCATAAAGAGAATAAGGAAAGTCCCCACTCAGCACCCTGAAAACCAACAACAACCTGCCCTCCCAATGCATAGTGCGCAGATGTCTTAGAATGGGCTAGGGAACTGTTATGCCTTGCATAACCACCCCATCTTTTTACTTGGTCAAAAGGGTCCCCCTTTTTTGTTTTTGTCCTTTGTTGTTTTTCAAACAAATTTTGGAGTCTTTTTGTTTCCAACACTTTGTTTTTCTTTGGTTTAGTTAGTCGGAACTGGAGCCGGAACCAAATCGGGTTCTGAAACTTCCTTTCAAAACTTGTTTCTATCCCCATCCCGACAGTCTTTCTTTTTTAAGCCTTTTTGTTTTGTCTTTATTGGAGTTGGAGCCGGAGTGGACGTTAAGTCGATATTTATTCAAAATTGCAAAATCAAAATCCATTCCGCCTCTGCCTCCGCTTTTTGAACTTTTGGTTTTAGATTAAGTCATTGTGTTAAGTTTTATTATTTCAGTCTTTTTATTTTACTTTGTGTTTGGTTTTTCTTAATGCTTTGTTGGCGGACCCAGACCCGGAACGGGAATGAAGTTGGTAAATTCTTTAAGTTTCCAAATCGGTTTTCATTCCGATTCCGCTCCCGCCGTTTCTTGGTCGTTGACTTTTTACTGAAGTCGCACTGTAGTGAAGTGTTTGTTCTTCTCCAAGTCCTGACTCCGCTTAACTGCATTTAATGCGTTAATGACAGCTGCCATGCGTAGGTAGAAACTCCGAATTCTATCTTGATTAAGGATTAAATGGGTTATTATTATCATTGTTAAGAAATCAAAGAGCGAAGTAGAGCAGCTGTGGAGTTTCATTTAAGTGAATTGATTGAAAGAGGAGGAGATAGTTGCTTGCGAATTTCTTTAGAAGGTTTTCCAAGTCTTGCATTTGAGGTAGGGTTCCTATTCTCATTTTTTTTCTTTTATTTACTTTCGTGTTCTTTGTTTGTGTTGATCGTTTTGATTTTGGGCAAGTTCGTTGTCTCGGTATGTTTGCGTGTTTTTTTTTCTTTCTTTGTTTCTTACTATTCTTGATTTTCATTTTTTTCTTTTGTTTCTAATTTTCAGTAAGTGGGCACGGTCATTTTCACGTTTTGTCATGATCGCGTCATGCTATGTTGGTTTTTAAACGTGTAGATTAATTAGGGTTTTACAGTGAGGTAAATTAGATCTAAGTTTTACAGTGAGTTAGGGTTGCTAGAATCTTGTTTTTACTTAGGATTTTATTGTGCATTCATCTGGTTAAATTAGGAAGGGTTAAATTTGTGCCCTAGTTTTTATATCGCGTTTTCTAGATTAGGGTTTTATGCATTTCTGTGATCACGTTTAAAAAGATTAAATATGATGCCCTAAAATACAGTCACCCCCACGGTCATATGGGCATGGTCCTTTCATGCTATATTTTAAGCCTTATTTCATTAAATATGACCTTAGTATTTAATCATGAAGTAATGCATTAAATTGTTAAAATCGTTGATGACATCATGGTCAACATAGTCAGAAGCGGGATCGGAATTGATTTAGATTTTTGGATATGTTTTATGATTAGTGTCAATTCCATTTTCCATCCCGTCTCCGACTCCGCTTGTAGTAAGAAGCTTTATTACAAGATAATGTTAACCTTGGCGGAAGCGGAAGCGAAACTGAAACAAAATATGAAAATAGAAAATCTGGAGGAAACCGAATCAGTTTCCATTTCGGTTCTGGTTCCGATCACTATTCCACTTCCGACTCCGAGCCCGCTTCTTGTTAGTAGAATGTCAATAACAATTTTTTCTCCGAGCCCGATAGTATGTAAAAAGAGGATTGTTTAAGATTTTTGCTACTTGGTTTTGCCTCTGATGTATGCTTGAAAGGTACGATTTTAAGACATATTTTGAGATTTTTATTCAGAGATCTAACTAGAGGTTTTGTTACAGAAAAGCTAAAACGATGTCGGGAACATCAGGAGAAGCTGTCCAAAGGAACCGGCTTGCAGGAAGATCAAAGGCAACAGCTAAACCCAAGAAGATCAAGCTAGAACAATTACCTTATACCTTGAGGTATAACCACAGGAGTCCTGTTGTCATAGTAAGAAAAGTAGAATCGGAGTGGTCAGACATCACCAATACAAATTTGGGCCAATACAATTTTGAGGAGCTGTATTCAGAAACCTTTACTGAAGATATGGCAGGGAGGACACAAAGAATAGTGGATTTCGGTTTGGCTCATATCACCCTGTTTCCTCTATCAATCCAGTGCCCAAAGTTAATCTTGACAACTGCAGGAGCCTACAATCTGGCTACCCGACAATGCATGGATTCCCAAGATAATGTAATCATTGATCTTACTCCTCATATGTTTCAAAGTATATTTACTATCCCGGATCCCAAGAACTTGGTGCAGTTAAAAGAGGTAGAGGCCCTAGAGAAATATATAAAATATAAGGAATCCAACAAGTCTCACTCGAACAAAAAGTGGTTAAAGACAGAGAAGAAGTTTCTAACCAAGCTTGCAAACCAATCAAAGAGGGAAGATTTCTACAAAGAGGTATCAAATTTAATAATGATGTTGTCTAGGGATTTTGGGAAGAGAGATGCCTTTCATTTCAAGGAGTGGATGTTTCCCTTCATCCAGATAATTTTAAATGGCACCCATCAATTTGATTGGCTGATGATTGTATCAGATGCCATTCATGATCAATTGACCAACATTAGGGAGACTAAATGCTTTTTCATGACTTCTTACATTGTGTATGCAACAACAAGATTAGGTATCTTCCCAAGTCTAAGCAGAGTGGGGATAATGAGAGTGTTAGATGGAAAAAAGAAGGTATGGGAGCATTATAACCAGCTGTCCCTACAGGTTGCTGAGACTCAATTCAGAAGGGTTAATGATGCATTCATATATGTGATCATTAACCAACTCAATGAAGATGTAGGGTATAGACTGAGCCAAGAGGCCATGGCATTTATCACTAAATGGGGATGTTGGTACACTCAATACCCTAGGTTTACATACTTTAGGCTAGCTGGCTTTGAAGGTCATCCATATTTGCTGCTAAGATGTTGCAATAACAAGATAGTGTTAATGGAATTTGTATATCAGGCTCTTGGGGTTAATGCCCAGTTTGGATTAAAACATAAGACAGGATGTCACAAGTTCCCCATGAATTTGGGTGAGTATAGCTATCAACATTTGGTAGGAGCAAAGGTGGTGTGCAGTGAATTGATACAATTGAAGCTAGGTTTATATATAGCTCGTAAGCACTTTGACCCGAAGGGTAAAATGAATGCCCTGCTACCTTCTATGTTTGATAAGCATTTCAATTTATTAGAAGATTTCTAGAGTGACCGACAGGATGAGTATGATTTGAGGAAGAAGAATTATGAAAGGTTACCTGTCTCACTCATGGCAGAGCTTGGCATCAAGAATGACATTCCTGAGGCATTGGTGGATGATGGAGTTGTATTGGATCCATCTTATGAAGCTTTAAACATTGGGACTAAAAGTCTAGATCCAATTGACTAGGACAATGAGGAAACCATTGACATTAAGCAGATAGGGCGAACAGTATTGGATAGAAGCGTTCAATGGTTGGTTTTAAGAACTAAAGCTCCTCAAGGACCAGCTCCTAAAAAGGGGAAAGGATCTAAAAGGATCAAAACAAAGGCACCTCCCAAGGAGCCTTTGGAGTTCCTTCCTCCAAACATTGAAGAAATAGAGCTTGAAGCAATAGTTGATGAACAAGAGACACCAAAAGGAGATCCTCAAATGGGATCGGTTGTTTCAACACCTACATTAGGTGAATATTCTACTCAAGTCCCACTTGCAAAACAACAAAGTGAGGAAGTGCAAAAAGGGGCTCTTCATAGTGTGGTTGAAACTATAAAGTGAAAAGAAGTGGAGATAGAAATTCATGATGTTGGAACAGATTCGGATGAGACTTTGTCAGATAAAGGAATACAAGAAAATATGCCTCTAGAGGAGGATACTAAACATGTAATGACACAAGAGGATCAGTGGGCATTGTTTGAAGAAGTCGGGAAGGCTGCTAATGAGCAAGCTACAACAATAGAAAAGAAAAAGTTGGTTGATGCCAAGACACAAGATGATGCCATACTACAAAAGCAACAAATTGAAGCTAAGTCAAAAGCTGATGAAGTAGAGAGACAACGGAGGCAACAAGAGCATGAGCTCAAGGTTAAGGAGGAAAATGATAAGTTAGAATTGATACAAAAGATTCATGACCTTGAGGAAGAGAAGGCAAGA
This sequence comes from Sequoiadendron giganteum, assembly GCA_007115665.2. Classification (NCBI taxonomy): domain Eukaryota; kingdom Viridiplantae; phylum Streptophyta; class Pinopsida; order Cupressales; family Cupressaceae; genus Sequoiadendron; species Sequoiadendron giganteum. Next base: position 373,063,430 of record CM021106.1, read on the forward strand.
CACCTGAGGGAGAAAGAAGTTTTGGTAGCCAAGTTAAAGCTTGCTGAGGAAGCTCACAGAAAGGAAGAAGAAGCAGAACGGTTACAAAAGGAGAAAGAGGCCGAAGAGCTGGTCAAAAAGCAACAACAAGAAGAAGAAAAGGTAAAAAAGCTTAAAGCTTTAGAGACATAAAGAATAGAGAAAGAAAAACTGGAGAAATAAGCTTTAGAGAAGGAGAGATTAGAAAAGGAAAGGTTAGAGAAGGAGAAATTAGAAAAGGAAAGATTGGAGAAAGAAAAACTGGAGAGAGAACGATTAGAAGAGGAAAGGTTGAAGAAGGAGGAAGAAGACAAGAGAGTACAAGAGCAAAAAGTTAAGGAGGAAGTGGAAAAGCTGGCACAAATGAGTGTAGAACAAGAGAAACAACAAAAACAAAAGGTTGATTCTCAGCCTTAGGTAAATGTGCAACCTCCCTTAGCTACTGCCTCCTCTTCTTCAACCATGGTGACTGTTACTCTAGGAGCTCCAACTTGGTTGAAATTAGACCTCAAAAAGAGAACACCGACACCTTCTCAACCTCTCAATTGGGAGGATATGATGAACAAAATTGAAAGAGAAAGGCCTAAAAAGAAGGCCAAGATCCTGCACTCTACTAGATTGATTGATAAGGGAGAGATTGTGGCTGAGTGTGCCATACCTATGATAGACAAGGAGGCAGGGGATATGCAATTAATGGATTATCAACTAGGCACTGTAAATATGGGGAGACCTACCCGAGATCAACAAATGAATCTAATTGGTGTGGTAGCCTCCTCAACCAGGTCTAGGATGTTAAAGGATAAACAAAGGAAGGATGAGCGTAAGGCTCAAAGAGATCAATTGCATGTTTTTATCAAGAACATTTCTGCCCCAAGATCACAACAGGTTGCTGCAATTGAGACCCCAATTTTTCTGAGCAAAAAGGAAGTAGAGGATTTGGAACAGGTGAGGGGCAAGGCAGAAATGTTAGATCGATGGGTAAGTAAATTGAATCAAGAAATAAATGAAGTTCTAGAAGACAGTTTTGAGGTCTACAAAGCGACTGAAGATCTAATGGAAGAAATGAAACAATATGTTAAAACTTTGGAAGCACAAGAGGAGGAGTACAGGGGATACAATTAGAAACTGAAAGAGGTCAATAAGTTCTCTAAACTACTCTCCTAGAACAGTCGATATTAGAAGAAGACAATAAAGATTTTATGGAAAAAGACTTCTTGTATACTCCGATTTAGAAGATATTTCTTATTCAAACATAGAAATGAGGTTCAAGTTCTGTTAAGGATCTAAGGGAATAGTTTGAGGAGTTGGAAGCCATTCTTGCTATTATTGTGAACATGAAGGTACTAGAAAAATAAGGCTTACCTTTAAGCCAAATAAAGGAGAAGTGGACTGAAAGATTTAAAGAGGTTATGCAGAGAGGAGATGTCGGTGAAGATTTGCTAGTAGATAGATTGATGGACATCAAGGAGGAAATAAGAGTAGCCAAAAGAGAGTTGACAAAGCTGAAGGATATGAGAGGGTTTGCTGCAGCGGAGTTGGAGCAAATTAAGTTTGAAGATAGCTGGGTGGATGGGCCTGAATCACACACATTACAACAAGTCTTCTCCAGCTATGACGAATATATGATGGAGCAAACTTCGCATGCCTAAATCTCGTGCATGCATGGTTTTTTCTTCTTTGCATGTTGCATGCAACACTGACAGTTTTGGAGCACATGACTTTCTTATTTTTTATTCTCTTTTCTTCCAGTTTAACTGAGTTTCCAAGGATAATTGTAAACCCTAAAAGGGTGGGTCAACTTAAAATAGAAGTGGAGTTCAGATTTTGTATATCTATAAATACCCTTTGGGTATCATATTGTAAGGGTCAGTTGATAGAGAATAGAATTGGCCTACCTGATATTAGGAGATATAATTTTTCATAGTGATTACAAAGATACATTGTTACTTGATTTTTACAGTTAAATAAAATTACAGGTTTACGCAATATGGTGTTAGAATTAAGTTTCACTTGATAAGGCTAATGAGTTATAATCTATCTATATGCCAGTGATTGTGTTGAAGCATGATTGTTTCTTATGTGATGAAAGTCATTAGAAGAAGCCGGATTTAAGGATTATCTTGTTAGATTATCATTGAATTAAATTTATTGAAGTCTGTTGATCTATGATCTTGGCAATGAATGAATGTGTGTTCTTTTTGGAATCTTCGAAATAGTTGTGATAGGCGAATTAAAATAAGCACCTTAGATGCATATAATGGTATGGATTATTTTGTGAATTGTATCATGCTTTGGTTTTCTTGATCTGTTGGAAAATATTCATTGTTGAAGATATATGTCCGAATGCTAGATGAGTTTTTTTCATGTTTACTAGTTTACCCTCTGATCTATCTTTTTTCTTTTTTTTGAAACCCCCTTTATTTACTAAGGATAGTTTGGTAAAATGAGTCATTGCTTGCATTCTTTGTTACCAGCATAGGCCCCTTGACTATTACAGTTGCATGGACCAATTGGGTGACACCAGATAGTTGAGAACCAACTACCAAGACCTTGGGAGTTAGGCTGCTATATGTTGTCTTTCTTTTTCAAGAGAAATAGAGTAGAAATATTTTGTTTTAACGTTGTTTGTGTCATTTTCACCATCAACAGGAATGATTCCCTACCTTAGCACGCGAGCACTAGGTCCACCATCATAATAAGTAGAAATAGAGGCTTGACTCAAGGAACACAAATTAAATGCTATTAAATTATTAAGAGTTTCCAAAACTAATATGACTCAATACCGTGCCATGCAAAGATAAGTGAGTTTTCCCAATATCGCACTCAAGTGTAGTGCACTAGCATGGAAGGAGCTAAGGATAAGAGAAGAAGAAGTCCTGCAAGTGTGAAATACTTGGGTAAGTGCATGAAAACTCTCTGAAAGAGCTCTGTTAATATAAAAAATATTTCAAGGTTTTGTCATCTGAAGCCATAGTAGAGAAAATTGAAACATGCCTCCTAAAATAAAATGATCAAAAGTAAAAGAAAGTCTGCCTAAAATTAAAGATGAAGAACCTAAAGTAAATAAGAAAGCACACCATCCTAAAAAAAAACAATCAGAAGTGAAAGAAAGTCAGCCTAAAATTAAAGATGAAGAACCTAAAGTAAAGAAGAGACCACTCCATCAGTCCATATTAGATATACTTCCAGGGTCTACTAAAGAGGGTAATAAGAAGTTTCTCGTGGACACTGCACAAAGTTGTAGGGATTGCCTCATTTCCAAATCTGGATGGGACCTATTTTGGTATTTTTACAGTAAGAGAAATGAGAAGATTCTAGTGTCAAATGGTTGGATGTTGGATATAGTAAGGTTGATTGTCCCAAATGTGTTTATTGATGTAGAATTTATCAAATTGCTAGCCAAACACTATCACTCAGGTACCAAAATATTAAGGCTTTCAAACAACATAGTATTGGTAGAAGTAACCATAAAATCCATCATTGAATGTTTTGGCTTAAACAAGTAGGCTCTGACCAAGATAAACCTGCAGAAAAGTGAGGAGGATTATGCTAGGTTAAAAAAGACTTATAGAAGTGATGAGGTACCCCTATATATGAAAAGAGGCATTGGTAACAGAACATTCCCCATCTCTACTACCACTACTTAACCATTTAATGTGATAGATTTTTAGTATTACTTTGTGATTACATATTTAGCTCTTTTCCAAGCGTTGGGGATAAATGCTCAAGATAAAATGCTAATAGGCCTAATGATGATGGCCGTGAGAATGCAAAACCCTGAAACTAATATTGAATATGGCTTTGCTTCATACCTTGAGAAGGCGTTAGATGATGAATTCTCCCAAGTTATAGAGGATAGAGCACTGATTACATTCAAAAACTATTCCCTACTGTGTCATTTGATATTGTTCCTAGAATAGGAACCATTGGAAGGAAAGAATGGACTTGGCTACAGTAGATGAGCAAGGGAATTCCACATCTATCCAAAAATGGTGCTATATTTGGGACAGTCAGTGCAATAATTCAAGCTTTGTTGTATTCTATGAAGAATTTGTACACAAAATCCTTCGAGTTCTTGGGTATGCAATACCAAGATTGTCAACAATTCTTTTGCAACTAGTGAGACCTTTGGATTTAAGACCAGAGTAGGGTCATACACACAATTTTGGAGATTGGTTCTTCCTCCAAGAAGTTACAAAAATAAGAGTTTATGGATGCCCTATTGCTCCACACATACTACCAAAACTTGTGCCCCTCAGATTAGCATTTCTTGTGTTTATGTGGCTAATGATGTGGATGGAGAAAGATGTAATGCACAAGCAAAAGAAATGCACTTTCTTGCCAAAACAAATCAAGCTCAAAAATTGGACTGTAGGCTTAGACACACTAGAGGAGTTACAATATTATTTGAAGACAAGATATGAATTGAAATTTGGAAAAGAAAGAGCCTTTGAACCTAAAAATTATATGAACAACATAAGGCACAACCTTCTTACCAAAATGATAGTGCCACACCAAGTGGATTTTGAAGAAGATGTCATAAGGAACCACATTACTTATAATGATGTATTTAGCAGAAGGAAAAAATGGGAATATATGAAAAAGCTTGAAGAAAGGACGAAGTAGAGGTCCAAGGATTTCCTAGGATAATTTGTTGAGGAAAAGGTCCCCATCAAGAGGATCAAATTGATAATTGGTAGATTTGAAGACTTGTACAAAAATAAGGAAGCATATCTCGAAGAACATGATAGTGGTGCAACTGCAAAGCATACCCCAGGTGAAACCTCTAAGCCTACCATGGAGAAGTTACCTCCCAAAAGACATAAGATAGGAAGCATTGAACAGTTAGTACCTTATGAGGATACTAAAGAAGTGGGTGATATTGAGGAAGTGGCTACAATAATATAGTCATTGATAGGTGATATTGAAGTTGATCACCCATCCTTGAGATCAGTGCCCATAAACATGGGGAAAGGATGGTTGATGTAGAAAAAAAAATTATAGAGGTACATGAAGATGAAAGGGAAATTGCAGCCAAGAGATTCATAGAAGATGATGAATTCATTAAGATTCCCGAGTTTAAGGATTTCTGGATAAGATGAAGATAAAAAAATTTCAAGAGAGGATGGAATTAGCTGAAGCAGGAATTGAAGAATTAGAGAAAAATGAAATGGTAGCACAAACTTTCTAAGAATTAAGAGTTGACAACATTGACATTAGCCCCCAAAAGACTAGAGAAATGGTCTTGAAGAGCAATATGCTCATTTTCCCTGGCTTGGAATTAAAGAAAATGTTTTTGCTTGATCAAGTGCAGGTTCAGGAAGATCCAATGATAGATGCAAAATTTGACTCCAATGAAGGTGTGAGTAGAATTGGGTATAACCTAGAGATTGAAACCCTGGCCATATGGATCAAACAAAAAAATACACAGAAGCCAAAATTATTGGATGTAATTCAAGGGATGAAAGGGGCAGCGATGGTAGGGTGAAATCACAATATCGTGTCTCACATTTTTCCCAAGATGGACATTTACATCAAATATTTTTAACTGAATCTTCATCTTCTAAGAACTATAACAGCTAAACCATTAAGAATTTGAAGATGATGCAAACTAATGATTTGTGAAAATTTGTGTGTAGATTATATATATATATATTTTAAATTTTTTGAAATAAAAAATGAATCTTTCAACATCTCCTTTAATAACTAGTTTTAAATAGACAACAACATTTTAAGAAAGTAATGTTTGTGTCGTACAACATAATTTTTTTTCTAAAAAGGATAAAATTCTTATTTTTGAAATATAGATTCTCAACATCAATATCTAGCGAAAGGATATTTTTCATAATTTTTTGTTGCATATATAATTTTTAATTAATTTTTGAAGTCACTATAACTATAATTTGGACATGAATGTGTGTCGTACAACCTAACTTGTTGTGTATATATCAAAATCCAATTTTTATTTTCTTAGTGAAACAAGGACATCAATACCTAGGGAAAGGGTATTTTTAAATTTTTTTTACAATGGTTTACTATTTTTCCACCTCTATAAAACAAAGAGCTTGATGTTCAAAGAAAAACCTTTGTTCACTAAAAATTTAAAATTAAATACAAGATAAAATTAAAACATATCAAAAGTATACTTGTTTGAAAGCTTGTTGCAAGGGCTACAATCTTGAAAAATATCATTTCTAAATGAAATTATTTAATCCATCAAAAAGTAAATAAAATGAGGTTTTTTGCCAGCATTTTGATAGGTGTGAAGGAGACTCCATTGTGGGTATGATTTAATACTAGAGGGGTCCTATACAATGAGGTTTGATCTAAGGGGGTCTTATCTATCTCTCTTCAATTAAAAACCTTTAGATGGAACCTCTCAAGGCTAAAATCATTAGTTTTTCTAAAAAAATTGATTTTAGGAAAAAATCAGCATGTCCCAAAAGTGAGACACACTATTGTGGCAACACCCAGTAAGGACAATACAAGATACCACCCCTTTGGAGGCAGTCACAATTACCATGCATTCAACCATGTTCACTTGAGCAAATGTTAAGGGATTAGAAGATAGATTGAAGGATTATGAAAAGGAACAAAGGTTCCTAAATGATGAAGTTGATAAACTATTCATGGAGAATGCCAAATTGAAAGAACAATTAAGAGGAGCAGGACCCTCACAAAGCAAGGAGATGGTGTTATACATGCCTCCTATTGCTCCAATGGATATTGTGAAGAAAATTTCTGTAGAACAGGTAAAAAATCCAAAGAAGGAAGTGGATGATGTAAAGAAGGCCAACAATCAAATCCAAGATGAAGTGAAAAGACGAATTTGTGAAGTTATGGAAAAGATTCTTGAGTATAGGATAAAATCAGTTATGGATAAACTGGAGAATGTGCATGATAGTTATAAAACACTTCAATAGGAAATGGATCAAATAAAGACACATATGCTTGTATTAGACCCTTTGTTCAAAAGGTGGCAGCCTATTCACCACACTTTAGCTAAGTTATGCAAAGTTCTACAAAGAACTCCTGATGCACCCACAACATTAAAGCCATGTAAACAAACTATGAAGATGGTTACTGATGAATTTTAGTATGTACAAGGGTTTGATAAAAAGATTGTAACACAAATGGATTTATTCCATACCTGGAAATAATGGTATATACCTAAAATCGTGAGAGATGGTGATCAGTTGAAGGACTTGGATAAGTGGAAGAAAGAATTCAGTTAGATTGTTCATAAGTGTGTAACTCATATACAGGAGGATGATGATACCAGTCTTCCTAGGCTAAATCAAATCATGGATGGGTTGATTATTTTTGATGTGGGATACCTTAAGTTTGTCAATGATTCAAAGGAATTACTAGATAGTTGATGGAAAAATCATCTTGCAAACATGCAAAATATCCAGGAATATAAGTGGCCATTAGATTTTATGGTGTATCAGTGGGAGGAAAATTATTTGGTTTCAGAAGAATAGGACACTAAGGTGAGAGAATTTGGACGTTCATCATGGAGAGGAAGAATTTTCTAGATCAATAATCGTGGGTCTTCTACATTGAATAATAGAACCATATGTCAAAATGTCTTAAGTCTTGTTATTTTCTTAATTATGCTAATTAAATAGTTGTTGGTTTCAGAAGAATACGACACTGAGGCAAGAACATTTGGATGTTCATCATGGAGAGGAAGAATTTTCTAGATCAATGATCACGGGTCTTCTACATTGAATAATGGAACCATATGGAACCATATTTCCTTAATTATGCTAATTAAATAGTTGTTAGTAAAAGAAGTAGTTATGAAAGGTAGTTTCTTTTTGTAAAAGGCCTATAGCTTGTTGCTTCCTATATAAATAGGAAACCAAGGCCTAGTTTTAAATTATCATCATCATTTATCATTTCAATTTTGAAGACTTCTATTATTAATATATATCAATTGAAGCAATATAATGGAGAACATATTATTATCAAAGATTCTCCATGACTGTGTTATCATTCTATATTTTTATTATGTTTTTCCATACTTATTTCTTCTTATATTTGAATGAATATCAATTATTGAGCCTCAATACTATGCTTATGTGAATGAATATGCTGATACAATAAAGCATTTATTGTGGATGTTGGTAGAGTTGCCATTTTTTTTGAAAATTTGAGCTTATTTTTCCTTGTTACATGTTCAACATAAAAATAGAAGCTATCTAAAAATAATAAAGTTAACAAATTTGATTATTTAAATAATTTTAATTTATGTGCATTAATATTTTATTAACTTTTGTGTCTTCATGAACATATGTTGATACAAAATGAATGGAAAAAGCATCCAAGTAATCCTAATTTTTTCTGCCAACAATTCATACCAAAGATTGAACAATTTAAGGATATTGCAATAGGTAATTAAGGATATGATGATGATGATGTATTCTTGTACTTGTATATTCTATGAAACATTCCTTATTTTCTATGAAACAATGTATATATTCTTGTACTTGTAAATATTCTTTTATTGTTATGTCTATTAAATAAAATAGAGTTTGAATAAAAAATACTTCACCTTTTTTTGTAAGTGAGTATGTGAATTATTGTTTAAGGAAAATTATTACAGTGTTTACATTTTCAGTTTACTAGTTTCAAAGCTTCATTTGCTATGTATATAAAATTGTATGTTCTCTTTATCTCGAATGACATAAAACTATAATATCATCAGAATCAAGGTTTTCAATTTCAGCACCATCATTGTCCACACTTTTCATATCATGTTCACTTTTAAGTACGATCATCAAAATTTTATTTTTATTTCTTGTCCTAGTTAATCTTGATTCCTTTCAGCACAACACAATAGGTTGCATGTTAAATTTCAAACATTTTATTTGCATTTTTTGTATATATTATTTTCTCGGTGCATCATTATGTAACAACAATTTCACTTCTGAGATATACAGATAAAAATATATGAAAGCACATGTTTTATTTGTCAAGGGAAATGTATGGTGAATACCCTATGTCTTTCAGATAAGTGTGCAAGCGAAATAAGACATAACTGATTGAATATGATTTTCTACTATACAATTGTTTTTTTATGTGCTTTTTACTTTTTGCATGTGGATTACCCTCAGAAAGAGACTACTTATCTTTTCTTAAATGAAGCCTTTACATTTTCTATCTATGAAAGGAATTTACTACTTGACAACAGGTTCGTGAAATTCATACAGATTAAGATTGGTGTAAAAGGCCATCCCCGCAAATGTTGTTTGGTCTAGAATTATAATAAAAAATAAAAAAGCTTGCTAGGAGAATAAAATAGGTTTTCAATTGTCCAAATACACCATAATATTACTGAAGCATTTCAAAGTTTAGACCATAAGAATCATCCTTTTTTAAACATGGATTGCAAATAATTCTGAAAATTTAGAAGTCTTGGTCATTAACATTATTGTCTACTACAATGTCATCCAGTGTAACATTGTCAATGTTCATATGTTCTTTCAAGTATTTAATATTATCATCATCCTCATCTTGACCTATTTCATATTCATCATCATTGAAATTTGATTTTAGAACATATATATTGTTACCAGATGTATTTGGATCATCATTTTCTATACCATCCATATTTTATCTTCCATAACATCATCTAACTCTGGATTGTTATCTTCTTGTGCTTGAATATAACCATCTTCAACAACATCATGGATGTCAATTTCTTTGATTTTCTCTAATCCCTCTCTCTGATTTTGTTGGCCATGATTTTTTTTGCTCAATATCCACTAATGCATCATCAAATACATGCCTTAATCTTGGATCATAATGTATGACAAATATCCTTTTTGGGTCCAAAATATCTTCATAGAAAAATACCTACACATGAACAACATACATATATTAGACATTATATAAATTGTATGTACATATATACATCAATTGAATAATGTAACATTATTTTATAGACTACCTTTTTTATACAATAATTTTTATAAAACACAATTTTGACAACGTAGTTTATAAAACATCAGTCCACACTATTTTCTACCCTTAAGAACATCCTTAGCGAGACCTTGTTCTTCCCTCTTCTTTTGTGTAGGAGTGCATTTTAATAAGGGGTAATCAATCAATAACTCATCCCCAATGGTAAGGTCCATAATAGCCTCAACCATTATCAATCTATCAACCTTTCTTTCCATATCTCCATCTTTATCATTTATAACCTCAACAAATTGACAATTCGGTCTTATAATAGGGTCCCTCCCTTACTACTATTTATAAATCCTGCAATATTTTTGTGTGTGTATGCACACCCATCTATATACATAAGATGACCTCTATTCATTTCTTTTCCACTTGCCAATTGGAGATGAGGTGTATACATATTCGAATTTAGACCATATGTTGACATGCTAGGCTTATATTCTACTAGCCTTCTCCATTCACCACCATAATATGATGGACCATAATATGGTATTAATCTCCTAGTGGTTTGTTCTAAATTTTTTATGTTTGGATCCCACGTGTACATTTTGGACAATAAAGAGGCTTAGATTCACTCCATAAATATTGGAGGGTTGTATCATGTAGCTGTATCCCCAAGATTGAAACACCTTGACACTCTAGGTAGTTGTTGATCATTAGGCAAAGCACAATATAGTCGATGATCAAATGTCTCTTTGTAAATTGATCTCAAAATTAGGGGAAAGTCATCATCTCCATCACATTCATTCTCATAGGGTATGTAGTCCACCTTCCCCTTTTCTTTAAGAAAATTATGCATCTTCACACCGGTTCTTGTTCTATTACTTGTTTTCATCAATTCCTCATCTTCTAAGCTGGTATATTGGAAAATATTTTTGTTAGATGTATCATCTGATAAATGATAATTTCCCTCTAGGCTGGAATTCGGTGATCCAAGAAACTTTAAACCAAGAACTTTATCTTGCTAGTATCCATTAAGAAAAAATTAGTTATTTAAATAATATAAAATAATGTTTAAATGAAGTATACATGTTATTTATATCAAATTGGAAAATTCCTCACCACAATTCCTATTGAATTTTAATTGATTGTAGGAGGCATACTACCAACTAGAAGCTCATAATATATGTAATGTCTTTGTACAATCACTCGTTTGAATTATTTCTTTCCACGACATATAAAATATCCACAAACAACAGTTTTCTCAAAGTATTCATCCCATGTACTATAGTCCTGACCTACCTCTTCCTCAGTACAATCATTTGTTGTGTCTGTAGTATCCATTGTCATATCCTCTTCCACCCACTATCGTCTACATGATTTAACAATTTTAGGTCCATGTCCACATACATATCTTGTTCTTTTTCTAGTTGAGAGCTTAGGCTCTTCATTTGCTCCAATCTCCATCTAAAATAATCAACAACATGCATTCATTTATGTCAAGATTGGATAATAAATTAAAAATTTCAATAATACTGCGAAAAAAGATGGACGTATCACAAAATGCCATCAGATCATTTTTTCCTAAGTTAAGTAGTAGACACCCAAATTTGACCACTCCCATATGGTCAAAATCCTACCATATATTCATGTAATTCATCTATATTAATTAAATGACATATTTAATTAATATTATCCCGTTCTTTAAGGTTCCTAAAAGTATTTAATTAAATACTTTATCCTTTACCATTTCCTCTCTAAATTAATTAAATAAATAAATTTATTTAATTTAGTCAATTATCCTCTTCAATTTTAAATTCATTCTTCCTATCTCCTTGTCCCATCCTCCATAACCTTTTCACTAATCTGGATTAATCTAATTAATCCTTCATTAGGATGAGCATATCCTTAATCAGGATTAATTTCACATCCTCCATATTTAGCCACTTGCCTCTAATCTTCATTAATTTTCCTAATCACTTGTTTGCACTACCTTAATCCTAATCACTTATCTTTTCTAGCATGTCCTTAAGTCAACGTTTCATGGTACTTACCTTATTAGGTTTGACCTCTTCCCCATGTGAATTAAAAATTCACACTTATTCTCCACATGCATTTCTCTTCCCCATGAACTCTCATACGTCACATCAAGTACATGGGACAAGGACCTCCTTTAGGAGGACTATGTCTTATCCATGAGTTTCTTCCAAGCTTGTGAATTTAAAATTCACTTTTATTTCTCTAGTGCCCTTTCAAATCCCCATGGTGACAAGAGTGGACTTTCTAAAAGTCCCCACTTGTCACTTTCAACCCCACTTGGGGACAAATAACTCCTTTTTGAGGAAATCCTCTCCAATCCCAAGGTACTTGCAAGTACCTTGGAACCACATGGACTTTTCCATGTCACCTTGTCCTTTATCTATTTCAACCTCCACATGGAAAGATGTGAGGAATTGTGATTCCTCAACTCACCACAACCATTCATCTTGTCCATGGTGGATCAATCTCAGCTATCCATTTTTCTTTAAATGGAGAGCCTTGGCCTCAAGTTAAAGGTTAACGATTTTTAAGCCATTATTGTAGCATTCAAGTCACTCAAGCTATTTTGAATTCAAGCCATATTAGCCATTTAGTATCTCACCTACCATCTTCCATCATTCAACCACCTCCATTATTGAAAGCATATTGTCATCAAGGATCATACATCAAAAACATCTTCAACGACCAACCACTTCACAAGCTAAGCAAGCAAAAATTATAATAGGTATTGTTGTTTTATTGTTGTTTGTTCAATTTCAACTAGGCATAATCATTGAGGTGTTGTGTTTCATTTTTCCTGCATTCATTTCATTTTTCATTCTAGACTAGGGGATTTTCATTGCACACATTTTTGGCACGCCTAGTGGGACCCACGTCACGGGTCTGTTCTTTCACATTTTTTATTTTTTAAAGTTTTGCAGGTTCAGGAACATAGAGGTGGCCTTGTCCAGCATGAAAAGGTGACTCCACCCACAAAGGGGTGACCCTGCCCAACATTATGTTCTCTATTTTTTTGGTTTTCATGTTTATGACTTATTTTTGCATATTCTGGACTGAACAGGTGACCCCGCCTACAGAGGGGCGACCCCTCCCACAAACAGGTGACCCCAGCGGTGACCTCACCCAACATTTTGTTCCTTGTTTTTTTTTAGTTTTCTATTTCTGACTTGTTTTTGCAGATTCTAGATTGAACAGGCAACCCTGCCCAAAAAGGGGCGGCCTCATCCTAAGAGCCAGTTGTGCCCAAAAGACAGAGATAACCATGCCTGGAACAGAGGAAATCAGGTAAAAAAATAGTCAATTTTTCATTTTAGAGATCAGATTCAGGCTATTTTTCATTATTTCTGACCTGCTAATATCTTTTTGTTGGTGAGTGTGTTGTTTACTAACGTTTGTGTAGCTCATTTGTTGAAGACAACGAAAACAACAAAATACTAACACATTTGTTGTAGGTGGAGAAAAGTTGTTTTCCCTAGTTAGTTACTTGCTACTTTTATTTTTAACTAGAACACAAACTTAATTAAAAAAGGGTCAAAGAACTTGTTTGATGTGCTTGCAAGTGGACTAGTGACATATCCAATCCCCTTGCACCATTTGGTGATCTTGGGTGAAGAGAAATCATAGTCCACTTGAGTCCTTTTTACCCTTTTTTAATTTTTCTTAGCGGGACTTGCTTGGAGATTTCATCACCCCAAGGGATGATCCTAACTACGTGTTATCGACAAGGTATATAAAGGGGGGAGGAAAAAGTTGTACCTCAATCTAGTCACGTTGTATTTGGTGGAGCATTGAAGCTAGGGTGATACTTAGAAAAAACATGAAGAGTTGGTCTGAGTTCCCAGTCTCTCGCTGGAAGTTCCCAACTCACGCCTGTAGACAGGTTGGTGTTCACAGTTGTGCCCCACGTACCATGCGTATATCGGGGACTCCCTTAGAAGCCTTGTTAAGCCTAGATAGAGGACTATATTAACCATACCCTTAATAGAAAATATTAGGCTTGTACTATCTGAACTATCTTCTTGTGCAAAACTAGTGTTTATCAGTTAGTTTTGGCCTTTTGTTTGCCATTTTTGTCCTTTGCCATAGCTATTTTTGCCTAATTCAAGTTCAAAACAACACACAGAGGTGACCTTTCCCAAGTTTGGGTGACCCTTCCCTTAAGGGGGTGATCCCACCATGCTTATTTTAGTCATTTTCCATCTAGACCAAGTCAAAATTGACCAATTTCCATAGAATAGGCAACCTTGTCGTCAAAGGGGTGACCCTACCCTCTTGTCTCAACTGCTGTTTACCTTGTCCAAGCCAAATTTTAGCAGTTTTCCCTAAACATGCGACCCTACCCCCTGTTTGGGTGACCTTGCCCTCAAACAGATTACCTTGCCCTTAAAGAGGCGACCCTGCCCTCTTGTCTTAGCTATTGTTTACCTTGTCCAAGTCAACTTTGAGTAAATTTTCCTGAAGAAGTGACCCTGTCCCCTGTTTGGGTGACCTTGACCCCTGTTTGGGTGACCTTTCCCTCTAAAGGGGAAAATATGCCCTCCAAAGAGGCGACCCTGCCCTCAAAGGGGCGACCTTGCCCTCAAAAGGGTGACCTTGCCCTTTGAAAAACAATTTTTAGCTTCCGTTTGCTAGCCGTTATCTCGTCTCAGATACCCATTTTCTAGTTCTGAGTGTTGTTCCCTCATTTCGAGTAGTCATTTAACCATTCTGACTATTCGTCCACCCATTCTAGATATTCACTTTCCTGTTCTAAACATCGTTCCCTTATTTCGATCATTCGTTGTCCCGTTCCAGGTACCTGTTCACCTATTTCGGGAACACGTTCACCCATTTCGGGAACCCTTTTTCCCATTCCAAGAATCGTTTCCCTGTCTCATGCATCTGTTCACCCATTCTGAGTGATCGTTCTCCCATTCCATGAACTCGTTTTCCCATTTTGGAAGTTTTTTTATCAATATCACTTGACCGTTTTTCAGACTAGGTCTAAACTAGAATCTATTTGGGTGACCCTACCCAAGTTTGGGTGACCTTGCCCTAGTTTGGGTGACCTTGCCCTAGTTTGGGCAACCTTGCCCCAAAACTGAATCTGTTACTCAAGTTTGATTCAAAAAATTAGCCCATCGAGATTTTGAAAAGCTTGTTGTCTACCTAGCCGTTTGCACATCTTGTCCATTCATAATTCTCGTGTCAATCCATCTACATCTTGATCCATTTGCATCCAAATCATTATCCAAGTCATATAGGAGCATGGTTAATCATCCTTAGGTTACATATCCATTATCATTTTCTTGATCCAAATCCCCTAAACTTCGGTTGAAGTTATTATCCGAACTGACCTAGGTGCCTAAAACTGATCGTCATCCTTCAACATCTACTTAGGATCACCATCCATCCTAAGTCAATCATCATCTTCAGCCCTATCAATCCCCTTCCATCTCAAGACAAATTCAATGCCGTAATCATCAATTCATCCTTTAATCCAATCAATCAGCACCTTAATTCATCTAGGGTGATCACTGAACCCAGTTTAGACACACTTCCAATCATCTAATCAACCGATCCTTAATCCGATTCCATCCAATCCTATCAATTGTTTTATCGATCAATCCAATCCAATCCAATCCAATCACATCTTTATCCAATTATCCAATCAATTTATCCCACTATCTAATCAATCGATCTATCATCTAATCCAATCAATCAATCCAATCATCATTTAGATCATATTTATATTGCATCCTAGGAGTTTAGTTACATCTTAGATCACCTAGTTGTGTTGCACTTTCATGCCCGTTCAGACCTACTTACAAGAAAAAAAGAAAATGGTAGAACAACAAGCCCAAGGTTCCCAGTTGGACATCCCACAGATCTTAACAACATCCCAAATATCCCACAAGATCCCCATAATGGGGCCTCATCACAATCAAACACCAACATCCAAAACACCACACCACCCGGTGATGAAATCATGGTTAACCAACTTGAAGTCACTATTGATGAATACCTTAACAATCTTGTTAATGTTCAGATGATAGATCATCTCCTCAATGAACGTGGGGATAAGATTCTTGCCACCCTACTCATGAGAGGATTCAAACCACCATTCAATTTTGATGCATCACAATATGCTGGTACCCGCAATCTTCCAGCTCTTGCTGACCCACAAACTTCAGAAAATGTCCCAGGGAATTCATATGTCCCTGAAGGTGCACCCATAGAGAATTGGTATCATCCTGAGTTTGGAAATGTTGTGATACACCAAGTTGCTAGTTATCCTTGCCTCCCAACCACAACCTCTACAACACAACCCGAGCATCACGATCCCTATGCCTATGACATGCCTTCATACATCCCATCCACTCTGCCACTTCCATCTCAACATCCTAGTCAACCACCTATCAATGTTGGGGGCACTCCTATCCTTGCATTAATGCCACCTCCAGGATCTACACCCACTAATAACTTATCGCCACCTACATTCCAATAGCCTCCTTCTAATCCTCACCAATCCACTAGATTATAAGCACCTCCACAACATACTGTCACTATTGTTTGTTCATCCCTACTACCTCATCAACAACCTCTGCAACACAATGTCCCCATACCACAACAAAATATTTCAGTTCCTACGCAACCACCACACTAGGTGACACAGACTACATCCCAGCCATCACATCCACCACATGGCACTTCTATAGTAGTCCCACAACAACATAATCCATCTTTCCCATATTACCAAAAACCACCATAGCAACAACCTAGATCACAACATATACATATTCCTACTCAAACACAACATAATCCTGTTAGAAAATATCTTTATCATCCATCCAACACGTACATTGCTCCATCCCATCCTAATTCCAATCCTCATCAGGTTGCTCAGAATCAAATGTGAACCCAACTACCACTTTACACCAACCTTCCATAGTCACATACCAATCCCTATCAATAGCCATCAAATCTGCAACCACCCCCATATGTCACGAAGAAACCCACCATTGTGCATCAATTTCAATCCTATCCACCCTATCACCAGCAACAATAGTCTTATCAATAGGGTGTCACATCTACCTCTTACTACCAACAACCACCACCATATCAACAAGGGACTTCTAGCTCTTCATATTATTTTACATAATATCAGTAGAATGCCTCATCCACTTCTATTTATCAACAAAAACCATCCTACCAAAAAATGACTTCCACCTCTTATCATCACAATCTATTATCTTCATATTCGTCATACATTAATCCCCAATCCACCTATACCAATCAAAACCAGAAAACGCCTTCTTATGCACCTCAACCTACCTATGATCCAACTATCACTGCACCATCCTCATCATACCAACAATACCATCCATATAATCAACCTACTCTGACTCTTGTCGCACCTATCAACAAAGACCTGGAATAAGTCAAAGTTGCGTTGGAAGACTTACAAGTTGGGACGAGAAAACAATCATTCAAATTTGAGGACATTTGTCCTTATCCATTTGATCCCTCCATTTCCTTGGTTCCCTTCCCTAAACACTTTGAAATACCAAAATTCAATAATTATAAGGGAACCAAAGATCCAAAAGCTCATCTGCAAGAGTTTTATGCCCAGTGCCAGGACGTCATGCACAATAACAACTACCTCATGCGATTTTTCCATAAGAGCTTGCAGGGAGTCACTCTTAACTGGTTCATGGGTCTTGAGAAGGGATCCATCAAATCCTTTGCACAACTGTCAAAAGAATTTGTCTCCCACTTCTCCTTTAATTTGGAGAATGATATTGACATGCTTGATCTCTTGAAAGAAAAACAAAGTGATGGAGAAACCTTTGCAAACTATTTGCAAAGATGGTGAGGCTTAGACAAAAGGATGAAATCTCCACTATGGGAAAAAGACATGGTTACATTTTTTATCAAAAATTCCCATCTGGACATGGCTCAAAATTTTTGACTCCACTGTATGACCACCTTTGTGGCCCTAGTGGAGAAAGGTCCTATCTTGAAAAGAGCTCTTGTTGCTAAAGGGTAGGTCAAAATTTTCAATTCTGATAAAGAGAGGTCCTCTAGAGACAAACCTTGTTATTGGAATAAGAATAAAAATGATGTCAATGATGGTGTCACTAAAACCAAGCATGTCTAGGTGGCTACTACCTCACGAAAATATCCTCCTCAACAACAACAGTCAATCCAAAACATCGTATATGTGCCACAAGGAGCACCTCGTCCACCACAATAGTCAAACCAAAACAAGAAAGGGGGAAATAAACGCTATTTTACTCAGTTAGGAGAACCCCTTAGTGTCATGTTTAACAAGATCCTCCAAGCTAACTACCCCATCACGTATCCTATAAACAAGCCCCTTGATGAGTCCAAGCCCATGTCGATTTGGTTCAAAGAAAATGAGTATTGTGAATTTCACAAGATAAAGGGACATACGTTGGATAAGTGTCAAGGTCTAAAAACCTACATCCAGGGTCTCATAGATCGGGGTGAAATACATGTGGATTCTAATATGGCAACCTCATCTAATGATCAAATTCAAATATATCAAAATTATTTTCCCAAACATAATCAAGGTCCTAGTACATCCAATTCCAATCCCAACCCTAGCAACAACAACAACCAGAATAACAACACTAATAGCATCATTTATAAAAATGTGCCATACAACTACCAAGGCATTGTTATGCACATTATGCACATCAACCAAGTGGAGCCATGTGTATCTATGATACACGTCAAAGTTAAAGATCCAAAATGTGTTGTTACCACTTGTCGTACCCGCATCACAGTTCCAACAACCTTTGCATCTACCCAGCTGCCATTTGTTAGTTCACAGTACAACATCCTTGATCACTTAGGAAAGACCTCGACTCAAATTTCTATCCTGGATCTACTTAGGTCTTCCGCCATACATCAAGACATCTTGAATAAGGCCTTACAAAGCACTCAAGTCCCCAACAATATAGATCCCACACAATTGCAAGCATTGGTAGGAAATATCTCAGCAACCTACCAATTAGCCTTCAATCAGAAAGATATGCCACGCCTTGACTCAAGTCATAACCATCCCCTTCACCTTGAGGTTGGTATGAATTGTCATAAAGTAAAAAGAGTACTGGTAGATAATGGCTCTGCCTTAAATCTTTGTACATTAAAGTTTATACAATAGGTGGGATACACCCAAGCAAACCTAAATAATCAAGTTATCACCATCAAAGCATATGATAACGCATAATGATATTTTGAGGACACTATTTGTCTTCCTATTTAGGTGGGCCCCATTGTGTAGTACACTATGTGTTATGTTCTAGACCTTGAACTTCCATATAACATCCTTCTTGGCCACACATGGATTCACTCTATGCAAGCCGTTCCATCAACCTATCACCAATGTTTGAAATTCCCATTTCAAGGAATGAAACGAACTATAAAAGTTGATCCTCAATCATTCAAATATTTCCATGCTCTAGAGGCTTCCTTTCCATATTCTGATTACTACCCTGGGGTAGAAATGGGGGCATCTCAGACATCAACATCTCACCCATCAACAAACACATTAACCACCACTTCATCCATGCCATCATCCACACCTGATTACACCATCACTAAGGTCCAAATCATTGACAAGGAGTGTGGTGAGTACAAAATGCATATAACATTGAACATGGCAACCATGCCACCCTCACCACGTACATATGGTCAACCATCTCAATCTATTCCAAAAGATGAAGAGAAGACAATCACCCTCCATGCTCCAAATGTGGGGTCTAACACTTTCTGCTTTCCTGGATTACGACAAGATACACCCGTTGACATTATCAGCTAGTGGGTGTACCATGAGGCACCTGAACCATCTCCCCCCTTAAAGGAATACTTCCTAGAGGACTATCCTTGGTCCTCTAAGTTTGCAGAAAAACATAACTATCAGGGGGAGGCCTTGGTGTAATAGAATAGGGTAGATGACAACCAATAGAAGCTTCTCTATGTCTGAAGAAGATGGGTTTGGGCTATGATACTAAAAAAAGGGTCCTATGGCATCCTCTAGTACCTCTAACAATGTTAGTGTAGATGACGGTTCCCTCAAAGACATACCAAAGGAGGAGTCCATCATTCATGCATACGATGATGTCGATCATAGTGACCTCCCTTCCATGTTCAAATGCCTATCCATTTGCACCATCACCTTATCCATCAAACACCCTGAGCTTATAGACTACGACCTACAAGGTACTGCACCTCCCAACACCTTTCCCTTAATGGACCAATATGTACATCTCATGGGATTGGGAGAAGATGAATGCCCCAACCACAAAAATAAAAAGAAACAAAATCAAAATGGGTCACCTAGTGAAAACCTCCTTGAGGCACTTTGTAACTTTGAAAAAGTAAAAACAAAGGGCATATCTACTAGTGAAAACCTCGACGAGGCACTAGAAGATGGGGATGTTCATCTTCCCCCTGTAGGGACTCAACTATTCAGTCTATCATCCATCTTAATTGAAGAAACACAAGCAGTAAAATTGGGAATCAAGGAAAACCCAAAGATCACCTATGTGGCTAAGGCACTATCAGAAGAAGAAAACTCTACCATCACCAAGCTCCTTAAAGAGGGAATCATTAACTTTTCCTAGACATATTCTGACATGCCTGGCCTTGATCCAGCCTTGGTGGTACATCACCTAGACATCCATCTTGATGCAAAACTTGTCAAGAAAATGCACCCTCAAGTGATTTTACTGGTTAAGAAAGAATTGGAAAAGTTGTTGGAGGCAAGATTCATCCGACCAATTGACTACTCCAACTAGATCTCCAATATAGTCCCAATTGCTAAACCCAATAGAGATATCATAATCTATACAGATTTTCATGACCTTAACAAAGCTTGTCCCAAGGATGAATTCCCTTTGCCAAATATTGATATGCTGGTCGATCTCAATGTAGGACATGAGATGTTATCCCTCATGGATGGTTTCTTTGGCTACAACTAGATTAAGATTTACCTCAAAGATCAACACAAGAATTCCTTCACTACACCTTGGGGTACATTATGCTATAATGTCATGCCTTTTAGCCTTAAGAATGCGGGGGCAACATACCAACGTGCTATGATAGTCATCTTCCATGAAATCATCCACATAATAATGGAAGACTATGTTGATGACTTGTTAGGAAAATCAAGAACGAGGGAAGAGCACCCCACCATTCTCAAGAAGATCTTTGAATGTCCAGAATAGTACAAACTACGCCTCAATCTAAAGAAATGTGTCTTCAGTGTTACATATGGAAAAATATTGGGGTTCATTATCTCCCATAGAGGAATTGAGGTCGATCCTTCTAAGGTCAAGGCAATCATGGAAATGCCTCCACCCCACAATCTGAAATAGCTAAGAAGTCTCCAAGGTGAACTTCAATCCATCTGAAGGTTCATTGCTCAACTAGCCGACAAGTGTCAGTCATTCATGCACCTCCTGAAGAAAGATATTGTATTTAAGTGGAATCAACAATGTCAACTTAGCTTTGATCGGGTCAAATAATATTTGGCTCACCCACCTACTCTTATGCCACCTATTCTGGGAAAACCACTCCTACTTTATATTTCAGCTACTTCTGTGGCACTAGGGGAATTGTTAGCACAACATGATGAGTCATCCAAAGATAGAGAAATTTAATACATCAGTCGAACCTTCGTAGGTTATGAGGTTAACTATTCCCCAATGGAGAAGGCTTGTCTCACCATAGTCTTCAACTCATAGAAACTCAGAAACTAATGCTTATTCATCCGGTTAAACTCATCTCCAAGGTTGATCCACTAAAATATTTACTATCTAGAACAACATTGACTAGCCACATGGCTAAATGGGTCATGTTGCTAAGTGAATTCAACATAGATTATGTGGATCGTAAAGCAATCAAAGGCTAGGTAATAGCTGATCATCTAGTAGATGCTCCTCTAATAGATGCCTATCCTTTAGAAACATAGTTTCCTGATGAAGAGGTCTTTACAATTTTAGAAGCCACCACATGGACACTATAGTTTGATTGATCAGAACCACACAATGGATCAGGAGCAGGAGTCTTTCTTGTCACCCCCCAAGGTGACTACATACCGAAGTCATTCAGATTGGCCTTTCCTTGTACCAACAATATTGCTGAATATGAAGCTCTTCTTATAGGCCTTAAGATTGCAGTTCAATGGCGTATCTCTCATCTACAAGTCTTTGGTGACTCCCAACTAGTTATCAAGTAGGTCAATGATGAGTTCCTAACAAAAGATGATAAGCTAGTACCCTACAAACAAATGGTAGATGACTTCAAGAAGTATTTCTCCTCCATCCAATTTGATCAAATTCCTAGAGTACAAAATAAAGTAGCTGACGCCATGGCCACCATTGGTTCCCTCCTTGACATGCCCAGAGATCGTACTGAATGTGAGTTCCTCATGGAGTAGCTATTAATCCCTACATATGACATCCCTAAGAGTGAAATGGTATGTGACATTGTAGGTCTTGAATCCCCCTGGTACCAAGACATCTACACTTATCTCCATGACAACACCTTACCCTCTGACCTCACACGTAACCAACAAAAAATCGTTTATCCAACGCACTGCCCGTTACACCATCATAGGTGATACACTTTATCAACGTGGGTATGATGGAACCCTCCTCCAGTGTTTAAACAAGATAGAAACTCCCATCACATTGGTAGAAGTACATAGTGGTATCTATGGGGCCCATTCTAATGGTATGGCCCTAGCCAAGAGGATTCTCAAAGCGAGATATTACTGGCCTACTATGGAACATGATTCTTATGAGTTTATAAAGAGGTGTCTTCCCTATCAGTAACATGCAGACCTGATTCATACTACTGCAAAAGAGTTACAACCCATCACAACACCATGGCCATTTTCACAATGGGGTTTCGATTTGATCGACAAGATTTACCCTCCATCCTTTGACAGTCACACTTTCATCATCACAACCACTAAATACTTTACTAAATGGGTGGAAGCCATATCACTCACTCAAATTACTGGTGTTCAAATATCCAAATTCATCCTTTTCCATATCCTCTTCAGGTATGGAATCCCCTCCACCATCATTACTGACAATGGAAATCCATTCAAAAACAAGTGCATGAAATTCCTCTATGAGACTTATCATATCCAACATCATTGGTCTACCCCATATTATCCTCAAGGTAATGGTCAAGCAGAAGCAACCAACAAAACTTTGATTAAAATCGTTAAAAATATGGTTAACAACATTGGTTGATATTGACATCTCCACCTCCATCTCGCCCTTTGGGCCTACCACACTTCCATCTGCACCCCCACCGATGCCACTCCATATTCACTAGTTTATGGTGTTGAATCTATGTTGCCGATTGAAGTCAAAATCCCATCACTTCACATATCTCTGAAGAATATGATTAGTGACGAAGACACTGGGGTTGCACGACTTTCTTAGTTGGAACTCATAGATGAAAAATGGATCAAAGCCTACAACCATCTACAATCCTATCAACATCAACTCAAGAGAAGATACAATAAGAAGGTACACCCTTGCCAATTCAATGTTGGCAACTTATTCCTTAAAGAAAATTAGTGGAACCAACAAGATAGAGATCAGAAGGGCAAGTTTGAAGCCAATTGGTTAGGCCCTTACATCATCACCACATATTATGGTCCTAGAGCATACAAGTTGTCTACACCTAAAGGAGAGCCCTTGGAAGAACCCATCAATATCATACACTTGAAGAAATTTTATACTTAGGTCAGCTGGGGTATCCTTCCTATCAAAATCTAAAAAATACAAAAAAAGTAAAAAATTGTCAAAACACAAAAAAATAAAAAATTCAGAAAAATCCAAAAATAGTCAAGAGAAATAATTCATCCTATGGTGAAAACCATCCTAGTAGCACCTTGGATATGTACGATTGGTGAAAACCTAGCAACAAGCACCATTCATATAGGGCTTAATCATTATCTACCTTGCATCTTAGTTACTTTATGATTTATCCACCCTCATTATCCTCATCCTCATCATCCTATCAATCCTATCCTTCCATCTGCTTGCATCATCTAGTCGCTTGGTATATTTTGGTTGAGCATTGGATGACTTCATCCGCTATATGTCATCCTGAGTTTTTATCCTAATCTAATCTCGTGTCATCTCATCATCTTGGTCATTTCCATCTAAGTTCTTTCATTATGTTGGTCTCCATCTAGATCCCATCTTGTTGTTGGTGAACTACGTTGTCCCTGTGCTTTCATGTAGGCAAGGCTGATCATTTGATCTACCCCTGAGGCTTTGTTTCTTGTCGTCCCCCCTATCTGTTCTTGTCTCTGGTGAACTATGTTGCCCCTGCGCTTTTATGTAGGCAAGGCCGATCACTTGATCCAACCCCAGGGTTGTTTCTTATCTAGTCTGTTGTCTCTCTATCCTGTCTTTGGTGAACTACATTGCCCCTGCACTTTCACGTAGGGAAGGCCGATCATTTGATCCACCCCCGAGGAATTTTTTCCTTCATCATCTGTCTCCATGGTCCTCTTTTAGCTCTTACCCATCGTTGGTCTTTCATCCTTTTCAAACTATATTGCCCCTGTACTTGAACATAGGCAAGGTCAATCATTTGATCCACCCCCAAGGCTTTCCTTTGTGTTTCTTTGCTTTTCATCATTGTCATTTTGTTGTCGATCTATTTTTCCTCCATCATCTGTCTTCATCGTCCTCTTTCCACTTTTATCATGGTATTTTCCTGAACTACGAGGGATTTGTGCCTTCACTTAGGCAAGGCCGATCTTTGATCAACCTTGAGCCCCTAGGTCTTTAGGGTGTGTCAGTATTGTGTCTTGTGTCTTATGTCATGTTCTCACATATGTCCCTATCTAGCTGGTTCTTCACAAATGGAATCCATTCGTATCATGAGATTTAATAGGTTTTCGAATATCTTGTGTCATTATTGATATTTTAATTTAGCATCCATATTTGGTCTCAACAGGATGTATCTTTCCTAACATACCTCATCAACCCCATCCATCATCTTGATCCTATGGTAAAGGACATTTTGAAATTGATTGCAATTTTTTTTGCTTTTGGCTTTTGTTTATCATCTGAGCTCCCTATCATCACTTGTCAAGATCATCATGATCTATCATATTATGGTGTGTTTTGACTAGTTTACATAGGGGCATATCTTGTTTTTTTTTTGTTTTCCTGGTTGTCCCATGTAGTACCCACCAGGACCCCTGAGGTCTTGTGTTACACTAGGATATCCTTATGTGCTTGTGGTTATCCCAATGCCTAGCCTGACCAAAGTCATCGTGACTTTGGGGTGTTGGGATAATCTTCTTGTTTGTTGTGTTTGTTTATGTATTAGACACTAATCCGCCTTGGTCCACATACCATGGTACCTAGTGTCTTATGCTATAGAAAAAATCCATGCTCTGAAGATGGCAAGTTGCATTAGGATTGCATTTCATTTTCTCCTCCATTGCATTCATGTATCTTCCCTCCTAACCCATGACTTAGGATTTTGGTTGTGCAAACATTGATTTCTTCCATCTTCCCCTTTCTCCTTAGGACCCTTATGGTTTTTGATAGGTGAGGTTACACACCCATCACCTCCTTCACTTCCATCATTATGCAAGCCATTATTTACATTTATGATCACATTACTTATTAGCATATAGTTGCATTCTCATCCTGTTCTTTAGATTCACTAAGTTGCATTCCTTGTGCATTTTCATTTTTTTAAGTTGTGTAGATTAATTATTCTATACATCTTAAAATTCATTGCATTGGCATATTCACTTTAGTTCATATCATTAACATCTCCTATGCATTATCCCCTACATCACATATTGTTAGGTTCATTTTCACATCCATGGCATATAAAATCATAAATCCATCCATCTCATCCTGCATCATAAAACATTAGACATAATACATATCGCATAGAAATAATCATAATCCATCCATCACATCCTACATCATAAACATTAGACATCATGCATATCATATAATATCATCGAAATATAAACAATAATAAATCATCCATCACATCATGTATCATAAATGTTAGGCATCCTACATATCATAATCATAAACCCATGTAAGCATAAACATAAATCATTATAGGAATATCCATACATCGCATCACAATAATCATCCAAAATAAAACCATAAACATATACATATGCATAAGTAGATCATCCATCACATACACATCATATAGTGTCAATAAGGGCTCTCACATATCATATAAAAAATCACATAAAATATAATCTCCATCACATCATCCATAATAATGTCCATCATATACATCACAAAACATATCCATCGTATATGTCATCAAATAAAATATGAATATAGAGCTATGCATCCTCTCTATTCTTTGTTACTCTATATTGAATCCCATCCTATACCTATCAATAACTTGGATCCTATCCCTCCGATCCTCTAAACCATGAGATGCTTACATTCAACCTTAGTGGTGACTCTAGCACTAGCCCTCTACATGGAGGTGTCTCTCTCATGCTACTATATCCCCGAGTATGCGTCCCTGTTGACTGGGATGGTGCTAGCATCTGTGGCACCGCTCGAACATAGGTAGGTACTCGTTATGTTGGATCTAGCACTATCGAGTAATAGACACACATATAGTAGCTTGCCTCTCTCATATTCCTCCCGATCTCCCACCTAATGTCTAGCTGAGTCCTGATCTACCCTATACCTGTCCCGATATCCACAAATGGACCTCCTCTCTTGTACCCATGCACCCCATGCTAATCATAGTTGCTCAATATCCACTCCTATCTACAACACCTGAACCATGGATCTATCCCTCTCCTCCTACATAGCATGTACCTATGCCTATAGTATCTGAACCTCTTCCCCAGTCTCACCACCCTATGCTGCCTATGCCTGCCCCTACACTACATCTCTCTCAATAGCTTGTATCTATGCCACTGCTACATCCCTCTCCCCTGCAAGACCTGGACCTATGACTATATGTCATCTCTTTCATTCTCCATCACCTGTACCCAAGCCTTCATGGTCTCCTCTCTCTCTTGCATCTGTCCCATATCCCCCATTGTCTCCTCTACCACCTCAACTCTATCACGGAGATCGTCTCGCTCCTGTCTCAACTCCCTCCTCTCTCTCAATAGTCCCTCTACCTACCTCCTCAGATCCTCCATATCCCTCTCTGCCTCTGCCAGAGCCTCTTCCAGTATCTGCTTTGTCGCTCCTCCAAACTCTTGTTGACCCCTTGCCTACAATATCCTCACCATCGCCTCCAGTCTGTCTCTCTCCCATTTCACTGCCTCCCCTTCCTCACGCTCCCTAGATACCTCTCCCTCCAAACAAGTCACCTCTACCCACAAATCGCTCACCTTTTCATGCAGCTCATCTATCTCATCTCGTAGCCTCTCTCCCTCCCTCTGAATATCTTCCTCATGACGTGGCATTGCATCAGTCATCACCAAGAAGTCTCTCTCACTCTCTGCTACCTGGGATCACAAAGTGATCACCTCAACCTCCAATCTAATCCTCATCACCTTTGAGTCTCTCAACCTCTGTTTGAAGATATGTAATCTTGCCTTGAATCCTCTCAATCACATGGATAGATCCTCTGCTATTGACAACATCATAGCCAATGGAAAAATATCATGTACGTCTGTATCTATCTCCTTGGCCCCCCCTCATCTCCTATGTCCATCACCTCAGCCTCACCCCTCTCCCCCATCACCTCAGCCTCATGTCTCTCCTCCTCAGGCTTGACCTACGCCCTATGTCTCCTCCTCCTCCTACCCAGCCTCTACTGACCTCCTACCTCATCCTCCCCCTGCCCTTCCTCCTACGGCTCTACTCCTTTGGCTGCCTCTGGCACTCTCCTCTACTGTCCTCTTGCTCTACCTGCCTCTGACACTCTTCTTTGCCGAATTCCTCCTACTATAGGTATCCCTGGATGCTCTCCTCCTCCTATGGCCAGCCCTAGCCCTCTCCTCCACTACCCTCCTACCTTGCCTGCCTCTGACTCTCTCAAACTCCTCCCTCTCCCTCTCCCCTGTCCTGCCAATGTGATCTCATCCTCTGGTCCAAATCCTAATGCCTCCTTGATTGACTCCTCTAGTGTAATTTGTATCGGTCGTTGCTGTACGAACCATGTTGCATATCTAAAAATCACTCCTACATCTACCAGCCCTCCAGCCCTCCCTGGGTAGTCCACTAGATCATGCTCCAGTGTCTCCTAGTGATCCCGTGCAAACTCTAGCGAAATCAGCTCCCCCCATGGTCGCTCTCATAAAATTTATCTGAACCTCTTTGCTACGTGTGGAATATCCTGTATCAACCCAAACTACCTCGTCACTCGGTCTGGCCTGTGTGACTCCACTATCTAAGGCTCCTTCCCGACTATATAACATTAGGTTAGGAAATGCCTCTTATGTCTCACCTCATCCTCCCTCCATTTGGTGAAGCTCTGTGTTATATATGGCCTCCACACTATCTCCTCCTCCTTGAGATCATCAAATAACCTCCTCCATCCATCTATATCTCCCAAACCCTAATATCAGAACACTCAGTCATACTCTGCGCTATACCAATATGCCACTAGCAGTGTCATATCCTCCTGTCCCACTCTCACTACATCTAGCCTGGTCACACTAATTTTCTCCCATGCCCATACCTGAAGCAACATCACATGGAAAATGTTGAGTCCCTCCCGATAGCATACCACATGCATATCTCTGTACAATTGCACAAAGATGCATGGACCCCATGCAAAATCCCCATCCCTCCCCTTGACAATGTGCCTAATCACCTCCATGTAGCTGAGGCTGTAGAACCGACCACTCTTATCTGGTATGAGTATCCTCCTGATCAACTCGCATAGGTATAATGGTAACGGTGGTACTCTCAAACCCAAACATCTATCCACATCTAGCTCCTTCTACACAGGCAGGTCCTCTTGCTCGAATAAGACCCACATGGTCTGATCCAATGCCTCTCCCTCTCATCTTGTAGCACTCACCATACGCCCTACTATGGGAAGCCTCAATATTTGCCAGGCATCCTACAACATCACTGTCATCTCCCTTGTCGGGAGATTGAAAGTCGAGGTTGTTGAATCCCAATGCTCAATCAATGTCATCAACATCGCTCGATGTGCTCTAATGGATAGATACCCAAACACATGCAATAGCCCCACCTAGGCCAGAGCCTAATGATCCACTTCCATCATCATTTTTCACATTGCCTCCATCACCTCCGGTCTCCTCTCTTGCGTTCACAAGCTATCAAACCACTACAACCACATCAGATAACCTGTCAGTCACCAAATCCTTGCCTTCATTTATTTCCTGGCCTTGGGTTCTGTTTTGCACTAACACTCCTTCTTGGAATAACTTTCCTAAGTTGTCCCCCTTTACAATTTTTTTTCTTTCTAGCACTTTACTCTTTTCTATCTTCTTCTTGGCCCCCCTCTCATGCCCTTGGCGTCCTCCCTTTTTTCGGGTGTGATTGACCCTTTTTGGGGGCAGGGCTGCCCCTTGGGGCATGGCCACCCTTTGGGGTGGGGCCGCTCTAGCTGAGGTGGAGCCACCCCTCCATGGAGCATAGCCGCCTCGCCAGGGCAAGGGTGCAACTTCCCTTTAGCAAGTGTGGGCGCTCCTATGCGGGCAAGGCCACCCGTCATTTGGGCACGACCGCCCTTCCTAGGGTGCAAATGCCACTGTGTGGGTGGCCTAACCCCCATTTTCATCTAATCTAATGGTTTCTTAATTAAACCCCCCTTTTCCCCCTATGCCATTATTTGGTGTTTCTTCCTACTCGGTGGGCACAATCGATTTTTTCCCTCTACCCATTTTTCATCCCTACCCCTATTCCCAAACCCATATTTTCCACTAGCATAATAACTTTAAAATACATCATAAAATTCTAGAAATCACAAAGAGGGTTTTTAGCCGAACCCGGCGTTGGATCGCGCACTAGGCATAGAAACTCCGCACCTCGTCTCCTCAGTGGATGATGTCATTATTGTAGTCCTCCGACATCTTCTCTCTTCTTTCCTCTTTTTTCCTCTTGTCTCCTCTCTCTCTCACTCAACTGCTAGTTGTACAAATGTGGAATAGTAATTCTAAAATTACTATTAATACCTTCCCTCCTTTTCACCTTTTTAAAATAAAGGGTATTTTCTCCCTTTATTTAATTTTTTTCTCCTCCAGTTAATCCTCCAACTTCCCGGAGCTGCCATTTGCGCCCCGCATGCCTGTTTGACTCCATTCAAAAGCCAATCTTCATAGTTTTTTGTGCTCTTCCCAATGGCACCTTCTATTTCTTCATATTGAGAAGTCACCTAGGGCCCCTTTTTCTTCCCCAAATGCCCTCTCAAGGGGACATACCTTACCATATCCATCCATACCTCCTTCTTCATCATTTTATAGTGTGATTGGGGCATGTCCTTTCACTCCCCTCCATTTGAGCAGCTCACACAACCTCTCTTGTGTTGGGGCATCTTTTTTCTAGTCGCTTCCTTTATAGAGTCATCTGCATTTTATTTTTCTTCGAAACATTGTTGTTCTAACAATATTTCGAAGAGGAGAAAAATGTAGACACCCAAATTTGACCAATCCCATATGGTCAAAATCCTACCATATATTCATCTAATTCCTCTATATTAATTAAATGGCACATTTAATTAATATTATCCCATTCTCTAAGGTTCCTAAAAGTATTTAATTAAATACTTTATCCTTTACCATTTCCTCTCTAAATTAAATAAATCAATCATTTTATTTAATTTAGTCAATTATCCTCTTCAATTTTAAATTCATTATTTCTCTCTCCTTGTCCCATCCTCCATAACCTTTTCACTAATCTAGATTAATCTAATTAATCCTTCATTAGGATGAGCATATCCTTAATCAGGATTAATGTCACATCTTCCATATTTAGCCAGTTACCTCTAATCTTCATTAATTTTCTTAATCACCTGTTTGCACAACCTTAATCCTAATCACTTACCTTTTCTAGCATGTCCTTAAGTCATCATTTCATGGTAATTACCTTATTAGGTTTGACCTCTTCCCCATGTGACTTAAAAGTTCACACTTATTCCCCCGATGCATTTCTCTTCCCCATGACCTCTCATAGGTCACATCAAGTGCATGGGACAAGGACCTCCTTTAGGAGGACCTTGTCTTATCCATGGGTTTCTTCCAAGCTTGTGAATTTAAAATTCACTTTTATTTCTCCAATTCCCTTTCAAATCCCCATGGTGACAAGAGTGGACTTTCTAAAAGTCCTCACTTGTCACTTTCAGCCCCACTTGGAGACAAGGAATTCCTTTTTGAGGAAATCCTCTCCAATCCCAAGGTACTTGCAAGTACCTTGGGACCACATGGCCTTTTCCATGTAACATTGTCCTTTATCCATCTCACCCTCCACATGGAAAAATGTGAGGGTTTGTGAGTCCTCAAATCACCACAACCCTTCATCTTGTCCATGGTGGATCA
Organism: Sequoiadendron giganteum; assembly: GCA_007115665.2. Lineage (NCBI taxonomy): Eukaryota > Viridiplantae > Streptophyta > Pinopsida > Cupressales > Cupressaceae > Sequoiadendron > Sequoiadendron giganteum. The sequence goes on from CM021106.1 coordinate 373,094,922, forward strand.
ATCTCAGTTGTCCTTTTCTCTTTAAATGGAGAGCCTTGGCCTCAAATTAAAGGTTAAGGATTTTGAAGCCATTATTGCATACAAACCATTATTGTAGCATTCAAGTCACTCAAGCCATTTTGAATTCTTGCATTCTTGCATTCAAGTCATATTAGCTATTTATTATCTCACCTACCATCTTCCATCATTCAACCACCTCCATTATTGCAAGCATATTGTCATCAAGGAGCATACATCAAAAGCATCTTCAAGGGACAACCACTTCAACAAGCTAAGAAATCAAAAGGTATAATATTTATTGTTGTTTTATTGTTGTTTGTTTAGTTTCAACTAGGCCTAATCATTGAGGTGTAGTTTTGTTTCCTTTGTCTTGCATTCGTTTCATTTTGCATTCTAGACTAGGGGATTTTCACTGCACACATAAGTCAAAATTTGTACCAGATGTCCTACTTCATCCATTGTGTCCTCATTTGATATGACATGATCTGTTGCCATGGCCTAATCTCACCCCTATAATACACAACATAGTAAATAATGTTTAGTACACAAATTATATCATTTCAACGAATATTCTATCCAACACAAAACCTCACTTTAGTCATATATTTGACATATTGATATCATGTGTTGGCTATCCTAATTTTCAAACTTTTCCCTTGATCATAGAATCACATTTAATCACCATTCCTATGCATTTTCAACCCATAAGTTTGACCTCAAAGGCCTTTAGACAAAAAAATGAATTTATCTCCTCTATGTTGTAGCATTTGTGAATTAATAAACACCTTCCTCCTTTGGTTGAGGTTGTTTTTTCTTCTTACCTCTATTGTATCTGTAGATTCTGTTATCTCGTCTATTTCCACCCACTTTCCTCACTGATTTAGTATTTCTACATCATCCACGTCCTCTCTCCATGGCCTCCTCTGTGAATAAAAATGCTGCCATAGAAGCTTTCACTGCACTGCCACCGAGAAGGAAAAAGCAACTTGCGGGACTGTGGTGAAAACCGTTCTACCGCACTGAGCTGATGAAGGAGCCACAAGACAACAGTGGTCACCGCACTACCACACGCCAATGGTAGAAGACTTGCAGGAATATGAGAGTCACTACAACACCACCTAAAACAAAAGGAAGACTCGCGTGCCACCACATAAGTTTTCACTGCACTACCACCAAGAAGGATGAAGCACCTTACGGGATTGCTGTAAAAACCACTCTACCACACCAAGCCGATGAAGGAGCTAGGGGACAACGGTGGTCACAAAAAGAAGGTAGGAGTTGGAATTATTTCCAACACTATGAATCCTTTGATACACAACAATGAAAATGGTCACTATACAACAATGATAGGAACTAAATTAGGTGCACTTGATGCCGCCTTATATGTCCCAAACAAATTACATTTACTGCCAAGAGTTAGTGCTAAAGTTGGCATTACCTATGTTGGAAAAACAAGGATAGACAATTGAGAGGGGGGTGAATCAGTTGTTACAAAAATCAAACTTATACAACATTAACCAATCCTTATATCACACATATGATAATTAACACTGCAAGCATAAGAACAACACATTAGAGACACATGAACACCAAGATTTTATACATGAAAACCCAGTTAGGGGAAATCCACGGTGGATGTTAGTGCACAAGATTATACCTTTTTAGGATTATAATGAAGAATAAAAAGAGAATTCACTTGCATTCAGGCACACTGCCTAGAGCACACCGATCAAAGGGAAGGATCACTTCCTTACATACATTAATCAAATTAAATCCATATGATGAATTTGAACTGAGAAAATATCTTTTGCAAAAGCCTGATTACAGTTCTATTTAGGCACTCAAAACTTCTTCAAACTCTTCCACACTCTGCTCTGAATGATCTGACCTTTATTCGCACTTGTACATCACTTGTACACTTGATCACTTCTCATAAATGATGAAAACAATCTTGTATATATATCTGCTACACAAATTTGCATCCACTATTCAATCGGCCACAAATAAAGAATAAATTACAACTGTTGGCCTTGATACATGAATAAATTTCAATGCATACCAACACAAGTTGGTCATAACATAGTGAGGACCCAAACAAACATCTCCAAACACACCAAACAATAAAATATTAATCCTCATGGATCCGCAACATGCTAACACCACAATGTCGACCAAGACCATGAACACTCGGACACATATCAGAAAAATATCCGATCATAAACACTCCAATCACTGCAAATATATAGCAAGGATAGAGTATGGTATATAATCATCCATGAATGCCATAGGTACATGTGCAACACATGAGATTACCATAATTTCATCCACTTTGACCAAGAACACCATCTACATAAACTGAATAACTGTAGGCACACAGATCTTCATAACTTCCACAAAAATGTATGTGCACCTCTGAAACTCTCAAACAACATACTAGAAAGGTTCAACAAAAAACCCTTTGAAGCACACCTTTAGATCTTCAACACACAGAGCTTTCCAACATTTTGACCTTCTTAGCTCCATTGGCTGCATGTACTATATTTTTTATAATTTTCTCAATCTCCTAGACATATACAACCTTAAGAAGATTAAAATGCTAATAGTGTTGACATAAATGAAAAAAATATATCAGCAATACAACCACAACATCCAAAAAATTAATGCCGACTAAAGCGTCGACTAATCAATCAAAATAAAAAATTTAAAACTTTCTCGCGTTAAGGAAGAAATCAGACGACAAAAAAGGGGGAAACACCGCACGAAGGAAGAGAGAAGGGTGCTACAAACAACTGATGAGAAATTTGATTTAGTTTGTGACACGTCGTGCGAAGGAAGAGAGCAAGGCGCTACCAACAACTAATGAGAAATTTGATTTAGTTTGCGACACCATAGGTAAGCTTACATTTTTTTTTTCTTGGTTGAATTCATGATTATTTACTGCTCTTTGTATTGCATTTGAGTTCATGATTATTTACTACTTCATGGCCTAACCAATCCAGGCAACCTCTAAATTATCCCATCATTATAAATTGTAAAACCTTTGAGAAACCAACAAAAAAAATTACTCTACCCATTTGAGCTTTGGCTCAAAATATTATAGCACAAAGCAAGGATGCCTCTGTATTCTTTCCCTAACCTAGGTATCAAGGAAATAGTGAAATTCTTGGCAAATCTAGGGATTGGGTAAGTCACTGATGAGAAACTACTGAAAATATACACAAAAACCGCTTGGTTTTTCCCAGCCGCGCCATAGTCACCGATGCCATTACAAATTTGTGCAAGATTGCATTATGAACGAGTTTTCATGATAAGGTTATCAACACTAAGCAAACTGAGCGAACATATTTTCCCTAGGTTATCAATACTAAGCAAACCCAGTGAACATATTTTCCCAAAAAACAAAACTTTCATACCACAATCTGGATGAAAACTTTCATACCTGACAGTGTGTATTTCGTTTGCCTCCAGAAACTGGACGAAAATAATTTTTCCTAGGTCACCTCAAAATGTCAAGCAATCGAGGGAAGTGAGCATTGTAAGAAAACTCTGGCCATAATGAGGTAATTCATTTTCAATTTATAGATTTGTAAATGTTTCCATTGTTTCTTTGAATTTTACTTTTTAATTTTTTATTTCTAAATTTAAAAGAAGAAATATAATTTAAATATATATATATATATAGGGACATGAGACTCACAAAGATAAAGACAAATTGGCTTCCATATTGGGGATAGAGGCAGTGAAAAAATTGGTTAATGTGGACTGGAAAACACTTAGCAGATACATAGAAAAACAATTTGGTAATGCCCCTCGAACATTGCAAACAAATCAACTGTGTCAAAGGGAATCAGTTGATTCCCCAACCAATCTCAGATCTTGCAAAAGATCCAAGAGGAAATTAGTTGCAGTAAACTCTAAGAATGTGAAATAGGGAGGAAAGACTTCCACTCCTGAGACATAGACTTCTTCCACCATGCTATGTTTTCAATCTTGCATTGGTAGCTACAATACGAAGATAGAATATGAGGTGGTTTGAAGGGAAGTTTGAATGAAAGATGCTAGGAAAATGTTTGTGAATAGGTTGAAGGAATCATGCCTTCAATGGTTCAAAGATCATCTACATTTTCCATTTTCAAAGATACCCATGCACCTGAAAAAAGAAGTTATCGATGACATGGAGAATGAATTTGGCATAGGTTGGTCTGTAAAGAAGATAAAGCTACAAATTTCTCAAAACTGGAATAGATTTCGGTGCAACCAAACAAAGAAGATAAAAAAAATCCCTCCTGAGCTAAGGCAGAAAAAAAGGCCTATTGATGTAAGTGGGAAAGTATGGAAAGAGCTTGTAAAAGCATATGAGAAGTCCAATGCATGGAGGAAGTCCGATGAGGAGAGTACGTGGGTATTTGAATTCTCTCATAAGATTATATTAAATTTATTAAACGATATTTAAATTTTATTTGTGCATAGTTAAATTGAATTAGTATATGTTTTAGTACGAGGCCTCCAGGGCTAGGCTTGAGAAACTCTGTGCCACACATCGCATTGGACAGAAAGGTTTACATGACTTAATCTATACATTTTAAGTATATTTAATATGTTAAATGATTTGTTTTTTAATTTCCTTGGAAAAAGTAAATGATTGCATATTAATTAGTTTAACTAGTCCACGTGCCATATTTTGACAGGAGGAGAAATATGGCTACCATCCAAAGCAATTTGAAAAGAATATGTTACAAAACAAAAAGTGGAACGATTTTGTAATTTGGATGGAGAACAAGGTATCAATAGTTGAGTTTCAATAACTTAGTTGGATATTGTTGTGTTAATATGTCAATTTGCATCTCTTGTGTTGAGTTGTTTATTGATGCATAGGATGAGTAAATAAAGCTCAAATCTTATGATTAAAAGATGACTGTTTATGTGCATGAATAGATAGTAGAAGGATATAGATGAACTCAATTCATCTGACTTTATGCCTCTTAGACGACATTCCTCTTGAATCTCTAATATCAGGTGCCTAAGACTTCCCTGTAGCTTTCACCTTTTGTTGCCGCCTTTCCTCTTCACTGTTAGACTCATATCCTTTTTCCTTATCTACATTTCTAGCTTCGGCTTCTGATTCATCCCATGTTTTACCTTCCTCTTTAGAATATTCTTCTTCTTCTTCGCCCTCCTCTGACTCCACAAGAGATTCATCTTTTGAACCTTCCTCATCTGATTTTGATTCCTCTTCTACATCAGAGGGTTCATATCCTTGATTTGACTCTTATGAATTATCAAAATCAAAATCACTAGCTTCCATATTCAAAAATTCCCAACCAACATCTTCAATAAATTTATCTGGATCATTAGTAATAGTCTTCAAAATTTTCCACTAGTTCAAGTTCATTCCGCTTTCATAATACTTTATATCCATGGAGTTCAACCATCCCTTGACGCCATCAAGCGAAGATTGAGGAATGGTGTACATGCAAAGTACATCCCACTTGAAGTCTTTGAAAACAATAGCCATATCAAATTCCTTCTTCCCAAATCCTACTCTCTCAAGGTTAACAATCTCAATCTCACTAATAGTGATTACTAAGAAAGGTAATTCCACCAACTCTACCAAACAGTTTACCATAGGAACAATACAAGCAGAGGCTTTGAAAGGAACTCCATGAAAACCAAGCTCTCTAAATGGTATATCAAATGGTAGTTCAAAATATTTTAGATGAGGCTACTCCCATATATCTCAAATTGGCTTGATAAATCCTTGAAACTTTGCATTGATATTATTTTTATTGTCCCTCTCTTGTTGTTCTTCCTCAATTTCATCAAGATCATACATTGACCTTCTTTCCTCTCCTAAATTTTGGACCATATCCATTACCTCCACATAAAACTAGACATCCTTGGTCTTCTTGGTTCCCACGCCATGATATGGTTATGCAAATGAAAATGAAGCAAAGTAATCATCTCCTTCTCCATTAGTTGGAAGAATGCATGCTTAATGTTTTGATACATAATATTAGCTCCCTCTTCTACTCTCATGGTTGAATACCGAAATTCATTATGGTGGGCCTCCAGAGTTCCAGTCATCTTTCTTCCTCTTCCACCAAATGTTGGCCTGATCCACACATCTTCTACCCTAATTGCCTTTGTTTTTGAAAGTTGAAGTTTCTCCTCAGTCACCAGTGTAGCTCTCTCTACCTTTTCAGACTCTTTCATTGCTATAGGAAATTAGCACCTAATTGATTAACAATCTCAATATCACTAATAGTGATTACTAAGAAAGGTAATTCCATCAACTCTACCAAACAATTTACCATAGGAACAATAAAAGCAGAGACTTCGAAAGGAACTCGATGAAAACCAAGCTCTCTAAATGGTACATCAAAATCTATTTCAAAATATTTTAGATGAGGCTGCTCCCATGGCTCTTTTACTCGCTTGACAAATCCTTGAAACTTTGCATTGATTTTCTTTTTCTTGTCCCTCTCTTGTTGTTCTTCCTCAATTTCATCAAGATCATACATTGACCTTCTTTTCCCTCCTAAATTTTGGACCACATCCATTAACTCCACATAAAATTGGACATCCTTGGTCTTCTTGGTTCCCACACCATGGTATGGTTATGCAAATGAAAATGAATCAAATTAATCATCTTTCTTCCTCTTCCATGAAAACCAAGCTCTCTAAATGCTATATGAAGCTCTAGTTCAAAATATTTTAGATGAGGATTCTCCCATAACTCTCTTACTCACTTGACAAATCCTTGAAACTTTACATTGATTTTATTTTTCTTGTCCCTCTCTTGTTGTTCTTCCTCAATTTCATCAGGATCATACATTGACCTTATTTCCCCTCCTAAAGTTTGGACCACATCCATTACCTCCACATAAAAATGGACATCCTTGGTCTTCTTGGTTCCCACACCATGGTATGGTTATGCAAATGCAAATGAAGAAAATTAATCATCTTTCTTCCTCTTCCATGAAAACCAAGCTCTCTAAATGGTATATCAAATTCTAGTTCAAAATATTTTAGATGAGGCTGATCCCATAACTCTCTTACTCGCTTGACAAATCCTTGAAACTCTACATTGATTTTATTTTTCCTATCCCTCTCTTGCTGCTCTTCCTCAATTTCATCAGGATCATACATTGACCTTCTTTCCCCTCCTAAATTTTGGACCACATCCATTACCTCCACATAAAACTAGGCATCCTTGATCTTCTTGGTTCCCACACCATGATATGGTTATGCAAATGAAAATGAAGCAAAGTAATCATCTCCTTCTCCATTGGCTAGAAAAATGCATGCTTAATGTTTTGATACATGATATCAACTCTCTTTTTCTATCATGGTTGAATACCGAAATCTAGTATGGTGGGCCTCCATAGTTCCAGTCATCTTTCTTCCTCTTCCACCAAATGTTGGCTTGATCCACATGTCTGCCAGCCTAATTGCCTTTGTTTTTGAAAGCTGAAGTTTCTCCTGAGTCACCAATGTAGCTCTCTCTACCTTTTCAGACTCTTTCATTGCTATAGATCATCTCTGGGATTTAATCATTTGTACCACATGGTTGATGTGCTTTGAATCCTTGCATCTAAAGGAAATTTCCTTAACATAAATACTGCTAGGGAATTTCAATGTTGCCATTGTAGTTGGCATTAAAGCCAATACCTGCAACATTGAAAATTATCCTTATATAAGAATTCCCTCCATCTTATTAATTGGCTTGTAACACTCTTGATGATGGCTACATGAAATCTGATTTTGATTCATCTTCTACATCAGAGGGTTCGTATCCTTGATCTGACTCTTCTAAATTATCAAAATCAAAATAATTGGCTTCCATATTAAAAAATTCCTAGCCAACATATTCAATAAATTTATTTGGATCATTAGTAATAGTCTTCAAAATTGGCCACTAGTTCAAGTTCATTATGCTTTCATAATACTTTATATCCATGGAGTTCAACCATTCCTTGATGCCATCAAGCGAATATTGAGGAATGGCATACATTAAAAGTACATCCTGGTTGAAGTCTTTGAAAACAATAGCCATATCAAATTCCTTTTTCCCAAGTCCTACTCTCTCAAGGTTAACAATCTCAATCTCACTAATAGCGATTACTAAGAAAGGTAATTCCACCAACTCTACCAAACAGTTTACTGTAGGAACAATAAAAGCAGAGGATTTGAAAGGAACTCCATGAAAACCAACCTCTCTAAATGGTATATCAAACTCTTGTTCAAAATATTTTAGATGAGGCCGTTCCCATAGCTCTCTTATTCGCTTGAAAAATCCTTGAAACTCTGTATTGATTTTATTTTTCTTGTCCCTCTCTTACTGTTCTTCCTCAATTTCATCAAGATCATACATTGACCTTCTTGCCCCTCCTAAATTTTGGACCACATCCATTACCTCCACAAAAAAATAGACATCCTTGGTCTTCTTGGTTCCCACGTCATGATATGGTTATGCAAATGAAAATGAATCAATGTAATCATCTCCTTCTCGTTGGCTAGAAGAATGCATGCTTAATGATTTGATACATGATATCAATTCTCTCTTCTTCTCTAATGGTTGAATACTTAAATCCATTATGGTAGGCCTCCAGAGTTTCAGTCATATTTCTTCCTCTTCCACCAAATGTTGGTCTGATCCACAAGTTTGCCAGCCTAATTGGCTTTGTTTTTTAAAGCTGAAATTTCTCCTGACTCACTAGTATTAGCTGTAACTTTTTTGAAATTTTATTACGGTATGTTCACTTTGATATGATGTAATATGATTATGGTTCCATCTCATATGCTGTAATATTAGATATATAACAGAAAAAAAATTTATTGCATGAAATAAATAACTTTTCATTCTAAATGTTTTTTTTTTGCAGAACATGGGTCTTCTAGAAGATCAAGATGATCCTCAACATGATATAGATCCACAAAATATTGGTTATGTCAATATAGATCACATGGCATAGGATGTTGATGATGCATATACAGAAGACACCAAGGTCGATGACAATGATGATGACGACGACGATGATGACAGTGACGGCGACAACGATGACGACGACGACAATGACGATGACAACGATGATGATGACGACGACAATGATGACGACGACGACGATGACGACTACGACAACGATGATGATGATGATGATGAGACAGTTGGTGGTAGTAACCAATGACATTCATGATCATATAGACTGCATCATGGATCATTGCATATATATCGTTATGATGACTCTTTTCATGGTTACTATCATATGTATCATTTTGACGGCCTACAATACTATATTATTGAGTTGTATCATATTGACATGTATCATCTTGACTTGTATCAGTTTGAGTTACATAGTTTATTAATTTTATTTATATCATTTGTACATGTATCATTTTCACTTATGTCGACTGTTGGACATGTATCATTTTGACATGTTTTTGATGTACTGGCATATTTGACGTTCACTTGTTTTAGTTATATATGATGATCATCTTATTAATATTGAATTGTCAATTTATATATATTAAAAGTGGTTGATAATTTTTGGATGGATATTTATTACATATGATGATTTTAATTTACTGCTCAGGATGGATGTTGTCAAATTCAATTAAAATATAGATATTTGACTCACTTGTTTTAAATATAGATGATGATCATGTTACAATAATAGTTTAGGTGGTGATGAAAGGTAAAATTAATGCTTGGCACCTCTAGAAAGTAATTGAACAAATTAGAGAAGTGTTAAGATCTTTTGGTTGGTAATGACACTAAACAATAGATGTACTTTTTTATCTTTACAAGCAATACAAAATTTTTGTGTTACTGACCCAAAAAAAATCAATTATCTTGTTATTTAATCATATGAGTTAAGTAATTAAATTACTTACTCTATAATCATATGATTAATTTAGGAGGCGCGATATATGTAACTAATTAAATTGAAATAAAACATATTAAATTAATAAATGGAAGCAAAACAAGAAGAATTTTTAGAAGCAAAAAAGGAAGGAACAATAGAAGCCAAACTAGAAGAAAACCAGAAGCAATCTTGGAAGAAAATTTGGAAGTAAGACTAGAAGCAAACTTGGAAGAAAAACTGGAAGCAAAACCAAAAGCAAAATCAAAAGCAAACCTAGAAGCAAAATTGGAAGAAAAACTAGAAGAAAACTTGGAAGCAAAATCAAAAGCAAACATGGAAGCAAAATGGAAGCAAAATTGGAAGAAAAATTGGAAGCAAAACCGGAAGAAAAAGTGGAAGCAAAAGTGGAAGAAAAAGTTGAAGAAAAATCGGAAGCAAAAGTGGAAGCAAAACCGAAAGAAAAAGTGGAAGCAAACCGGAAGCAAAATTGGAAGCAAACCTAGAAGCAAAATTGGAAGCAAAACTAGAAGCAAAAATGGGTGTAGACATAGAAGAAAAATCGGAAGCCAATTTCAACTCCACTTCCGACGTTATTTTCGGTGCTATTTTAGGTGACTAAAGAGGCGCTATTTTAGGTGCTAGTTCCTTACGCTATTTTAGGCACTAACGGGGGCACTGCGATTTCTCGATGCTAACTACGGTGCTAAGTCCGGTGCAATGTCCAGCACACAAGTTGATACCCAAGCCGACACCGAAAAGGCCATGCCTGTTTGCGCCAATTTTAGTGCTAGCCAAATGACCTGATTTGTTAACTGAAATATACTAAAATTCAACACTATTTTAGGCGCTATTTTCTTATTCTATTGTAGTGGTTAAAATTGATTGATCTAATTGAGTAATTGTCGATAATGATAACATTATTAAGGATACACAACAATCTAAGGATAATTTTTTCAAGATAGGAACAACACAAGGATTGGGAAGGTTACATCCCAAGATGATTATTGATTGATTGGATAATGATTGATCAAGATTTGTAGCTAGGATAAGAACAAGATTGTTGAATGTTTTGATACCACGTTGAAGCATCAACAAGATGCAATTGATATGGACTGTTTGCAGTGTTTTGATGATGCCTAGATCATAATGTGAACTAGAAGACATAGATCAAGATTTATTCTAAAGAAAGATGTAAGTACTTGCCCCCAGTTTCTAGAAATGTTGGGAATATGATGGGTGGATGCATAGATAAATGAATGGATGGATAGATATGTAAAGGATGCCAAGGATTATCTTGTGATAGGATAACATGCTCAGATAGAGTATGCCCCTTTGGATAATGCCTTCATGGCTTAGATAATTTTGGATAGGAGAGGATCAATGATAGTGACCCCATGTCAAGATGTTTACACTAAGAAAGTGTGAAGTGTACACCGAACCTTTGCCAAGATCAAGATAAGCTGGATTTAGATGAAAATGAGTTGGATGAATGGTCATGGATTTATTATGGATAAGATGAATGAAATGTTAGATTTATTATGGATAGGATGAGATGCTTCCACTTGAAATGACACACATAGATTTTCAGTTATACACATGATGCATGTTTGCCAAGTTTTCATCATGGTACTTATCCAAAGCACCACCATAGTGGTTTTCACTAGAGGACATTTTTTCTCTTGAATATTTTCTTGATTATTTATTTATTTTTATTTTTTTGATGTCACAAAAGGTTCCTGTTTACTAGGTTCTCATCATGGTGATGATTTTTTTATTTTTTTGAAATATTTTACAGTCATGTTGAACCACCTGGTGGTGCTGATGTAGATGTTGTTGGTGCTAATACAGGTGTTGTTGTTGTTGTTGTCATAATGTGCCAATGATATCCTTCTTGGAGGAGTTTTCTTCTAAGATACAGGTGCTTGAATGTAACCACTGATAATTATTATCTTTTTTGTTGATATTGAGGTTAACCTTACCTAGATGGGCACATCATGATAGAGTTCCCTTAGAGTCCTTATGATAAAAAATTTCTTCCAAGACACGGTTAATGTGCGATTTAGATATCATGGATGTTGGAGTGGATGGTGAAATGCGTTGAGGGATATGAGATTCAGATGGATTGGTCAATAGTTTGGAATCTTTGACTCTCCAAACATGGGATGATGATCAATGATGGGTGGATATGGAGATCCGATTGGGACCAACTTCTTCATATACTTTGTAGGTTGCTCTTGAAGCTTTATTTTGTATCACTGGACCTTTTTTATGGATGGATTTCCCTTTTTTATTTTTCCCCATAGTTTCTTTGACTATTGGAGTTTGATAGGGATGATTTTATTTCTTTTTCTTTGGTATCCATTTGTATTTTATTTTTCCATTATGTTTTACTAATTCGTTTGCTTCAGTAATTTCCTCTTTTCTTTCATATAGCTTTTCCCCTTGTTGTTGGTCATAATTAGAGGGAAAAAAAATGTGTGGATGATGATTCATGATACAGATGGTTGTAGCATTGGTAGTGGTTTCATCATAAGGACCCTTTGTGCTCCCCATGTTGGTGTTTGCATCAGATAAAGTTGCCCCCGATATTATAGAGGTAACATTAACATATTTATATTCCTTAATTGCTAAATAACCAAGACCTTGATGCTTAGGATTGTCGATAATATACACTAGTTCTAGGATACCTCGTTCATATAGGCCTAATCCTTTGCCCTTATACTGCATTCTTTGACAAAAAAAATTGCAATAGGATTTTTTTTGTCTTGGAAATAAGGTGCTAATCCTTCTCTGCTCTATTGCAGGTCTTCAAAGGTGATAGTTTCTTCATTAGTAAGATAAATTGCTCTAATAAAGGTAAGTGATCCAAGTTTATAAGTGATAGGACCCTCAATATGTGGGAGAAATTCTTGATTGATATCTTTGGGTTGATCTTCAAAAGATGTTTTTGATTCATAATCCATGTAGAAGTCTTCTTCATGATCCATTTCTTCTTGTTCTTCAAAGGATGTTTATGATTCAAAATTCATGTAGAAGTTTTCTTCATGATCAATTTCTGATATGTCTATGGATTCTATTATGCCTTGATAATGTGTAAATATGTTAAGAGTAGGATAATCTTGTTCATTGTTAATGAAGTTGAGAGTAATAAACTCTTGTTCCTTGGTAATGATATCAAGAGTATGAGACTCTTGTTTTAGATGAAGTTCATCTACATGTCCTTTAGGAGTAAGAATCTCATGGGTAGATGTAGGAGTGGGTTACATATAGATATGATCATTGTTTACAAATTCTTGTATGCTTTGGAAGATACTTATTAAATCATTGTAGTATCTTGGAGATATGGATCTTTGATCTTGGCTTTTATTGGAGTTATCTTTAGTACCAGATTGGATTTTAGAACTACTTTTGATATGATTTGGATCAAGTTCTTGACATGGGTCAACTTCAAAAGGATGGATTACTTGCAAAGGCTTCTTGAATGTCTTCCTTAGGCATGGTATTGATTTAAGAATCCCTTGATATTCAAGCGAATTTGGATCAAGTGTTGAATTAAGGATTTCTTCAATATCAACAACAATGAGGTCAAATGATGTCAATATGTCTTGGAAAGGACCATTGCTAGACTTTGGTGAAGAATTTTGATCATGCTTGGAGATAAATTATTTAGATATGCCATCTTTTTCCTTAGGTGATGTAGAGACATTATCTACATGATCATTGGTAGATGGATCTTGTGTGTTGTCTTCACTAATTGAGGTAGAGATCTTGTCAATGTTTTCAACCATGAGATAAAATGATGTTGAGATTTTTCAAAATGGATCATTGTTGGGAATTGCTGGATTATCTTGATCATGATTTGAAAAAGTATCCATATCTTCTATCCCATTATGTGAGGTAAAGACATCTTCAATGTGATTTTTGGTGGATGGATCTTGATCATTGTCTTCAATATTTGAGGTTGAGATATTGTCAATGTTATCATCAATGGTTGAACCTTGGATGTTGTCTTCAACAATTATTTCTCCTTGATCAATAAAATCTTGTATGAGATTTTTGATTTTAATACATTTTGATGTGTCATGACCTTTTTCTCTATGATATTCACAATAAGCCTTGTCATCATACCCTAGAGTTTTGAACCAAGGTTCATAATTGCATAATGATTTTGGAAGTGTGATTATTTTAGTGTGGATTGATGTGTTTAAAAAAACCTCAATTGGCTCCCCTAAAGGAGTGTATTCATAGTTAGCGATGTTATGGTATGGAAACATTTTTTGTTGTTGTGATGATTTTTGAGGTTGTTGATGATATGTCATGTTTTGATATTGTAAGAATAGATCTTGTTGTTGATGTTGTGGTTGTTGATATGCAATGTATTGATGTTGAAAATGTTTTTGATGATATGAATCCATTTTTTGATAATCACTAAGATGTTGATATTGTGATTCACTATTTTGATGGTATGGTTGACAGATTTGTGAATTTTGACATTGATTGAAATTTGACATGTGAAGAGGTATTCCAAAGTCTCGAATAGGGACACCCATAATTTCTATGTTGTTTTACCTAGTGGGGTATGATGACTCCATATGTGTTTAGAGTGGGACTGAATTCAAGTGATAGATTGACATTGGTAAGTTGTTGGGATGTTATGGTTATGTGTTGTGATGTTTTATTTTAGAGTTTTTTATGTACAAAGGGGATGTGTGTAAACCTTTTGGACAAAGGATGTTGATTGTTTGTTATGGATTGATGTTGTGATAGTTGGAATATCAAGTTTAAGGTTGGATTTTAGGATTTTTCTACTCAACCCTATGATACAGAGATGATTCAATTTTGGGCATTGTTGGATAAATGAATCTATGATGTTTGATGTTTGATTTGATGCTAGTTTAGAACACAATAGTTCACAAGACTCAAATCGATGTTTTGCTATGTATTAGAGGATATGGTGCTTTCTTTACTTGAACTAGCTATGAGGTTGCAAGTAAAGTTTTCTCTAAAAACACTAGCAAGATAATGGTTTGATTTCTTAGGTTCAATATGTGTCCAAGACTAGGTTGATGTTCAGTTGTTGATTTGGTGATGTTGAAGGACATTGATAAGCTATGGTGTAAATCTAATTTTGATGTTTTGTCCAAAATATGGTAGTCATGTACCCTATGTAAACCAGGTCAAAAGTAAAGGATGGTGATGTTTGGATTTTTTTGACTGACATGTCCAATGATGTTCTGTGATAACTGAATAGTGTTTTTAGGCCAATGTTTAAAAATCAGTTGTTTTGACAAATTTGAGGAAAGCCTGCAAGTAATATGATACCAGTAGGATTCTAGGATAATAGTTGTAGGATTTTGGATCGATAGTAGTTCTATTTTAAGACCAACTATGGAAATGTTTTCAAAAGAGACTCTATCTTGATAGTGATTATCACAAACCAATGATAGGAATAGTGGATAAATGAACAAAAGTGAGCAGATTCTAGAACAAGTGCAGTAATGTTTTGAGATAGTAGCGGAAAAATTTGATAGTAGCGACTATTTTAGTAGTTTCTAGTTTTGTGAAGGTAGTTTGTTCTATAAGTTTGCAAGTTTGACTACATTCGATCTGCTATTTTGGTGATTTGTTTTGATGGAAAGTGATGCTTACAAAAAACAATTTGAGATCCAATGATATAGCCCGAAGATTATTATTAAATACATCCTAAGGAATAAAGGTACACTCTTATTTGTAGGCTTACCTCACCCCCAAAGGAGTGATTTTAAATCGAATCTATAGAGGGAAAAAATAGAAATATCAAGGAAATGCACCATCTTGATACTACAAGCCAAAGAGGATTAAATATTAAGTGTTATGCCTCAACTATAAATTTGACGTGGTAAGTAACTTTTGGGAATAATGCTATTACCATTCACTACATTGAAGAACATTTCAAAAAACAATGATGAGCTTCTAAAACAAAAGGTTTTTAATGACAACCATGAACACTAGACACATGCATCATATGTAAGATACTTAAAGATTTAGCTTCCTTGTACAACTCATTATGTTCGTATGAGGGTAGAGGAACATCATGGCATTCCTGCCTAGATTTAAGCTACTTTCTTTCAATTTCACAAACTTTATATAGCTCGTCAATAAACGTGCTTTTAGGGTTGCTTATGAGTTCTCCATTGTGGGATGTGTCTCATAGGTAGGTCCTTATCTAAAAAGAGGGTGACCAAAAAAATAGAAAAATCCCAAAGTGTTTCTCATCACCCAAGATCATCAAAAGACATAGGGGGAGAGGATACACACTTGGCTTGCCAATCATGGTGGATGCAATAGACAATTTATTGCAATTTGATTTTAAGCCCAAAATGAGGTGTTTAAAGATAAAAAATTGTGTTCTAAGAGCACCAACTTCAAATATTTGAGACTTCAAATAAAAAAAATGCTATAAACCATAAGAAAGTGAATTCATTTTTAGAGCACCAAATATAAATGTTCAAGTTGTCTTGTTCAATTTTAGTGCACCAAGAGAAAGTGAATTCATTTTTAAAGCACCAAAAGTAAACGTTCAAGTTGTGTTAATTTTAGTGCACCAAAGGAAAGTGAATTCATTTTTAAAGTACCAAATGTAAATGTTCAAGTTGTGTTGTTCAGTTTTAGTGCACCAAGGGAAGATGAATTAATTTTAAAAGCACCAAATGTAAATGTTCAAGTTGTCTTGTTCAGTTTTAGTGCACCAAAGGAAAGTGAATTCATTTTTAAAGAGCCAAATATAAATTTTCAAGTCGTGTTGTTCAATTTTAGTGTACCAAAAGAAAGTTAATTCATTTTAAAAGCATCAAATGTAATGTTAAAGTTGTGTTGTTCGGTTTTAGTGCACCAAGGGAAGATGAATTCATTTTAAAGCACCAAATGTAAATTGTGAAAGCTAATCCTCTAATGGCCACAAGCTGTAAAAAAATATGTTGGTATCAAGAAAAAACCTTATTCTACTGAAATAAACTTGCAAAAACTTGAAAAAAAGAAAAAAAGAAATGAAAAAGGAAAAAAGAAAAAAGATTGACAATTTTTATCCTTCTTGAACAATTATTGCAGAAAATTCAAGTGGCAACAACTTTCTCAAATTTTTATCAAATGTTCTAAAAAGATAAAATGAAGATTTGCAAAACCCAAAAACCTTTTTCTAAAATTCAACACGTAGAATTTATTAGAGATGAATGAAACACATGAATTTTTAAAGGTTAGCAACAAATTTCTTTTGAAAAAAACAATAGACTAAAATTGTGATAACTTTTTTTTTAATTTTTTCATGAAATGAAAAATTGTAAAAAGCTATAGAAAGTTAAGAGTGAGATCTACAGAACCCAAAAATGATTTTACAAAATTTTGTGTGTCCATTTTTATGATTCAAATAATATAACAGATTTTAATCAAATTTTTGGTTGTAACCTGGAAAATTCTTTAAAAAACACTCAAACGATTAATTGGGCATGCCAAAATGTGTAAGAGGGAATTGGATCAATAGAATCACAACAATGCAAACAATCAATTGAAATCAAAACAAGATAAAATCCCAACCTACTTATGAAATGTGATTGTAAAGAAATGAATTCAACAAGCAATGTTAGCATAAATGAGAACATAAATGAATTCAAAGGCTACAATTTTACCATCCCATGTTGGAGTGTATTTATATTGATAATGGATGTTGGATTGCTTGATCAATACAAAGCCTCCATGCTCACAAAAACTTCAAAAATAGTCGTAATGGTGATCTAGAATGCAAGTATTTGCTCAATGTGCTTGAATAGTGAATTTGGCATGACCTCTCCACAAATTATCTAGATTATTCACTCATTTATGAGAAGTATGAAGGTTGTTTTATAGATTTTTAGGTTTTAGATGAATGATCAAGATTCAACAATGAAAGATCATGATGAACGATTGAGAATCATTGAGAGGAAATAGATTGATTAGTTAACTCCTCTGATTGATCAAAAGAAGGGATTTAATTGAATTATCAGTGGGATTAAAGATTGAATGATTAATGGGATTGAAGAAATGATTATTTAGTGGGATTGAAGAAATAAAATTGAGTGTTTAGTGGGATTAACATAATCGACGGGATTGAGAAATAGATTGAGAAATCAGTGGTCATTATTTATTCAATCAAGATATGTGAGGATGTATTAATTAATTTAATAATTAATTAATGTTTGAGAGGAATGTGCAAGTTGTGTTTGGCTTTAATAAATAAAGGTATATTTATTTATTGACCATGTTGAGTGATTTTGGGGAAATTGAATAATTGATTTAATTATTCAAATTTGGAGGAGGAAAAGTAGAGTAATTAAATAATTAATGATAAATATTTAATTAATTTACAAGAATAAGTAATATTAGTGACAATTAAAAAATTGTGTTTATTTAATTAATCAGGATAGATAAGGTTAAATTAGGACATTTATTAAATAAATGAGATTTATTTAATTAGTCAGAAATGATGATTGAGGATGAATTAATTAAATAATGTAAAATCACTTAATTAATAGACGAGTATAAAATTTGATAATAATTAAATAATAATTTTTTATTTAATCATTTAGGGAAGGAGGGTGAAAGTTAGTTAAATAGTGTTGTTTGCCAGTTAGGATAATTTAGGGTATCTATAGGGAGTAATTTTTTTTAGTAGAAGTAAAATAGGTTTTGAAGGGGCCCCAAAACCCTTTACAAAAAAGAATGTTGCTTCAAAAGAAAAGCATGAAAATCAGCAACCAACCAACAAGCAATAAACCAAAAGAAAAACAACTGCCAAAAAAGAGGAGCAAAAACAACAACTACAAATTCTTTAAAATATCAGTCGCCTCGATATCACTGTCTATAATCTTTTGATGCACTTCCATCACCTCAGTGATCTCCTTGGCAGTAATCCCAACATTCAATTTAGTTTTATTATGAGTCCTAGTATAGGGACCCTTATCACTTACCTCTTTTATCAAAATAGTAAGAAGGCCAGCTACATTACTAACAACATCCTTCCCACCTGATGCTTCCTCCATCCACTACCTCACCTTCTCATTGAGGATGGTCAAAACCTTAGCTTCATTTTTCATGAAAAACTTGCTAACATCCACAACTTTGTCCAATTTCATAAAAGAATGTTCCAATTTCTCTTCAAGAGCCACAATCCTCATTTCAAAAACTTGTTTCAGCTTCAACATCTCATCAGTAACAATTTTAAATGAATCAAAAAGTTGATTGATTTGAACCTGTAAAGAAGGATCCGAAGGATTAGAAGACTCCCCAGCTTTACTAACCACCCCATGGACCTTCACATTAGTGAGATTCAATTCATTGAAAGCCCATTTAAATAGCCTAAACAAGGTAATAGATTCCTCCTTTGCCAACCCCAACACGTTAGGTAATTCATCTCTATTGTAGTTGAAGACATCCCTAACATCTGCCCCATCCTCCTAGGAATCCCTACTCAGATTTGATCTTTCAATAAAATCCTTCCCTTTCTGGCAACAACTGACGTCTTAATCTTGCAAAGGGAGCTTTCAATTTTTTCCAGAAAAACTCCTTTGTTTATCTTTCACCTTCAAACCCTATTCTTGCAAAACTAAATTATCTTGACCACCAACATCATTTTTAGGTTACTAGACACCAATACTTATAGAATTCTCATGTTCGGGTCTGTCGTTCCACTTGGCCATCTTCTGGGTGCTTCCGCCCTTCAAAACCATCTTCCTCTTTGAAACAGACAATGGGGGCTTCCCAATCTTATCCCCAACAACAATTTTCTTCCCTTTCTTTAGGTCAGAGGAATCACCCTTCATAGCTTTTCCTCTTAGGGACTTACCAACAACCACCTCTTCACTACCCATATAATAATCCACATAGATTGTAGGCCCTTTTCCTTTCTTACCACTCTTTAAAGGAGTAGGAGGATCCAAGTACAATTCCATTGAGGCTTCTGAGGAAAACTCATAATCTTCATCAACATCAGACCCGGTCTCATACTCCAATTCACGCTTCTTCTACCTACCCTTAGTGACCTTCTTAGGTTGATCAGGAACAATGTAGGACTTAGCATACTCAGAAATAAGGAGGATAAGGCCCACATGAAGAACAAGGTTTTTAGGATTGCACCTATGATCTCTAATAATACTTTCCATGGAATCCAACAAATAAAAAGGAAAGGATACCTTTTTCTTATGCCTGGAATGGTTGAGAAGAATAAAATGATAACTAGATAAAACAAAGAAACACCTATCAAGTGTTGTGTACCTTAGGATTTCTTTGGCAAAATCTCCCCAAATCACCTTAATTGAGCTATGATAGGAACCACCACATTTATCCTTCTCCAATATTTTCCTTTCATTTGTTAGAGTAATAAGTTATTCCACTTAATTAATTATATCATACTAGTTAATTAATTAAGTCACTTATTCCTTTAGTTGATTAAGCTAAACTTAGGCACATTAATAATTGATTAATTATTAAGTGTGCACACTAGGGTTTCATTTAGGGTTTCTTAATCTCCTTCATAAGGATTGATCTCTTTGTAATAATTGATTCTCAATAATGCATTTTTACTTTGAGGTTTATAGAACATCTTCTTTGGTTTTGCATGTCTTTTGCATGTGAGGTGATTGCATGTAGGTGATCTTGGTTTCTAACATGGTATCAGAGCTCCAGACCTGCAGCTTCCTGTTCGTGATATGAAGATATGGCTTTTCAGTAAGTTTCAAGTGCAAGGGTTTCCACAAACATCCTTTTGCAAGATCTGGGGGTGGAAAATTTTTTGTGACACTTTGGGCTCAAACAGATGTCACCATCGCGTTCACAATGCCCCAAAACCCTAGAAACGCCTGTCAAATCACAGAGTTTGGAGAAGTTTGTTCTTGAGGAAAAAAAAATTGTCAGGGAGGCTGTATGGCCTCCCTAGCATGCTTCACGAAGCAAAAAAATCTTGAAAATCATGCCAAAATTAGCAAACTTGCTGGAGGTTTTATGTGGCCAGTTTGAAGGGTTTCACCACTAAGCGGCCACCAGGTGGCCGCCAGCTCGCCACCGCCACTGGTGGTTGCACCATGCAGTGCCACCGGCTCCGCCCAGCCTCGCCGACTCCCTTTGCACTCTGCACCGATCATATGGCCAACCGGGGGCCGTCCGCAAGCCCCTGCGGGCTTCTCCGCTCTAGCCAAGGTCCTCTGGAGGACCAAGGGCTTTGCCCCAGCCCCCTGCTCTGCACCCTCGGTCACATGGGTGACCAGGGGCCTAAATTTTTTTGCAGGGGGGCCAAATTTTTGTGGCAATGGTCAGATGGTCATCAAATTTATGCTCATGAACTACTGACATCAACATGACGTCATCGGCCGTATGACCTCTTTGCCCCCTCCTAACCCTGATTTGCCTTCAAGGAGTAGTTTTTTTGTTTTTGGCATAACTTGGGCATACGGTATCGAAATCAGGTAAACGAGATATCGCCGAAAAGCTGGTTCTGAGCACTTTCCTGTGGTGTATTTTATTTTATAGTACTTTTTTATTTTACTACATTTATTGCTGTTTGAAGTTGGATGTTTATTTTATGCTTTCTAGCTCATAACTTTTTGCCACGATCTTTGATTTTCGCTATCTTTGCGGCATTGGAAAGATATTGAGGAGCTCTATGTTGTTGTCCATGCACTTTTTTCTATATCTATCCCAGGTTTATCATTAATCCAGATTTAGCCCAATGGGTATTTTGGAGATTACTTGGATGTTTTGGCAGTTGGGAGAGTGCACTTTGCATCTTTGCACTTCGTTTTCAACAATACAACATTCAATAATCGATTGTTGCTTTATAAATTCTAGGGTTGTTCCTGTTTGGAGTTTTCGAGTGTTCCATGGCATCGGGCCTGCTATTGCATCATTATGATTCCGATATGGTTTTTTGTAGACAAAAGTATCTTTCTTTGCTTGCTAGATTGCGGTTCCAGTGTTAATCTACAGTGTTCTTCCAGTGCTTCTTTGTAGCATGTCATCTCATTGTAGGGGGGTTTTTCCCACTGGGTTTTCCTTCTCTACCTCTTTCTTGCATTTGTAAATGGGTACCTGATTAGGCCTAGTTTTTGGGACCCATCCTTGCTTGTATGCATCATCTTCTAGTGTTTTAGCTTCTTCCTAAGTTCATTTTAAGGGGGGGTGTTAGAGTAATAAGTTATTCCACTTAATTAATTATAGCATACTGGTTAATTAATTAAGTCACTTATTCCTTTAGTTGCTTAAGATAAACTTAGGCACATTAATAATTGATTAATTATTAAGTGTGCACACTAGGGTTTCATTCAGGGTTTCCCTTTTAGGGTTTCTTGTTCTCCTTCATAAGAATTGATCTCTTTGTAATAATTGATTCTCAATAATGCATTTTTAATTTGAGGTTTACAGAACATCTTATTTGGTTCTGCATGTCTTTTGCATGTGATAGGTGATTGCATGCTGGTGATCTTGGTTTCTAACATGGTATTAGAGCTCCAAACCTGCAACTTCATGTTCGTGATATGAAGATATGGCCTTTTAGTGAGTTTCAAGTGCAAGGGTTTCCACAGGCATCTTTTTTGCAAGATCTGGGGGTGGCTGATTTTTTGGGACACTTTGGGCTCAAACGAATGTCGCCATTGCGTTTGCAACGCCCCAAAACCCTAGAAATGCCTATCAAATCACTGATTTTGGAAAAGTTTGTTCTTGAGGAAAAAAAAATTTACCAGGGAGGCCGTACGGCCTCCCCAGCACGCTTCACAAAGCAAAAAAATCTTGAAAATCATGCAAAAATTAGCAAACTTGCTGGAGGTTTTGCGTGGCCAGTTTGAAGGGTTCCGCCATCGGGTGGCCACCAGGCGGACGCCGACTCGCCACTGCCACCAGTGGCTGCACCATGCAGCGCCGCCAGCTCCGTCCATCCCCGCTGGCTCCCTTTGCACTCCATCCTGGTCATATGGGTGACCGGGGGTTGTCCGCAAGCCCTTGTGAGCTTCTCTGCTCTAGCCAAGGTCCTATGGAGGACTAGGGGCTCTACCCCAGCCCCCTGTTCTGCACCCTCGGTCACATGGGTGACCAGGGGCCTAAATATTTTTGCAAGGGGACCAAATTTTTGTGGCGATGGCCAGATGGCTATCATATTTATGCTCGTGAACTGCTGATGTCAACATGACGTCATCAGCCGTACGACCTCTTTGCCCCATCCTAACCCTGATTTGCCTTCAAGGAATAGTTTTTTTGTTTTTGGCATAACTTGGGCATATGGTATCGAAATCGGGCAAAAAAGATATCGCCGAAAAGCTGGTTCCGAGCACTTTCATGTGATATAGTTTATTTTATAGTATTTTTCTGTTTCACTACATTTATTTATGTTTGAAGTCGGATGTTTATTTTATGCTTCCGAGCTCATAACCTTTTTCCACGATCTCCGATTTTTGCTGTCTTTACAGTGTTGGAAAGATATTGAGGAGCTCTATATTGTTGTCAATGCACTTTTTTCTGTATCTATCTTAGGTTTATCATTAATCTAGATTTGGCCCGATGGGTGTTTTGGAGATTACTTGGATGTTTTGGTAGTTCAGAGAGTGCACCTTGCATCTTTACACTTCGTTTTCAGTAATACAACATTCAATAATCGACTGTTGCTTCATAGATTCTAGGGTTGTTCCCGTTTGGAGTTTTTGAGTGTTTCGTGTCAAGTCTGCTATTGCATCATTATGATTGCGATATGGTTTCTTGAAGATAAAATTATCTTTCCTTTCTTGCTAGATTGCGGTTCTAGTGTTACTCTACAGTGTTCTTCCAGTGCTTCTTTGTAGCATGTCATCTCATTCTAGGGGGGTTTTTCCCACTGGGTTTTCCTTCTCTACCTCTTTCTTGCATTTGTAAATGGGTACCTGATCAGGCCTAGTTTTCGGGACCCATCCTTTCTTGCATGCATCTTCTTATAGTGTTTTAGCTTCTTCCTAAGTTCATCTTAAGGGGGGGTGTTAGGGTAATAAGTTATTCCACTTAAATTAAGTCACTTATTCCTTTAGTTGCTTAAGCTAAACTTAGGCACATTAATAATTGATTAATTATTAAGTGTGCACACTAGGGTTTCCCTTTTAGGGTTTCTTGATCTCCTTCATAAGGATTGATCTCTTTGTAATAATTGATTCTCAATAATGCATTTTTACTTTGAGGTTTACAAAACATCTTCTTTAGTTCTGCATGTCTTTTGCATGTGACAGGTGATTGTATGCAGGTGATCTTGATTTCTAACATCATCTTCCTTGAATAAAATTTCCAACATAGCATTCAACTCCTTGTTTTTGTAAACTTTCCTACCCTTGGTAGAAAGGCCTGTAATTCCAACAATTAGATCTTCAATTATGTCAAATTCAGTCCCACCAGGCTTTAGAACCCTGTTCTGCCAACCTTGAACAAAAGTATCAGTCACCTAAGGATCATGCCCATGGAGTCTCTCAATATATAATGTAACCCCACCCAACTGTAATCATTCCCAAAATTTTGCATTGGTCTTCAAAGTGCCACAAGATGAAGGTTCGGCTCTATTCCAGTCACCACCCATGATCACAATCACCACAAACCCCAGAAGCTTGAGAAACTTATAGAGAATGAGAAAAATCCTCGAGAATAAAGGCTTAGAGAAACTCACAATTCGTGTGGAAGAGGTAAGGTGGTAGGAGGTAATAATTAATCTAGAAGGCCACCCCTTAAGGAATATAGTCAAATCAATAAAATATAAGGCCAAATCCAAGTCGAAATCACACCAAGAAGTAACCTGCCATGTGAACAGGCTCATGTGAAAAAAGGTGATGATGAAAAAAACCCCCTCCTTAGTAGTTTTATAAATCATTATTTAGGCATATAAGGGATTCGATGGGAAGGGGATCATCCCCTTCCCATATCCTATTTTTTCTAACCCCAACATTAGCAAAAGCATCAGCTAGACCATTTCCCTCTCTAAAGATATGTGAAATGTAACATTCATCAAAGGAGTTCAATATTTCCACCACATCTAAAATGATAGATTCAACCATCCACAAAGGGGGTGTGGATTTCTTCAGGTTATTAATAGAATTTAGAGAATCCCCCTCTAACCAAACCTTCCTGAATCCTTTAGACTGAGCAACCTTCAACCCATGGTAGGTAGTTGAAGCTTTTGCAAAGTGGTTTGTATGGGTTCCCAAAGAGAGTGCCATCATGGATACAAACCTACCATTAGAATCTCTCAACACCCCCCAACAACCAACAGGACCTGGACTACCTTTAGTAGCTCCACCAAATTTAAATTTCACCCAACCAATAGGAGGAGCCTTTCAAACAACATTGTTCCATGAAGCTTTACCTTTTTCAAAGGAAGAAAAATGTCACAAGAAAAATTCCAATTATGCGCAAAAAAAAAATCACTAGGAATCACCGCCAACTTAGGGCCATTCTGAAAGGAAACCTCAGGTAAAAAATTCTCTTTGATAGTTGCACAGATCTTAAAATCCAATCGAATAGAGGGAAGGGAAGAGTCCCTAAAATATCTATTATTTCATTCCAGCCAAATGCCCCAAGCAAGGTGAGGAACATAAAGGGAGCAAAGAAAGAGAAAATAAAGATTTGAAGAAGGGCCCACCCATTGAGACCACAAGTCCCCAATCGAGGAAGGAAAAACCCAACAAAGATTCAAAGAGAAAGCATATGAGCCCAAACCTCCCTCACATACTTGCAACCAATCAAAAGATATATGAGTCCTCTATAACTTCTTCACATAGAAAAAATTTGTTAGGTAGCATAAAACCTCTTTTCATAAGATTATCAATGGTCAAGACCTTGTTTTGGTAGTGTAACCAAAATAATAAATTCACCTTTGGAATCAAATTTTGAAACCAAAGAGAAGCCCAAAAGGGAACAGGGCCAATAAAAGAGAACTGAAGGGAAAAGGCCAAAGAAACATATATTTTCCATTAGAAGAGAACCTCCAAACAAACTTGTCAACCAGGGCAAAAGAGGGAATATGAAAAAAAGATAAGGCTTCATATAGTACTTCCAAACTAGGGTCCACCTCATACATCATTTTCCATGAAGCACCATCCTTATAATCAACAAAATATCTGTCAAACCTATGAATACAAAGATCCATAAAAGGAAGAGCCCAAGGCTCATCTTTGAGCGGCCCATTCCCAAACCAACAGTCATCCCATAAAAGAATTCTTTTTCCATTCCCCAACTACCACTACAATCCCTTAGAAACATTTTTTCTAGCCTTAACCATAAAGCTCCAAAGGGGGAGAGAAGCCACTAGAAAGAAGGTCCCTTATATGGTCCACTCCTCTGAGATATTTACTAGTAACAATATGAGCCCATTAACTATTACCAGAGATGAGGTTCCATAGTTTCTTAGAAAGTAAAGCCATGTTGAATTCTGTAATTTTATGAATGCCAAGGCCTCCGAACTTTTTAGGTATATAAACATCATCCCAAGAAATGGGGTGTATTCTCTTCTTCTCTTCAACCCCAGACCAACAAAAAATATTCTAAATACATTCAATTTTATCCACAAACTTCCATGACATATGAAAAAGACCAAGAGCATAGACTAGAAGGTTTTGAATGGTGGATTTAATCAATTGAACTTTCCCGGCTTGACTCAACAACACCCCCTTTCCATCCAACCAATTTAGAGTTGAACTTATCAACCAAACCATGCCAAAAAGAATCAAGAATAGTATTAGAACACAATGGGAGGCCCATATAAGATGATAAAAATTCCCCAATCTGACATTGCAAAATCTATGCAATTCTCTACTGCCTATGCTCAAGAGTATTCAGAAAGAAAATAACACTTTTTGGAAGACTAATCTTCTACCTAGAAGCTGCTTCATATCTCTACAAAATAAGTCTAATAGATTTAGCTTCCTTAATGTAATATTCCCCAAGCATAAGATTATCATCCACAAACTGCTGGTGGGAGAAAATATGATATCGAGAAGAAGGGGACAACCCTAACAACTGGCTAGAATTGATGAACCTTTGAATAAGGTGACCCAAAGATTCAACCATAATAATAAAGAAAAAAGGAGAGATTGGATCTCCTTGTTTCAAAACC
This sequence comes from Sequoiadendron giganteum, assembly GCA_007115665.2. Classification (NCBI taxonomy): domain Eukaryota; kingdom Viridiplantae; phylum Streptophyta; class Pinopsida; order Cupressales; family Cupressaceae; genus Sequoiadendron; species Sequoiadendron giganteum. The sequence goes on from CM021106.1 coordinate 373,121,904, forward strand.
CTTGAGCAGCCAAAAAGAGGAGAAGGGTAACCATTAACAAGAACAAAAAAAATTGGAATAGAGATTAACAAAGACACCAATAACACCAATTTCTCCTCGAAACCAACAGCTTGCAAAATCTTACGAAGAAAACCTGAGTCAACTCTATCATAGGCTTTAAGAAAATCCAACTTCAAAATAAAACCCACTTGTTTGTGAATAGATAAGGAATGAACATTATCATGAACAATAAGAATTGAGTCAAGAATTTTCCTACTAGAAACAAACCCATTTTGTTGGATCGAGATACTTCGAGGAAGAACCTTCTGTAATCTCACCACCAACACTTTAGAAAAAATCTTATAGATGGAACTACACAAACTTATAGGGCAAAACTCATCAAAAGAGGAAGCCTCTAGTTTCTTTGGAACAAGAACAATAAAAGGAGGAATTTAATTCCTTTAAAATATTACAACTACCAAAAAATTCCTTAGTAGCATCCACAACATCCTTCGTAATAATATCCCAATAAGATTAGAAAAAAACATCGAGAAACCATTAGGACTGGGCACCTTATTACCTTCAAAAGAGAAGACCACACTTTTAATTTCAACCTCTAAGGGGATCCGAACCAATTTCCAATTAAGATCATTAGAAATAATATGAGGGATATCCTGAAGGAGATCATCTTGGCACCTAAGGTCCAACTCACCATCCATAGATAACAAGTTAGAGAAAAAAGAAGAGGTAGCTTGTTGGAGATCCACCTCCTTATCCAACACCTGATTATTAAACTTTAAAGAATTAATATGGTTGGAGGCCCGATGTTTCAACATAGAAAGGTGAAAGAACCTCGTATTCTTGTCCCCCCTCTTTAACCACATGATTCTAGACCTTTGTTTCCAAAATTTATTCTACTTAGCCACAATGTTATGCAGCCTAGACAAAAGAGCATTTTCCTTCTGGACAAGATCATGATCATAAACAAATGCCTGAATAGATTGTTGAATAGTGAAAAGCTCCCTATTAACATCCTCCTTCTCAACAATTTTTTTCCCAAAAGAAGATCTATTCCATCTCCTAACATTACTTTTCACATTAGCCAATTTCTTAGCAACCATGTACATGGCCGAACCATCCACCCGAATATTCCACCAGGCTTGAATCAGATCTTTCAGATTAGGATGACGTCCACATCTTTTCAAACCTGAAGGGATGTTTTTACTCCTTCCCAATAGGTCCATCAAAAGGGAAAGAGGAAAGTGATTAGATCCCAACCTAGTTAGGTCCAAAAGAGAGAAAGAATATGAAATAAGACAATCAGGGTAGATAAGGGCCAAATCAAGCTTAATCTGGATTAGAGCTTCACCCACTTGTCGGTTAGACCAAGTAAAGGAGGCCCCTTTGAGATCCAAATCAAGAAGAGAATTATTTTTAATGAGATTCATAAGATCAAACCTACTCTCATCCATAAAATCAGACCCACCTAGTTTATCAGCATCATGTAGGGGTGTATTAAAATCCTCCATAACTAACCAATTAGAAATAGGATGCAGAGATTTAAAGGAACTAAGATTTTCCCAAAATTTCTTCCTATCACTCTTACTATTAGGAGCATATATATTAGAAAGATTCCAAGAGAATTGATTGTAAACATTGATGAAAGAAGTAGCTACATGATTACAATCCTCAAACACTGCCAAACCTTGAATCATCTTTGGATTCCAAAAAGTAACTATACCACTAGATGCCCCAACCACCTTAGAACAATGCATACCACAATCTTTGAAGAGCTTGTGTTTAAGTTTGGAAAACTTATCCAACCCCATTTTAGTTTCTTGAATCAAAATAATATCAAGATTATGATCCCTTACCAGATTTGAAAGGAGATCATGCTTGTGAGGGTGATTTAACCCTCTCATGTTACAGGATATGATCTTCATGAGAACTTGTGGGGGGCGCTCTTAGAGCACATCTCCAGAAAAGTCCTCTGAGTCCCATCAACAATATCCATTCAAATATCCTCATCCTTAGTAACATGTGAAGGAGGAAAAACCTTGCCTCTCGGTCCAGACCTACAGTTTGACCTTTGTAGTTTTTTGGTTAATACTCCCAAAGGGGGAAGATTGTTTCTTTATATTTTTTCCTTTCATTGTAATATAGGGGGGTTCGGCCATTTCTAGATCAACCATTTCTTCAGTTTCCTTTTGGCCATGCTTACAACTCGAACAATCCTTTGAATTCTCATAATTAGTGCTACCATCATGTGGTGACTTAAAAAACCCACTATCTGTAGACACCAAAGATAAAGACCCCAAACCATCAACCTGAGGCTCTAAATATTCAACCTCCTTTACCAGAGAGGGACCCAAAGACATGTTAACTCCACTAATCACCCCACTCTTAGGACTAGGTGGAATCACAACATTATCACCAACTAGCTTAGGATCCACACCAATATTTTCATTTTCATCTAAGCCCGTGAAGACCAAGTTATTTTCATTTGTAAGCACATGCACCCCATTCACAGGATCAGCCCCCAACTTCTCCAAAGGACCCATAGAGGCACCCTTAGCCCCAAGACCCTTTTATTTTTCTCTGCACTACTTAACCACCTACTTTTTCACCTTTAGAGGACATATTTCTTCCCAGTGGCCCACTTTTTTGGAATGGAAACAAACAAAAGGAATAGATTCAAATTCCACCACTTGCTCCTAGACCCCAAACTTAGAATTAATCTTCACAATTAAAGGAAGATCCACTGACTGTTCAACATTAACACAAAACCAGACATAAACAAGGTATTTTTTAGAAGTAGTCATTTGATCAATAGACAAAAAGTAACCAAAGGTACTCACAATCCCTTTAAAGACTTCTTTGTCCCAGATTTCTAGAGGGAGACCTCTAAGTCTCACCCAAATAGGGGCCACCAAGAAAGAACAAGAGTTATGATTAAAATCTGGTTACCACCTTTTGAGCATCAAGAAGGGCTTCCCTATAAACCAGGGACCACCTATCAGGGCCAAAAGGAGATCATCTTCATATTTGAAGGAAAAGGAAAAGAATCCTTTAGCCATTACAGCCACATCCACATGACCCTTGGGATGCCACCAATTCAAAGAAAACTTATGGACTAGCTCAATATGAGGACGAGGCCCCACAAATTTTCCCAAAAGAGTCATTTCCATATTTGAGACACTTTTCTCAACAAAACAATCAGGGACAATGATTGAAAATTCTCCTATCATTGCATTAGAAATGAAGGCAACAAGAGGCAAAGAGATTTTACCTTTGATCTTCGCTCCAAAAGGGTTTGACCATTTGAGAGTTGACTCTGAAAAGAGACCACCCCTCGTCTTATCAGCACTGGGAACCGAGCCAGAAGATATAAAGCCCACACCCAAAATATCAACAGACAGACCGAGGCCAGACTTTTTAGCACCGAGATTCCCCCACTCAGACATGGACACCAGAGAATGCAAAGGACAAGAAACCTTAGGGGCTCCTTTCCCACCAGAAAACTCATTTTCCAAAAGAGGGGACCCACGCTACTTACCATCAGCCAAGGACCCACCTGAAATCACCTTACCATTATCAAGCTATCCACCATTAACGCTTGCTATAGCTCCAAGGTTTCGCGCCTTCTCCAAATATGAAATCACTCCACCACCATCGCCACCACCCCTAAAGAGAGCTCCATCTATAGGGAGTAATGTTTAAGATTAATAAGATATGAAATATATCAATGTCTTAACTCTTTGGAAAATGAAAGCATGAAATATTAACTTCATTATGCTTAAATAAAACCTCTAGGATAAGTCAATTTGAGGATTCTAATCCCGTTAGGCTTTGCATATGTTTAACCTATTTTAACCCTAGTCATGGATTTTATGGTGAATCCCTTAGGATTATATTTTTCTCTTGAATCGGGTATCACAATACAAGTTGAATATTTAAAACCCTTGTCTAGGTCCTCATTTCAAAATGACACACAAGACTCTTGGTAGTGATTAGTATGTAATGTTTTAAAAAAAATAGTCAATTTTCTTGGTGAAATTTTTTGGACATTATAATGCATATATATTATCAGCACATTGACATTTTAGATGTTACTAATTATTATGTTGTTATTTTGAATTGCATATGTTATTCTTTCTATAAATAGATTATCATAGTGTTTTATTTCACTTCTACCCTTATGTATATTGAGATTATGGGTGTGATTATTAAATGAAGTCATTTTTTTATTTTAACTGATTATCATATTTCTTTGTTGGATGGGATGATTAAATGAATTATGTAATGTTTTACCTATTATATGATTTTGAATTACTTTAGCTATTATATATAGGAGTAGATACACTTGACATGTGAATTAAGTGTGTAGGTATAAGGTTTTCTACCCATATAAATATGTAGGTGTGGGAAATTTCCTTGATGATGGCTATATTGAAGATATCACACAGGGCTCGTATGGTTTGTAACCCCAATAATACTTGAATTGTGTATGATATGTGTCATTTGAGACTTGTGTAAACTCGTGCCCCTATCAATGGTGATTTTGGGGTCTATTATATTGTAGGTAAACTAGTAAATGTATGTGTATTTAGGCATGATTATGTGTTCCCTCTGTGTATTATTTGTGTTCAATGAATAAATCTTGCATGGTAATGTTGAATGATGCATTTGGAAATTGGGAAAGAAATAAAATAGGAATTTGATAGCATTGCATTAAATATAGCTACTTAAATCATATGAAAATATTTCAATTACTTGAATAACTCAATTCACTTATTTATTTATTCCAAACTTGATAAAATGAGTTTTAGCATAAATCGACCATAATAATGATAAAATGATTTCAAAAGATAATAAAAAAATAGCAACTAACAAGAGAGGGCACAACAAAGTAGAGGAGAAAGTAAAATGGAAAGAAAGGATGACTACACTTATGGTGACCATAAGAAATAATATTAATGGAGACATTAGTTGATGTATTTAGAGGAGAGGATGGTACAAAGAAAAACATCTTCCATGCACACTAAAGGGGGAAGGAGGTTATTTCTGAAATTTTTTGGATTGGGTTTTATGAAGGAAAAAATAAGAAGAAAGAAGGCACAATAAAAATGCTTGGGTCACACTCAAAAGGAGATAAATAATTTTTTCTATAATGAGGAATAATGAATGCATTCATTCCTTCCTTTCTAGAGAAGAGAAAAGATAAATTGTTTGGAGGTTTTGGCTACCTGGTTTTTGTGAAGTTCAGATAGAAAGGGAGGATATTGAAGGTGTAGTAAAGTTATTTAGTATTAGAGAAATAAATTGGTTTCTTGAGTGTTCCAACAAATGGTATTTACCTTCACTATATTTTATTAAAATCTTATTGTCCTATGTTGTACATGCCAAAAAGTTAATATTTTATGGTTGTGTTTTTAAAATGATTTAATTTGCATTTATTTTGGGTTGATTGTATATTATAGGATTTAAAAAATGTTTATTATATTGTTTTATACAACTTAAAAGGAATTAGAAAATATGGATTATTCATATCAAATAATGTTTTGTGTATGTTTGAGTAAAAATGGTATGGTCAAGGTTTGCTAGGAAATATTTTAGGATAGGTTTCCATCCTATCCATCTATAGAAAGCCTATCGGATTCATGTTTGGACTATTTATCTTTGATTTTTGTACCCCTTTTGTGCCATATTGGAATAACAATTCAAAATGAGGCACCTAGGACTTGAGGTGTGAAGTGTAAAGGAGTAGCTTCCATCATTTGCTAGGGTCCTAAGAGATTTGGGGAAAGAATGGGTGAAAGTTACTAAACTTCATCGGGAAACTAAATTAAATCAAGATGTTAATGCTACATCATATTATTACACTCTAAATTTATTGGATATCATTAGATGTTTTTTCTTATGTGGCGAGTGGATTATGTACCCAATCCTAACTTACCTAACACTATGGGTTATTATGATGAAACTCCCTATCCTAGTTCTAGAACCTCGTCCTTATTGATATTATATGTATATTTAACATGGGACCATCCCTAGCCATATATTTGAGTGGATGAGACCTTAGTTATATATGTGACCATTGCCTATTTATATGCTTAGTGTATGGTGTGTGTGCAAGCCTTACTCCCCTATTTGGTGTGATTGCTTCTCTTACTTATGAAACTATATCTTAACATGGTGAGTGGACTTATAGGTAGCACTTGGTTGGGTGCTTTAAAACCATCATTGGGAACCTACAGTCTCTTTTGAGTAGCATTGTATCATACATAAGATAGAAAAAGGCCTCATATCTTCATCATTATCTCATTTTATCAAGATTTAACATGTATAATATAGAAAATTTGAGTCCTCTTTTGTAACTATAAATTTATTTAAGACCTCATGTATGGAATTTATGTAATCCACCACTTAAGTGGTGTCATTTTTTAACTATGATTTTCTTTACTATCACATTTTATATAAAATTACTTTTGTCCCTTTTTATATCACTACCATGTCTATAAGAAAATAAACTTAGTGCATGTTTTCAAAGTTGAGTAAATATGTTATAATTTCATCATATGTTATTTCCTTGTTGGCTTATCAAAGTTCCCTAAACCTTGATGCCCTAGTAAGGTATCAATTTTATTGGGGTTCTAATATCATGGGTGCACTTTAATATTTTCTATGCTTGTGAGAAGAAATTATCTTAATGAAGTTTTCTCTACTTGTGCCATTTAAGTAGAAATTATCTTTCTACCATTATCTTGTGCCTTAGGATTTTATTGGTTGGTTTAGGTGACAACATATTGGGCTTGAGGGAATTTTACTAATCTATTTTTAGGAATCGGTTGGAGGAAAGTCTCATAATCTATCTTTGGTATCGATCTTGAGGCATGCCCAATACTCTATTTTAGGTACCAGACTTGGAGCAAGTTTGATACCCTTTTTTAGGTGCTAGACTTGAATTGAGTCTAAAACCCTATTTTAGTTACCAGACTTGGAGTGAGTCCAATACCCAATTTTGGGTACCAAACTTGGGGTAATTTTGATACCTAGGTTTGATATCAAAATTAGAGCAATTCTAATACCCAATATTGGGACTTAAACTTAAGGAAAGTTTAATATATCATGTAAGTGATTGAACTTGTGGGAAATTAAATGACTTATCTTGAAGAGTTTTGTATATGAAAATGGATTTCTTGGGTATTGTACACTAGTGGTTTTTGGTAGGTGGGTTGTAGGGTTAACTTTAAGAAACCCCCCCCTCAACGAAGGCATAAAATCTTGGCGAATCTTTCCTCTTATTTGAAAAAATTAGTAATTTTCCCTCATGAATCTTATGCACATTATTAAAAAATTTATAAAATCCTAGTGAATCTTAATGAATAATTGGTAAAAAAAAATAATCACAGTGGCGAATCCTAGTGAATAATCACTAAAACGATTAATTATAATGGTGAATCTCTCCTTTAAAAATTTGCATAGTTGGTCGGCACAGTTCCCCCATTTTTTTTTTTTAAATATTGAAAAAGGGGCACGGGGGTGGTAGCCACTGGCAGGGTCAAGGGGGCAGAGCCCCCTTGTGGGGGTCGAGAGGGAAACGTCCCCTCACGAGGTTTGGGGATAGTGAACCCGATACAGGCGGGGTCGAGGGGCAGAGCCCCTCACCACCAAGCATAAATTCACTATTGAAAATGCATTGGAGCACACACAGATGAAGTGTTTTTAAAAAATCTCACTTGAAAAGTAAGACTAAATGAAACTTGAAAATTCTACCATCGATTAGCTTTTAAATCAGATGGCTGCAAGTTCATTCTGTGAGTGAATATCGGTGTGAGTGATCATTGGTGGGACACTTAGGGATGTCCTGCTGATACAACGATGATGGCGTATGTCATAAACTATTGGAAACAATGAATGGTGGAGATCAAACAAAGCTTTGATTGTATGTCTTTTCGGGAGCTTGGCGTGAATATTGTAGATTCCCTTCATGATTCTCCAGAATTGCACAGGTGGTGTACCTATGCCTTGGTGGACCCCAGGTGGAGTATGGAAGCCTTATCAACATGAGTGAACATCATTGGTGGGACACTTAGGGATGTCCCGCTGATACAACAATGATGACCTATGTCATGAACTATTGGCAACAGTGAACAATGGAGATCAAAATTTGGGCCTCCACAACCTTTTTAAAAGGAACATGCATATAAAGTCACGAAATTGACTTGCAACCATTCGATTAAAAAGCTAATCAATGGCAATAAATAAAAAACCTATTCAATACTAAAATATCCCTAAAATGAGAAGGTAAATTATTATTAGTGAAGATATTTCCCAAAAATTAATTGTAGGAATATAAAATTAATGGCAAATATAATTAATATATGTAATTAAATTATAAACTACTGGTGAATCAGTTCCAATGATGCATAGTTTAAAAAATAATGCATTGGAAAATTAATCGAGACAATTTTATTTTTTTGTAAAAACCTATCGATTCAACATCCTTTCTAACTTGTATTATTCACCATTTTTGGAGGTCCTGATTTCAAATATTTGCCAATTGGAAAAGATTCGCCACTAAAGTTTTCCTTGGTGGGTTGTAGATATGTTTGAAGTGTGCTCAAAGAGTTTTGGGGAGCCTATCTCTACTCCACACCTCTTTTCTATGCCCACCTTGGTGTATTATATAAGGTTAGAGTTACAATTTTTATTTGTGCCACTTTTCTTTGAGCAATGGTGATGTTATCTAGTGTGTGTATTGTTGTGTCTAATGTGACACTTTCTATGCATGTTAGTATGCACCCTACCTTGTCTTGGGCTTGTTTTATTCTTAATATTTTTCTTTAAGAAAAAGGTTCACTTTGATAATATCCTAGGTGGTTGGCTTGCGAAATCATAAAATACCTTATCCCCTTGTATTCAATTATTAAAATAACACTTAAACTTATAAAATACCAACTCTTAATTAAATCTAGGTTAATAGTATGATTAGTTGTTTTTATTTATTTAAGCTATCTATACTTATTATAACAACCCCAAAAATATATCTAGAATTTTTCCTCATTTATACAAGCGTTACATCAATATGTAAGTAACATAAGAGCACCATTCATCAAGTGAAAAAAATAAATTACAATAGAAGTTACATCAAGTACATCCCAATATATAGTTATACAATGGGCCAAGAATTGTAATCCCTTCATATAGTATACAAGAATACATATAGTCTGATAGTTAAATTCCAAATATACAAAGTGGACATAATCAATACATATCATAATATATTTAAGGACTCTAAAGAACAACCCTATGATCTAATCGCTCAAATATTTCAAGATATTACTGCTAATTGGGGAAGGCATTGAACCCACCATTGGAGGAAGTCCATTTTTTCCAATCCATTAGTTATCACAAAGAATTCTACATCCATAATTAAAATTGTGTTTTAATATGATATTACTAAGTATCTCACTTCATTCCTTCTCATACCATATGCATACAAATGAAATTTTAGACCAAAAATATATAAAGAAATTGAAATAAAGTTAATAACACATGTTCCAACAACATATACATAGAAATATTCACTCCAATTTAACCAAGATGATGCAACACTTAATAAACACCACTTACAACATTAAAAACACGTATGACACATATTATCAAAATAAGACAACTATGATATTCCTTAGATTTTATATGACCTTACAACCCTACTACGCTTGAATTAGTACAATACATTCAAGATAATATGAAATAACCAGATGACTTGCTAATCAAATTATATTATAAAAAAGTTATCTCCAAGTGATATCATCCATATTAACAAGATACACATGCTCAAGGTAAGATAGTATGCATCACATACTACATTTATCCTAGCCTTAGCACAACACATCACACTCATATAACAAAATCACATGAAACCACATACACAACAAACACATATTCCATACATACATTAGTCAAATCCATGAGGTAACACACATACAAATATATATGAAGCGACACCCCTAAATCAAATATACAAATAAAAATACATAAAACACATAGATAAATGAAAAATACATCCTACCACAAATTCCTAAAGTCCCATACCACCTTAAGATATCCATCTTTGAATAGTAGTGCATATTTGCGCCAAATAGAGCATAAATAAGTAAATATTGACCATAGAAGTACACACAAGATGCTAATATCTAGTGGTTCACTATCTCATGATTTTTTATTTGATGAAATGGTACCAAGTTATGCTATATGTATTTCAATAGAGATCTCATATTCTTAGTGATGTAACGAGTTAATAAAATTTATGCATCAACACAGCTTGTGAAGCCCCCACTCAATCCAAAGCACTAGAATGTTTGTAATGCAATTCTATGGAAAGAAGATAAATTTCTAATCTTGTGTAGTCGTTAATGATGAGATGGCATTTAAATACATTACACAATGGAAGAAAGAAAGTGATGTCAAATGGAATCACCAATCATACGCCTATTTCTTCACAATCCGATTTAATCCAAGTACCTACACCGTAACCAAGGCACTTGTAGTCTAGTAACAAGACCACTAGGTGTATTGAAATATGGAATACCTTATAGTTAAGCTTACATATATGACACCTCATAATATATAAGGTGAAACTCATAATTATAAATATTACAATACAACATCCACTTGAATCACTTATAATCAACTAAGGTATCCATTCTAACCTCTCTACATAAGAAAATCAAACACAACTTAAAGTACTTGTTTATATCCTTTCCTATCGACAAATTATTGACTATCAAACATCCTAGAACAAATTTTATCTTTTAGAAACCTATAGTAAGATAGACTATAATGCATTTTCAAGACACTTTTGACAATATCAATCTAACCCTATATTATCTCAATTTCACTTTTGTTCTAACATATAGAATTTCCTAGAAGTTAAAGCCTAGATAAAATAATTAAACTTCCATGAGGATTCTCAAATAGTAAAACTCAAGTTTTCTAATAAGATATGCACCCATAAATAACTAAACAATTTTCTCAAGGATTTTAAGAACATAAATTCATACCTCTTTTCAATCTTTATAATTCATACAAAATCCAATAAAGTTTTAGAATCATATGAGGAAACATTAAATCAATAAAACATTTGTTTAAGGATTTATCAAAAAGACTCTAATAGATCACTAGCTAGTACCTAGGATTATAATTTAAATTCACTTTAAGTATGAATTTTTTCATTCAATCACTTAAAAAATACTTTTTTACCCATATTAGAGTCATAAAAAATTCATATTTTTTTTAAATGAAGACCCCCGATGAAATTTAAGTCATAGTTTCAGTAATAATCCCTAACCAAGCCTTTTTATTCAATATTTTCCAACCCAAAATCAAAGAGTTTCATATGTCTAAAGCATATTAATAAAATTAAAAATTTAATCCCTTACATATTTAGATTTCAATCCTAATCCAATTCTTGATTTGAAACTCATAAATCTCATGATTTTCCCAAGTTTAATTAGGATTCTTTTTCCTAAAGCGACCCTAATTTTTTATGCCTACAACAACTACTTTTTCCAAAATTTGATTTCATTGATTCTCTAATACAAATTTGAATATAATTATTTTTTCATCATTTCCTTTTTTTTTTTTTTAAGTAAAAGGAAGAGGGCCTATAGATATATTAATAATAATAAAATTTACAATAGGTAATATCATGTGTGATCCCAAAAATGCCTTTACAATGATAAACTATCTACTAGCCCTAGTTTTCTACTGAAGATGGGATGATTACACAAAATATCCAGAAAAAAAAACTTGTTTTTATGGCCTGAAACTTAGATAAAATTGGGCATGAAGAGATAAAAATGAAATAAACCCCTACACGGCCCCTAGACTGAATTTTCCCTTGGGTCTTCCTACACTATTAAGATCATGTCTGGAACAAGACCCTACACCCTTTTTTCTTAAGTCAAATCAGATATGTATTTCTAAATTTGTTACTCTAGGGCTTGATGCACCGAAAATTGTTGCTCCAGAATTTTTGCATCGATAACAATATTCTTCTTACCCTTAACATACTCAATATTGAAATCATCGACTTGTATATTACGGGTCCAATTCTAATTTTTGTTAAGGTCCTACTGTTTTGATATTACTGACATATCTCTAGTCAAATCTAAACTATGTTTTTTGAAATTGTTGCTCTGGAACTTGGTGCTTCAGAATTCGTTTCTCTATAATTTTATCAAAAATATTTCTTATAAAATTTTCAAACTGTTGCTTATCTTTTCTTTTGTATTTTCGATACATATGAAGAGACTGTCTGGATGGGTGAGCATACAATGCCACAATTGATGCCACCCACCAAACAAATTAGCCTTTATTATTGCCACTTTCATCTTGCTTCATCATTTTTATTTCCACCTTTGTCCTACTCAGCTAGGCTGATGACAATGTGATTACACCTAATTATTCATTGCAAAAACAATGTGATTATGCATTTATGAGCGAATTATAATTTCATGGCCAAAGTCGTGGCTTCCTTAGCAGCTAATGCATCAAATTTTGGGTATTCTTGCAATTATATGTCATTATACACAAAAATTTATTTCCCATCATAACCCATATTCGTTAATTTATATGCCATGCCATTCCTCTCTCTGTAGATATGTGAGATGATAAAATCTTTAAATTTGTCCAACAAAAACCATATTTTTTGTAAAATATATTTCAAACACCAACTATGTACCTTTCTCTCCTTGCAAAAATTAATTATAATTAAGGAGTCCCCCTCAATGTGAATTTGTGCAATACCCAATTTGAGGGTAACTTCCAATCCTACCAAAACTACTTGAGCCTTAGCCACATTATTCGTGCCCAGTAGAAGTGAAAATGAACTAGCCACTATTACTGATCCCAAAGAGTCTCAGATACAGATTCTTGCCCCTAAGATGCCTAGATTCTCTCTCAAAGCACCATCAAAGTTGAGTTTGAAAAAATTAGGGCATGGGGGCTTCCATCTGATTTCTTTTCTATTCACTTTCACTCTACTATATTTTTGATGTAAGCTTCTTGCAAATGACAAAATATATTCTTCCAGTTCTTCAAAATAGAGTCATCCCAATTTGTAAACAAGGAGGATGTGTACTTATGTTTCAAAACATAAGCATTAACCAATTCTGAAATTGCTTTTTCAATCTTAACTTTGACGACCTCAATTGAAGAACTTGATTTCCTAAAAATGCGTAAATTGCATTCCCACCATATATTCCATATTACTAGTGGTGGGATAACTTGCCATACAACTACAAAAAAGGAGGATTTATACAATAAAATCCAACTCTAGAAGATGTCCCAAATATAATTTGGCAAAGGGTTGTATAAGTTCAACTTTCTCTTTACAAACATCCAACATTCTTGCACAAAATTGCATAGTAAAAACAAATGGTCTACATTCTACAGTTCTTCCTCAAATAAAGGACACTTGAAGGGATCAACAATTATCAAGTTAGTTAAGTGATCACTCGTTAAAATTATCTTTCATAAATTTAGCCATGCAAAGCTCCCATCTTTTGGAAGAATCTTATTGTTCTAGCAAAATGAATAATCCCTCTAAGAAACCAACTCATCCCTATGCTGGGTTAGAGCTTTATATCCTTGCTTCACAGGGTGGGAGCCCTCTTTTGAAGGAGCCCACATAATCTTATCAGGCTTCCCCGAAATGAATACAATTCTACTTTTTAGAGTGTCTTGAAGCAATGCAAATTGATTGGCAGAAAGAGATGAATCAAAATGCTTTTTCTAGATTACTTGACCCGTAAGGCCTTCTGTTGAATGCACATAATCTAGAAAATTCTCACCCCATTCTCTTGAAAATACAACCCTTACTTATTGTAATTCTTGAATAGTTTCCAAAAGGGGCTTACCATTCCACGAGTCCTCCCAAAACTTCATGCTTTGCTCATCATGAATTTCCCACGTGATGAATGAAGTAATAATCAGCCTATATGACATCAAGAAATTCCACATGGTTGATCTTGAAGGCAGCTTTGAAATAGTAAGAATCATAAAGGGGTTTGGAGTGTTAAGATACTTAGCCTACATTAGCTTACACCACTTCGATTCAGGCTTTGGGTACATTTTCTAGACTAACTTGGCCCCAAATGCCTTGTTCCTGATTGAAATATTGTGGATACCTGCTCCTCCTTGAGATTTTTCTAGCACCATATTTTCCAAGGATATTAGGGTCACTTTTTTGCAATCATTCATATTACCCTTCTATAGAAGATTCCTAATAATGCTCTCAATTTCAAGGATAACAGACTTTGGTGCCTTGAGAACTGCCAAAAAATAGCTAGGGATTGCAGATAATACTGATTTTATTGAAAGAATTCTGCCTAATAATGATAACCATCGTGCCTTCCACATTAGAATCCTTTTCCTTTAATATTTCTATTACTTTAACCCAATAAGCAACTTTATTTGGACCTTTGAAAAAAGGAATACCCAGGTACACACATGGCAGCTCTACTTGCTTAAACCCCAATATTTTAATTATCTTATTTTTTATAGCCTCTTTTATATTAAAAACATAAATTGGGGACTTGGAGGCATTAAATTTTTGACCTGATGTTGAGCAATAGTTGTCAAGCACTTGTTTGATTTGAGTGGCTTCATCCACAATCGATCTACCAAAATATATGGTATCATCTGCAAACAAAGAATGAGTTATTGAAATTTTTGTGTTGGAAATAGTGATGCCTCCCTAGAGTCCCAGGCTCTGCTTATGAGTAATTAATCTACTAATTGCCTCAACCATTATAATGAAGGAAGGGGGATAATGGATCCCCCTGTCTCACTCCTTGTGATGCTACAAAGAAGCCCATAGGTGAACACTTGAGGATCTCCTGACAAGAAAGATCTGATCCATCTACACAATTTTCCTTTGAAACCAAATTTCTCAAGGACTTTGTTAAGGAAATCCCAATCTACTCAATCATAAGCCTTCATCATGTTCATCTTGACAATGAAAGAAGGTAGACGATCAAAATAAATTGAGTGAAGGGTCTCATGCACTATTACTTCTCCTTCAACATTTTACGACCTGAGACAAAGCCTCCCTACTCTTGAGAGATAATATTTGGGATAAGAGGTTGAAATCTAAGGTATATTACCTTGGTAATGATCTTATAAATAGTGTTGCATAGAGATATAGGCCTAAACTCTGCAAAGGTTTTAGGGTTTTTTACTTTTGGAATGATTGAAATTTTTGTCACATTGAACTACCTCAACATGGAACTTGTTCTTCTTGATTATTCTAGAGCCTGCAATAGATCATAGCACAAAAAATCCTAGCCTTTTTAAAAAAATATTATTGTAAATCCATTTGAACCTAGAGCCTTATCTGGAGGCAATGAAAAAATGCCTTTAACTTCATCCAAGGTAAAAGGTTTGAGAATGGCATCATTATCCTCATCTCGAACTAGGGAGGGAATAACCTCAAGAATATCATATTCATCTTTCCTTCGCTGATCATCTTTGTCTTGAGGGGATGATAAAAGTTCATAAAATAATCTCTCAGCTTCTCTCTTGATATCTTCTTCCGATGTTATCCAAATACCTGAGTCCATCTCTTGGATTGAAAATATTATTGAAGTAGCTCTTTTTATCTGTGCAGAAGCTTGGAAATAATTTGTATTTATGTCACCCTCTTTAAGCCATAGTTCTCATGATTTATGGCGCCAATATATTTCTTCCTTAGCACATAACTCTTCCCAATCCCCTTGCAATTTCTTTTGCTTCTCAAACAAATTATCATCTAATCCATTTTGGATAATCTTCTCATGAATTATCGATAGCTCTTTGAAAACAAACTCTTTCTGTTGGAATTTTTTTTTAAATACCTGTTCATTCCATACTTTTATTTGTTGTTTTTCATGTTTTAATTTTTTATGAATCCGGTACATTTTCAAACCATGTTCAAATGGAGCATTTATCCACCATTGACGCAATAGAGGCAAAAAATGTGGGTGCATGAACCACATGCTTTCAAATTTGAAGGACGATTTTCCTTTAGGAAAGGAGACATTTGAGATATGCAAAGAGATCACATATGATTAGAGCCAACAAGAGGTAGGATTTCAGCTTCCAAACCCTATTTCCCTAAAAACCAATTTGGAGATACCAAAAACCTGTCTAATCTTTTGGCAATTTATAAGGAACCTTTCCTACAATTCATCCAAGTGTACTTCACCTTGGATGGCACAATGTCTTTTAGAGAATTGGTGAGAATGAAGGAATTGAAATGTTCAATCACTCTCAATGGTGACCTAGTACCTTTAGCTTTTTCCTACAATGAAACAATGGCTTTAAAATATCCCCCCAAAATGACTTTTGTGTCACCCAGGTTGTTTAAAACATGAGTTATTTCATCCCACAACTCTTTCTTATAGATTGTTGAATTAGGTCCATAAGTATTAAACAACCAATAATTTAGGCTAAGTTTAGAGACCTCAAGCAACTTCCAATTAGACTCATTCCTTGTTGAGGTAACATTTATTGCTTTAGGGTTCCACAAAGTAACTAGTCCTCCAGAGGTCCCTTGGGTCAGAGAGTGGGTCACTTTCCAACTTGTCCATTTTTGTAGGGATATTTCATATGAATGTGTTGAGAGTTTAGAATCCTAAAGTAAAACAATATCTACTCCACAAGAATCAATTTGATGCTTGATACAATATCTCTTGTCAGGGGCATTTATACCCCTAACATTCCACAAAACAATCTTCATTGTGCTCAAGGAGAGTAACAAGCTCTCCTCAAGAATTTGTTTGGAATAGAGTCATAAATAGTTTTTTGAACCCATGCTTCAATCTCCTCTTTCAACTTAGCCAAATTGGATTTTCTTCCCCGCTTCCCTAGTGAATTCTTTAGAATTTCTTGAAGAAGAGTCTAAGATATAGACAATATCTTTGAATAATCATATTCTGCTTCTTCCTGGTCTACCAAGCAAGACTCTTGTTGTTGCATATGTTGATCTAAATCTTCATGAGTAGGTTGGTCTAACCCATTACCTTCATAATTTATCCATTTTTTCCCCC
This sequence comes from Sequoiadendron giganteum, assembly GCA_007115665.2. Classification (NCBI taxonomy): domain Eukaryota; kingdom Viridiplantae; phylum Streptophyta; class Pinopsida; order Cupressales; family Cupressaceae; genus Sequoiadendron; species Sequoiadendron giganteum. The sequence goes on from CM021106.1 coordinate 373,138,982, forward strand.
AATCCATCTTATGCTTTGTTACCCCCACTATTTTTCCCTTTTGAGTTGCTACACCTTTCCCCCAATCCTCCTTAACTGTTAACTCCACTATTTCATCATACATATATGAACCTACTGATATTAAGAATTGTTCTGCTAGCAATTCTAGCTCATCAATTTTATCAGACTGAGTAATTTGAATCATTGTAGGCGAGTCTTGAGATAGGAGAGTAGGACAAGCACCCCTGCATGTATTTGATGACACATATTGGAGCTTTGAACAATCTTCAAACATCAATTTATGCACAATAATGTCCAAATGTTGTTCTGAAACTTGGGGAAGAGAAGGTGAATATAAGTTGAGACAATAATCCATGTGTTTTCACATCAAAAAAACCTTCTTCTTATTGGTTTTCAAAGAGATCAAAATAGTCTTTTTCATCTTAGATTGCCCTCCTATCTCCAGATTGCTCTCTATCTTATTCTCACACCAGGTCCCCTTGTTGACCCACTTCACAATTTCTAATATCAATGTAGATGAGTCTTGAGGTAGGAGAGTGCAACTAACACCCCTACATATATTTGATGACACATCTTGGGGGTTTGAACAATCTTCAAGTATCAAATTTTGCACAATGTCCAAAATTCATTTGGTTTGTAGAGAGAACAAAATAGTCTTTTTCAGCTTACACTACCCTCCTATCTCTAGATTACTCTCTATATTCTTCTCACACCATGTCCCCTTGTTGACATGCTTAACAATTTTTGGTATTGATTTATCATTTGGTGATGAGGCGAAATATCTAGTAGCAACATTAGCGTATTGCTCATTGTTTGAATCATCATGATCAAGCCTAGTTTGGCAAATTACAGGCTTATACCCTAACATATAAAATTTTGCGTAAACATTTTTTTGGGTTTCCAAAATGATATTTTGAACCCATTTCCCAAATTTTGATGCTAGATAGATTTTTCGAGGCAAATATTTTGAGATATCAAGTAATACACAAACCCTAATTGGCATAGAAGGGTTTCGAAAAAAAGTGGTCATGTTTGAGAAAGATTCCTACTGGATTAGCCATGATTTCAATTAAATTCAATACCATGTACTCCAATGATAAATAATGCATCTGTATCCAGTAAGGAGAAAATCTTAAAGCAAAATCCCGAGGTTTAAAATTTGGAACCCATGGTTGCCTGCATAGGCCCAAGCCCTCAAAAATGCAAGATTTAACTTTAAATACAACATTGCGCCTTTCTTAATTGCAAAAAATTACAACAAAAATCCTCATAGATTTATCTACATAAAAATAGTTTGGACCCCTTCCCATTCCTTAGTCAGTAAATCCTTTAATTTGCCTAAATTAGGGGTCAAATTCACAAACTTACAAATCAATGCTTTGTCTTTGAGATCCTTAACCTGAGACTACAGTAGATGCTCCAAAAATGCAATCTATATTATGACCTTTTGATTCGCTTGGGAACCCCTTTGACCATATCCCCCTTCCTCTACCATGTTGATATGTTCATTCTACATTGGATGGGTGGTCACTTTCTGTCTCCAAATTTTCTTTTGATATTTCCTATTATTTTTAAAATAGAATATTATTTATTTATACAATTTCCTTTCTTTCACAACATAGATATCAAAATCAAAATATTTTCCAAAGCCTTTCAAGATCAAGAATCCTACCTTAAATTCATTTTTACAATTTGATAAGATTAAAGATAAATTAAACAAAAATCAAAAATAAATATTAAATCAAATTCTAAAAAAATAGCTCAATTCTCAATCTTCAACTTGCAATTATTTTCCCTGATATTCCTTCTCTAGAATGGTAAATTTGAAAATTTTAATAAGGATTAATGAACACATTTTTTCGAAGGCACAATTTTAATAATAGTCTTTTTTCTTTTTCTATTTTCTTTCTCATCCCTAAAGAATACTTTCTCTAAACATAAGAATAAAACATATAAAATAATAAAAATTATCCTAATCAAATAAAAATGATATTTAAGAATTTTTTTTTCATTATGCACATATCTATTAACAAAATATTAAAAAATCAAATATTAATTATTCTAATTGAGAATTAAGATAAAAAATCTCTTTTTTTATTAACAAGAAAAATAGGTCTGGAAAGGACCCAAAACCCTTTACATCAAAACATTGCACCAAAAGAAAGATACATCCAAGCAAAAACCAAACAATAGCAAACAAAAAGAAAAATAAAAGACAATAGGTTACTTCATATTCTGTAAGGTGTCATCAACCTCTCACTCCTAGTTGTAATGCAAGTTAACCGGGTCCAACAAATCATTCTTCTCTTCAAAAGATTTCTTCTTGCTACCATGGATTCTAGCACTATGTCCCTTTACTTCATCTGCTATTTTTTTTTTCTCTTTTTCTTTTGTGACTTTCTCCTTTTTTGTCATTCTTAGGGATAGCCCCAAACATATTTTCCTTCTTAAGCTCCTTAAAATTCCCCATGAGGATCATTAAAGCCTTGACATTATTCTTGATTGAGCCTTGACTATTTTTTAGGAAATTCTCAATATTGGTAGTAATCTCTTAAATTTTATTTTCCATAGCTTGCAGATAGCTATCATAGTCCTTTATTAACACACTGATAGATTCCTTAGAATCATCTAACCTGATTTGTAGCTCCCTATTTCTAAACCTAGAGTGGTCTCTCTCCTCATTATAAACTCTTTCTTGTAGGCATCAAACTTTAACATTAGCTTTATTAATTTCTAAGAAAATCCATTTGGCCAATTTGAAATAACTAGCCACTCCCTCCCTAGATAACCCCAAAAAATCATAAATTTCATCTCTATTGGCATGTAGGTATGATAAATCTTAAAAAAATGAGGGATATTAATGACCTTCGTGATTTCCTTGGTAATGCTAGGAATTTGGTTCATGGCCATCCTATCTTTAGTATTTTCCTTGCCTTTACCACTCTCCACCCCAATCTCCTCCTTTCCTTTTTCCATCTCAACCCCACAAGTTTTTGAATTTTGTTAACATCTCATTTGACCTCTTAAACCCACCTCTTCATCCTCAATATGAGAACCTTCTAACCATGAAATGGCCTTCTTAGCTTTCTTCTTGGAGGGGTCGTCTTACCACTAGCCTTTCTTTTCTTCTGTGCTTGATCATCAGGAGTAAAAGATAACACCTCCACAAATTCATCTCCTTCATCTTCCTCCTGCCATTATTCATCCTCATCATCATCCAAGGAATCAAAACTCATGCTAGATTAGTGGAAAACCATAGGCTTCTAGTTTTTCTTGATAGTACCCTTACCTTTTAGAGTCCATGTAGGGGTTTGGATCTTACCATATTCCATGATCAACATGACTAAACCCTCACAAAAAAATGGTAATTTAGGGCTTTTCAAGTTCTCTTTCATAAAAAACTAACAATGCAAGGAGAAAGTATGAAAATGACACTAAAATCTTATGTCTAAAGTGATTCAGAAACATAAAGAAATCTATCTTTTTGTTTTCCTAAAAAGAATAAATATAATTGTTTGTTTCCCAATTTCTAATTATAAACTTGCACACTCAAAGTAGTTAAACTATAATAATTACAATCATTAAAATTGCTAAACCACTTTATCTAAAATATTATCTAAAATTAAATAAATTTTTAGTATTGAAGAATAATTCAATACTTGATTATTTATTTTTAATTTTAATTTTTTTTAATTAACTTAATAACTCAATAACATGATTTTGTTTTTAAATATCTTGATTTTATTATATAATCTTATAGACTGTGATGGTAATAAGTACACACTTAATGATGTTTTATCTTGTGATACAAACTTGTACAATGGGCATTGATGTTGTGGCTACACCTTATTTTCCTATTCATGGCATATTTGTACCCTATGCAAATATTTATTCAACGGGTGTCATGATACCCATCCATCCACAAAGTTGTGTTCTTTAGATACTCTATCGTCTTTTGTATAAAATGATGTGATTTATGATGCTCAATTTTCCACATCTCATGTTTTCTCTATTGATACCCACATATCCCATGATGATGGCACACCTTTTGATGACACCTCTTTAGCTCTTAGTGTGGATTTTTGTGGTACTCTCATACCTTCTTATTCATTATATGATGATATTATTTCTCTTAGTAAATTATTATTATTACATTATAATTAGTGAAAATTATATGGATTCTTGTTTACATATTAAATCATTCTTTCTTGATATGTATGAGCATATAGATGGTGATATTTTTTTAATAGAAAGTTTATATTATACTTGAGTGATAAATATTTAGAATGGTTTGATTCATCTTGTTTAATCTATACTTCTTTTATGGATAAATGGTACACACTTTGATTACTTATTTTCTAGCTTAGTACTAACGAAGGTAGTAGAGAATTGGTAATAACTTCTCATTCCTTATCTATTGATACTTTCTCTCCTAATATTCATGTGACATGCACATTTCTAAAATTTTTCTCTCTTTGATGCTCCCAATTCAATGACTAAGTCATACACATAAAAATAGGAAGAGGCCAAAGTGTACTAACAAAGAGACTAAAATTTCCAACCAATAAACATAATATACCTCTTGTGCCAAACATCACATCTAAATAATCTAAGGAGTTTGGCATTACTCAATAATTGAAAAGAACAAGAAAAAAGATCTCTCTAGGTTCTAGTGTGTACATGACCTTAAAATAAGGATATCATGCAAGAAGCCCTAAACCATATCAAAATTGGTTCTAATAAAACTCCATAATTAGTTGCATCTTTTATAGTCTATTAGCCATAATTAACATCATGATATATTCATTTTATCATAAAGGAAGCATAAATGAGGTCACTAATATATCACCTTTACACATTATCATGAAATGTGGCAAAGTGTACATTAACCAATCTCTATTTAATAATGAATGTAGCCAAAATATATGCACTAAATATTTTTTCAACTGATTATAAATATATATCAAATTTGCAACCATGTGGACTTGCCATTAAAAATATTACATTATGGGAAGACCTTATATTGGCACCATTATTCTTTAAATAAAGGCTAGACCATGCACAATAAATATTTGTTTCATTTGATGCTTGTAAGATTGATTTATCATATCCTTCTTGGACATCCACTATTAGATAATATGAGAGTCATATAATGCACTTTGCATATGTATGTAAAACTTCGACACAAATGAATTCTTTGTTGTATATTTGTTAATCTTCAACCATACAACATGTTAACCAACAAATGGTTCCAATAATTTTATTGTGTAAAAACCATGGCATAAAACTATTATAAACCATTAAATCCTACTTTATAGTACTAGATGACTATTTAGATCCACTGTAACACCCCACCATGTAACCCTAGAGGAAGATGCTATAACTACAATAGTGTACATTTTTTTTTCTTAAAAGTGTAATTAATTACAAGTATAGTGCACTACACTAACACATGCATCCTCTAAGGTACTCGACTAAGCTTACAACTAAATCCCATAACATAACATTAACTCATTCATAGCATTTAAATTATTACTCTTAAATTTAAAGAACATACATTCAAAGCAATAAACATCGCATAAGACAAATGTACATAAAGATCCAAAGATTACATTAATTTCAAATAATAATTACAACACTCATTTCCAAAATGAGAAAGATCATACAAAATAATTACAGTTTACAAGAGTCCTCCTCGAACACAATTGAGGAGTAATATAAATACAAAGTGTCAAACTGAAACCATAAACCAAATGAATGGACTAAAATAATTGGTACACATGAGCTCTCCAACTGGAAGATCTCGCCATCATGTACACAAGAAGGGAACCCAACGGAGTAAGGTGTATGTTCCTCCCAACCAAGTGGTACCCGAAGGCCCACCCCCCATGCTAGAAGATAGTAGCAAGGTTCCCTAAGCAAGACCATCTACCACTACACATAGGCTAACACAAGACTTAACTAACCAAACATAAGTACAACACTAATACATTGGGTATAATGCTTCCAAAGTTAAATAATTAAATAAATCAGTGAACCAAACATACTGCTGACGTAGGAGGAGTGTCACCACTAAGTTGCATGGGTTACCCTGGAAGATCTTCTCAAACCCCAACCCCCATCGAGAATCACTCTCCTACTAACAACACATGGAACAAATCCACAACCAACAGGCAACTAGTGCACACACATGGATATTAAATCCCCATTCAAAACATAAAGACATCACATCCTCGTTCGTGGAAACTGGGATATTTACTAAAAATGACTATACGCACTACCCTAAGAATATCAAAAGGCTTGATAATAAAATACAACAACCCTCAACTAAATCCCCAGATCTAGAAGTCTTGCTAACGCTACTAAACAAATTTCCCCAAAATGAGAACAAAAGAAATTGCATACAAAGGGTAATAAAACAGGAAATAAAACTACTCTTCGGATATCCTAAATCCAATTTTCCCTTTAGTGATTCATAGTAAAACTATTGCCCAAATAAATTAATTAAATAAAATCTCTTTATAAACAAAGAAGGAAAATCTAATTTTATCTGTAACTTCAATTCCTCGATTAATTTTAATAAAATATTAATTTCTACTTAAAGATTATTTCATTCAAATCTTCCATCTGTGCATATAGTGCATGCACTTATATTAAATAACTATACATTTATTTAATGTATATACATATATATATATATATATATTTATATACTTAATTATTTAAAACCAAACAATATTAAAATCAGATATATATTAATATTTATATATATACATATATAATATATATATCTCACAATTTCTTACAAATAAAATGAAACACATTAAATAAAACATTCAATGAACCTTTAATTAACACGCAACTAGGGCATACCCTAGTTGGGCCGGTTGCGTAAACACAACCAAGCCCAACACATGGGTGCTGTTGTGAGAAGGTTGTGGAGGGACTCCTCCACAACACCGCTCCCTTATGGGGCGATGGTGGGGGTAGTACCTCCCCAAACCCCCTTTAAACCAAACTATATGCCTCCAAAAGAATTCATTAACAAAACGAAAATTTCAGCGATTGAATAATGAATTTGCCGTATGGATGCAAAACATAGATTTTCATAAAATATTGCAACAAGAACTTTTAGGAAAATTTATGTATATGTATATATTATATACATGTATATGTATATATATCTCTGAATATATATATATATATATATACAAATTTAACAACATGAATGCCCCAATTGGGCAAATAATTTTCAAAATATAAACTACAAGAATTTTTCCACATTTTCAATAGAGGATTTCACAATTTCATCACAAATGTTTTTCTAAATTTTCTTCAAACAAATAAATTTAATAGGAACCGATATTTTCGTACATAAAACAAATCCAACAGTAAATTGAAGCAATATTTCTCTATAGAAAACTTTTACCCAAATTTCTTGAGATTTTAATTTCTTCTCAACAAAGATTTTTCCAGATCTCTAATATTTTCTTTTGGGTTCTTCATTGTTTACAACAATCCCAATTTAAAACTTGCAATAGTTTCAACAAAAGATTTCATTTCTACAGAGGATTTCATTTTTACAGAAGATGTCACACACAACATTTTCAATTTTAACAAAACTCTAAAGCTGGATAATTTGCACATGCAATCTTTTCTAGACAGTAATTTAATCTAAGAAACTTTTTCCAATATGAAATTAACTAGAATAATAGAGGAACCTGAATTCCAATGCTTGAGAGGATGTGAATTGATGTAGAGCCTCTTCCACAAAACCAAGATTTTTCTAGATCAACCAGAGCTTCCTCCAGAAACAAACAAAATTCTAGAACACAAAGAACTTTCCCGAGACTGTATTTTTCCCCAAAATTTCAACAACCGCATGCAATAAAAAAACTTAATTTTTAGACAACCTTTCCCCCACAAAATATCCTCTCCTCTCTTCCATGAAGAAAATTCTCACCTCTTATGGTTACAGTCATTAATCTCTCTGTGAAAATATCTTTCCCAACAACCCTCATTAATATTTCCAAACACAAGTTGAAAACAAAATATCTTTTAAAATCAAATTGCACCAAATCCTCAAGAAATTTCTAGAAATTAAATTTTGTTAATAATTTCTAAAATACTTAGCATTTCTAATTTAAACTTAATTCAACTAATTTAATTAATTAATAAAATAAATTTAATCCTAAGATTAAATTATTTTACCAATTAGATTAAATTAATTAATTAATTAAATTACCATCTTCTAACACAATAAACCGGATTAATTAAATAATCAACTAAAATATTTAAATCATTTATTTTTCTTTTACAAAATTTGCAACATAAATAATATCAAAGCAAAATTGAACAACATTAAAAAAAACCAAATCCAACTAAAATCGACGACACACTATGACTAGGGTGGTGGCTTGACACATGAAAGCTAGCTACTATATCCCAATCTACAATACCGTTGGGCATTGGACACGCTCAAACCCATGAAACCAAGTGGAGTCGATGTCCTGTACCTACAAACCTGCAAACAAAGCATATATCGAGCATGCATGTATATCATAATAAAACACACTGTAAAGAGAGAATCACATAATCATAGTGCGCTCACAAGCGAGTGATGCAATTTCGTTCCCTTCACCAATACAATGTCACAACAACTGACAATTCTAACATCAATAATCTACTCATGAGCATATAACAATATTAATTCAAATAAACACTATGCTAATCAAAAGCATGTCATAGTAATAACATCAAAATAAAGTACCATCACATCATAACATCAAAACCAAAATTGCTCCCAAGTCAGCGGTCAAATAATAGCCAAGTATCATAGTCTATCCAAGTCAAGGTACTAACAGAAAACATAAGCATATCAAAGAAACACATTGTCTGAACATAAGAGCAAAAAAGAGGGATGTTACATCCACTAGGTTTTACACTTTGTGGTGTTTGTGAATATCATGTTCATCCAAATGATTATAACATAGTATCTCTTTGTATGGATCCATCCATTTATGGGAAATGCATTTCATATAATAATAAGAAAGAAGAATGCATGTGTGATAGTGATCATGAAGTATCATGAACACTAAAAACAAGATTAAAATAATAAGAAACAATAAATATATGAATCTCATCCTATATCAAGTATATGCTTTGGCTTAGAGAAAAATGAATTCAAGAATGAAAAAAGACATGAAAAATATCACCATTACAAACCTTTGATGACCATAGGTGATTACTCCAAGTGATAATTAGTTGTTGAAGTAGAGTGTGGGTGCCTCATCCTACAAAAAAACATTATTACATTCAAAAATAGATTTGGGCTTGATTGAATGGATGGATGATATGATATTTCATGTGATGGAGCTCTAGGTTTATTTTTCATGTAGGAGAGAATAATAAATGGCATATGTCATCATTGAACTGGTTCACATGATTAGGGTAAGGATAGGGGAGAAATGAATGGTGGAGATTTGAACCAATCTTTATGGATGATAGAGATTAAAAATATTATTTTTGGAGCCTTTTTACACTTGGAAGCTCCATGTGCTATATTCGAAGCCTTGTACAAGGTTGAAACCTTATAATATTAATCAAAATTTAGTGAGGAATGTGTAAATGATTAATTAGTTCACTAAACCTAATTTATTTATTCAAATAATGATGTAGTTTAATTTATTAGAGAATATTGGGGGAATATTTATTAAAAAATTGAAGAAAAAGCTTGAATGAGTTAAGTTATTTGAATAATTAAGTAATTTATCTAATTAATGCCAACGAAAATTTTATGTTTGATAATTTAAAAGTCAATAATTTTTAATTAATGTTAGAAGAGTGATCAAAATGGTTAGTATTAGAAGTAAATAGTGGGGTAGACTTGGGGTGATGATGGTTAACATGCATATATAGATTGGGGGGTGTGCTCATGAAAGATGATCAAGTTATGTGTAATGCCCCACCACATAACCCTAGAGGAATTTGCAATAATCTACGATAATGCACAATTTTTTATTTAAAGTATAATAAACATGTAGGTTCACTATCTATCACCAACATCCTCTAAGGCTACGAGACTAAGGTTACGTCTAAACCCATAACATAAATCATAAATACATCCATAGCATGATTAACTACTTAAGGAAATAAATGCCATACATTCCATATATGAAATTACATCATAAAGATAAGAAATACATCAAGATTCCATATAACATTAACTCATCAAATAATATTGCATCACTCATTCCCCAAATGAGGTATCTCATACAAATGTGTTACATAATACATGAAACCACCTCGAATACAAATGAGGGGTAATAAAATACAAGATCCATCTATAACAATTACAAAGTATGAAATAACATGCTGGAATCCATGAGCTTTCCATCTAGAAATCTTGCCATCACAATTTGAAGATAAAGGGGGACCCAATGGTGTAGGGTGCACATTCCTCCCAACCAAGTGGTACCTGAAGGCCCACCCCCCGTGCTAGGAGATAGTAACAAGGATACAAGACAAAACCTACTACCTCTAGACATAGGCTGATACAAACTGACTCAACCAAACACAAGTACAAGATCCACACTATAACAAAAGTTACATTGCTTCCAGATATGAACAAATCAAGTATGTTAACAGAACCATACACATAAACCAACATACCAATTATTTTCATAGTAAGAGTGTCATCACATAGCTCGACATGGGATATCCAATGAGGATCTTCCTAGGCCCCGACCCCCATCTTTGGATATCCTGGTAGCCTCGACCGATCCTTGGCCCCCATACTCACTCATGTGGAATCAAATACCTTTCGAAAAGACAAGGTAGCTCTGACCTTTTCCATTCCAGGCCTTCCCACTCATCCCAAGTCCAAACGAGCACTTGGGTCCATGAGTGAGGCTATTTTATCTTATTTAATATGAAATACTACCCAATCCCCTAAATAATTTTATTATTTTTTCACTTGATTAACTACTTTAGAAGGTTATCGAGTTTACCTCTTTAGGGATTTGGGGCCTAGTGAAAGCAACTCTTCTACTTGACAACACATAGATCAATACCAACATCCTAGGGTAACATAGTGCACAAAACCAAGGAGAAAAACCCACTCCAAACATAAGAGACAACACAAACAAAATCCACTCCAAACCAAGGAGGCAACAAATAACAAAATCCACTCCAAATCAAAAGGAGGCAACACATGACAAATCCACTCCAAACTAGGAGGCACAAATCCCCGTTCGTGGAAATCGGGTAAATCACTAAAACAACTCGATGCACTACCCAAGGGAATTAAAATGGGTTGAAAATACAATACCACAACCCCCATCATCTAAAGATCATTCTGGAAGACTTACAAATTATTGACTAACACTTTAACCCATTATTTCCCCAAAACGTAACTAGAAGAAATACAAAGGGCAATCAAGACAAGAAATAGATCTATCATTTGGATTTCCTAAATCCACTTACATTCAATGAAAACAATAACATAAAAATTGCCCAATTTAACTAATTAAATTAAAAACCCTTTCTTTTTCAAACAGAGGATAAAAGTCTAATTTTATTTGTAATCTTCAATTCCTCGGTTACTTTTAAAAGCAATATAAATTCACTGAAAGATAAACCCAATCAATTCTTTTGCTTGTGCATATAAACATGCACCCATTTAAAATAAAAATGATTTGAAATATATATTTAAATAAATACACAATTATATATTTATATATATAATTATGTATGTACCCAAAATATATACATTAAATATATAACCAATATGTTACAATGAAAATAAACTATTTAAAATATATATGTAATATATATATATAACATATATATATATATATAGTATATAATATATACATTATATATAATAACATTTAAAAATAAACAAAATCGAAATACATAAATTACTACGGACGAAATCTCATAAAAGGTAGGCGATTATTATTTTGGGCACCGATCTGTACATAGTACAATTGGCCACCCATAAACATTGGGGGCAATGCTCCCTCCAATAAGGGGTTACGGTGGGGGGAAAATAAACCCCCACCAATATACTTATACAAGCCAATGAAAATTCAAAACCCGAAAAAAAAAATGAATGTACAGATTTCCATTTGTCATACGGCGATAATATAAAATTACCAAAATTTTAACATTTTACAATAGTATAACTCATATATATATTTATATATATATTCAACAATATATATACATATATATGTATGCATATATATATGGATATATATATTAATATAAATATAATCAATCAAATACTGAAATTGGAGAAATAATTTCCATAATGAATTCTATAGGCAAATTTACAGACATCACAAAAAACCAAAATTTCACAGAGGATATTTTACAGATGAAATTTCTCAACCAAATTATAGAGGATCCTATATTTTTTCTCAAACAAGAATCCTAAGAAGAAAGAACAAAACAATATCTCACAGATCAATTTTACACAAAATTTCCCAAGAAAACTAACCTACAGGAAAACTTTTCTACAAAAAATAAAATTTCTTTCATAGAGAGGTTTTCTTTCCAGATCCCTAAGTGTTTCCTTCTGGTTTCCCCTAAAATCACTATGATACCAATTTACCATTTTACTAAAGTTTTCAACAGAGAATTTCAATCTACAGAGAAATTTATTTACGGCAATACAATTTTTAACACAAAATGCAAACTTAAAAGTTTGCATAGGCAATCTTATATAGAGAAGATCTAAACTAGAATCTTTTCAATTTAAAACTTGACAAAATCTAAAGAATGAACCTATATTCCAATGCCTGTGAATTTGTAAATCTGAAGCAAAACCTCCTCCACAACTCCAAGCAATTTCCCCAGATGGACAATAGCTTCCTTTAGAATAAAACAATTTCTCGAAAACAACAATAATTCTCGAGAACAACTTTTTTCTAAAATTTTAAGAACTCAAATTCTCTTTCTACAACAATTCCTCAAATATTTTCCCAAAACCCTAGCAAATCATAAAAAAACTCCTTTTTAATCAATTTCCCAACACACAAAAATATCCTCGTGCTTCTGTCATGAAAAAGCTTCCAACTTCTTCCATCAAAGCCACAATCTTCTCCCCGTGATTAAATTTCTAACAAACTCATTAATTCTTCTAACACATGTTAAAAATCACAGAATATATCTAACAACCCATTTTGCATAAAATCCTCCAGAATTTAAAATTAAAATATTTAATAATTACAAAATATTTCCCCTTTCAAATTTAACTTAATTAACTAATTTAATTAATCAATAAACAATATAATCCTAGGATTAAACTATTTATCAATTAAATTAAATTAATTTATTTATTAATTCAAAACCTCTAACATTAAAATAAGACTAATTTAATAATCAACTTTAAATGATTAAATTGCATTAAATTCCCTTTTTAAGCATTATAACATAATAATTCAAAGCAATAATAAACAACTTTTAACAAGAAAAATCGATTAGACCTAATGACACACTGAGACTAGGGTAAAGGCTTGACACAAGTATCCTAGCTACTATCTCCCAATCAATATTACCATTGGGTGGTGGACATGCTCAAACTTGTGAAGCCAAGTGGAGTCGATGTCCTGTACCTGCAAACATGTAAACAAGGCATAAATAGAACATGTATATAAACATCATAATAGAACACACCATGAAGAGGAAGTCGCGAAATCGTAGGACGCTCGCAAGCGAGTGATGCAATTTCGTCCCCTTCACCAATACATTATCACGAAACTGATAGTTCTAACATATATATTCTACTCATGTGCATATAACCATGTTATTCCAAATAATCATTATGCCAATCAAAAACATGTCAAATGATAACATCAAATTAGGGTAACATCACATCACAACATATAATCCACATCGCTCTATAAATAGTGATCAAATAATAAAACAACATCATAGAGTATATCAAAGTATAAGTGTAACTAGAAAACAAAGCACAACAAGGTAGGACACTATCCAATCCAAAGAGCAAAATGGAGGGGTATTACATTATGGATTATGAATTAATAAAATATGTCAATATGAATTGAATTATGCTCCACACAAATTGGAATTGGTAGAAATTGTGCATGCCTTGCAAGTTTGGAGGTATTATTTTTTGGGGGATTACTTTGAACTTAAGTTAGATAATTAGGGACTTCAATATATTTTCACATAACCCAACTTGAATGCATGCCAAAGGCATTGGATAGAACTATTATTCAACCATGAATTCAAAATAAATTTCATAAAGGGAAAGAAAATCAAGTAGTTTATGCTCTTAGTTCTAGAAGGAATATTGTCGCAATAACCACTATTTGGGAAAAATTTCAAAATCAAGTTTCGAGGAATTCTCTAGGTGATAAGTTTTAGTGAAAGTTAAGAATGCACTCTCAAAAAATTCCATAGATCTCAATTATGATGGTTAAAAATTCAGATTATGATGGATTGCTAAGATACATATATATATAATTCTCATACCCAGTCAAGGTGATGTGAAAAATTGTTTAAAGGAAGTTCATTGTGTCCCTTATTTGAGACACCAAGTTGTAACTAAATTGTTAGCTAATCTGAAAATATTATATTTTTTTGAAGGGAACGAAGTAGGATTCCGCAACTTTCATTGCTAAACTCTTAGTGTTAGTGAATCAAGGTTGAACAATAACACCCAATAGGATTATTGTATCCATATGAAATTCCTAAGTAGAAATGATAAGTCATCAACATGGATAAATTATCCAAGGACTTCCTAAATCAAGAAATTATCATGATAATATTTTAATAGTGGTGGATAAAATCACCAAAGTTTCTCACTTCATTCTAGGCAACTTACTAATGGAGCTCCGATTTTGGCTAGGAGATTTGTTCAAGAATTTTTTTCAGTTGCATGGAGTTCTTGGAAATATCATCTTAGATAGAGATGTGTGGATGAATTCAAGTTTTAGAAAACCTTATTTTTAGTATTAGGGGCTTAGTTGAATATTAGTTTAGCTTATCATATTGATATATTGCTTAGAATAGAAATATAAAAGAGTTAAAAATTAGATTGAAAGAGTTAACCTAGTTTAAGAGGGTGTATTATGTATATATTACATAGAATAGAAATATAAATGGGAATAATATCTACCTCTTATTAATTTTTCCTATAACAATTCTTACCAATATACTATTAAAATGACTTCCTTTGAGGTGTTGTATGATCAAAGATGCATAAAACCTATCAAATCGAGTAAACTATATGATAGAGTGTACATAGGACTAGAGGTGTTGATGGAAATGGAAGAGCACGTTAAGATAATTAAATAGATGCTAGTTGAGGCCAATGATAGATAGAAGAGTTATGCCAATGCAAAATGAACTCTATGATAATTTTTTTTTAGAGACAAACTTTTCTTTAGAGTCAAACCCCATAATGTTTCAATCAAGTTTGGTATTCAACCAATGTTGCACTTAGATATTTGGGCCTATCTGAGGTTCTAGAAGTGGTTAACCTAGTTGCATATATATTTGTTTTACCATATGCTCTCACCTGTTTGTATAATATTTTTCATGTTTCATATCTTAAGAAATACATGTGATTTTACTCATGCTTGATTGCAATGCTCTTTAGGTTCTAGACACAAGATTGGTTATGATCAAGCTTCTCAGAATTCTTGAGGTTCACAAGGTATGCTTGTGTAATAGTGGATTCACTTAGGAAAGGTCCAATAGGACCGATACTTAGAGGAAAGTGCCACCTGGGAGGATTATGAAGAATTCCATCAAGATTTTCCTCATTTGTTTGTTTAAGTTTAATTATTCTTTTATTATTCTGTGGAAATTTTAATACGTTTTTTATTTAAGCCATCAGAGACAATGAATTTTATAAGGGAGGAAGATGTTACACCTCATTTTTGGATCAATTATTAAAGACTTATTTTAATTATTTAAATTTTATGATGTTATGAAAAGGTATTATTTTATTTTAATTCAAATGTATATGAATATATGGTGATGATTACACTCATGTGAATGTAAAAATTTTTACATATCTAAATATCAGAATGATTATGAAAATTAAACTTTGACTATTATTATTGTTAGAAAATAGTGGATACATAAATGGTATACATGAATGAGTTTAAATAAAATGAAATTTCATGTTTTATATTATGATGTTGTTGAGTTATACAGTATGGTCATCAATTTGATATAAAAATGTGTTTATATCTAATTGGACTAACTACTTTGATGTTGTAATGAGGTGAACACAAGATAAAGTATAGTTCCTCCTCTAGGTTGAGTAGTGAGAGCATACCATCAAGGAGAGGATAGTAGATCAAAAAGAGTTAGTGATATGTACCATGTTATGAGAACTTGTCATACACACACACCACTATTCTGAATGTTATTTTTTAGTTATGTATATTTTTTCTGCTAAAACCTATACTAGTCAAGTTGTCTTTTATAAGTGTAATGGTCAGTAGAGAGTTACAAAAATGGAAAGGTTGTCATTGTTGCCACCTTGTATGTAAAATATATTTGACCAAATAATAATCCATTTTTTGAATTCATTCCATCAAATTGAGATCAAAATATATCTCTTAGATATTTAGAAGTCTTTCCTTAATATGCTTGTTGAGCATATTTGGCTATAAAGTCATTTTTTTACAAACCAACATATTTGTTTATTTCAAAAAAAATATTTGTTTATTTCAAAAGAAATAGACTTATTTTTATGAAAAATATACATAAAATAATGAAACAAAACCAAAATTATATTTGAGAATTTTTAAAAAATATAGAAGAGTGGTTTGAGAAACTAGAGGGCTACCACTCTCCCCCCAATCTCTCCCTAAACATCTCATAGCACTCCAATGAGCTGGAGTTGAGGAAAATGAGAGTAAATTACATGTGGATTTATGGAAAAGAAAGAGAAAAAGAAGGGGGCATGGAATTGTTAAGAAAAGGAGAATGCAAAGGGAGATAACACATGATTCTTTTTATTATTTTTGATAGGTAGAAGGGAAAGTTGTAGAGAGGAGTGCAAAAGGGAAGATAATAACTAATTAATATTATAGGTTAGTTAGATTATCATAATTCTCTATTTTTCTTTAAAAAATTATGAAAAGAAGTACATAAATATTTCTACATGTTTAAAAATATGTCCAGGAGTTTAAAACCCTAATTCCCTTCATGGAAATTTTATTCCAATAGAAAAAACTATTTCATTTCATAATTGTTAAAGGTTCTTAAAAGCACATGTTTAGACATTCTTCCCTCAATTTTTCATGTAAAAAGTCTTTTAATTGTTTAAAGAGAAATTATGTATACATATATATGTATAATTTTTTTGTTTTACACAATCTTTGGGTTGAATTTTAGGTTGTAGTAATGCTTTGTTAGTAGTAACTTATGGTTGCATTGGAAACACCTCTGTTAGAATTTTTTTAATGGTTGCATTAGAAATATTGGACCAATATAAATCGAGTCATATAATATGTGATAATGTTGTTCAAATGCAATGTGCATTGGATTGATAGAAATCTACCTATCTATAAAAATGCAATATTGTTGTGTATGAAATGAGTATTGGGTTGTTACCAATCTTCCCATATAAAATATGTTAATGTTATGTATACAATGAGTATAGGATCAATATTCATTAGGCTCAATAATAATTTTTTATCTACATGTAAATATGCATATGGAATTGGTTGACTTGGACCATTAAGTAGCTAATTAGTATTATTAGCCACCATATAACTAAATAGATATAACATGTTGAGTAATATTTAAATGATTTTTGATAGATAAATATACCTTGCTATTATTAAATGTGCAAACATAAACAAAAAAATTAGAGATATATTTCATAATGATCATTATTAGTGTGTATATTTCAAAGATAAATTGAGAATTACCACTACAATATTGTAGGGAGAAAGAATTTGAATGATTATTTTCTTATACAAAAATTATGTGGAATTTAAAGATTAGAAAATGCAAAATCAAAACTTTGTTGTTGCCTATACACTATCAAATAATTAAGCAATAGTTGTCTAATTTATAATAGAATTCATAATCATAAGTAAGTATGAGAAAATATCTTGTGAATGCTCAAAAAAATTGTAAATTAGTAATGTTTGAATTAAGAAAAAAAGAGGGAAAAAATATCAACATGTTGATATAGACAATTCAATTAGAGATATTCTTAGTTTTATATTATTCATTTCTTGAAGAGATCTAAATCATTGTTAGATGTAGGTTAAGACAATAATTAATTTAGTTTATATGATTATAATTATAAATATAAGTACATATGTGTGTACTGGATGAACTTTAGGTACACTCCTATAAATAGGTATACTTATAATTTATATATTTACTTTGTACTTGAACTTGATGAATTATGAGATAGTAGTTAGACATATGTTTTGTTTTTCAATTGAGTTTGTGGAAAAGACTTAAATTATTTGAGTCAAAATGTGTTTGGTCTTAAAAAGATAAGAGGATGGTTTATTCTCAATTTATAGTTTTTATTTAAATTTAAATTTCATCATCAGTCAAGGTATTGATTTTTTATGTGAATTGAGTTGTCTTGTCTTAATTTTATCAACTCAAGTTGAGATAGGAGTGGTGGAAAAATTACCCATAGTTCCTTTTAGGATGTTTATTTTCTATAAAATTCTTTGGCCAAAGTGATGTATACGTGTTGCATGCAATTTTGGTCCATGGTACTTGATAGGTTGCATGATAACCAAATATCATACTTAGCTAGAAGATGCACATGGTTATGTGACATGTTGTAGGCAACAGATTCAATACCTCAATCAATTCTTAGATGACATGGTATGATCATAGATCTCTTTATTTTCTACTCTTGCAAAGGGTAGGGCCACTTCCAATAGGAAGATGTGTGGGGGACCATTGGTATATGGTTGGAGATATAACACCTAGGTGATTCTCTCCCTCCACATGCTTATTACTCAGATACACATTTTATATTAAGTGTAACACCCCTCTGTTTTGCTCTTATGTTTAGATTGTGATGCTTGTTATTTTTTTGATCGCTATTTATAGAGCGATGTGTGTAAGACCCCTCTGTTTTTCTCTTTTGATCGAACAATGTTTTGTTTGGTTATGTCTTATTTTATGTTTGTACTTTGACTTAGAACTTAGTTGCTATTTGATCGTTATCTGTAAAGTGATCCGATTGTTATATTTTGGTGTGATGGTCTATTTTTCTGATGTTATCATTATGGCATGCTTTGGATTAGCATAATGGATAATTGAATTAATGATGTTTATGCTTTTGATCATATTAATGATGTTAGATTTGTCAGTTAGTTACACTGTATTGGTGAAGGGGACGGTATCGCATCACTCGCTTGCAAGTTCCCTACGATTCTGTGATTCCCTCTTCACAGTGTGTTTTAATTATGACATATAAATGCATGTGGATATACTCTTTGTTCGCAGGTTGATAGGTACAGGACATCGACACCACCTAGTTTTATAGGTTTGAGCGTGTCCATTCCCCAACGGTATTCGATTGGGAGATAGTAGCTAGATTTTCCGTGCCAAGTCATCACCCTAGTCCTAGTGTGTCGTCAGGTGTTAGTCGAGTGTGTTGTTTTGAATATGGTTCCCTCTCTTCAATTATTTAATTGCAAGTTAGAAAAGGGTAATTAAATGGCTTTATCTATATTTAAGTTGTTGATTAAACTAATCTGATTATAATGTGGAAATTGTTATTTAAAAGTTATTAATTAACTTAATTTAATTAATAAAATAATTTAATCTAGGATTAGATTCATTTTATTAAATTAATTAAATGGAATTAAACAATTCTTTTTGGAAATTATTGAATATTTTGTTGAAATTGGGAAAAAATGGGAAAAATGTTTAAAATTGCATTTTGTTGAAAATTTAAATGCAAAAATGAAATTGAAAGATATTTTCTATTTCTGTTTTAAAAAATTGATGAGGGTTGTTGTGTGGATATTTTGGGAAAATTTCTTTATTATTGAATTTTCTTCTCAATTTTGGAGGATGAAATTTTGGAGAAGTTTGAAATTTGAAAGGAGGAAGAGGATTATTATTATTGGATTTTTGGATATTTGGAAAAGGAAGTTGAATCTATTGGAGGAGTTGGAATCCGAGAAGGGATTAAAAACCACCATTGTCATTCTTCAAGCTTTTGGTTCAAGTTTTCCTTTTTGTTAAATTAATTCTATTTGGTAAAGATTCACAACTTTATTTGTTGGTTGAAAATATATAATCTTTGTTTGATTTGCAAATGAACCCATGTGAAATCTGATTTTAAAAGCTTTGAAAACCTTTCTTTGAAATTGAAATTCTTCAAAAAAAAAAAAAAGTGTTCTTGATTGAAAATGTTCTTTTTATTTATTCTGTTTCAACTAATTTTGCTTATGCTTGAGAGGTATTTAAATATACAAATATGTATGTATATATATACAAAATGATGTATATATATACTTATAGATATATATACAAAATGAAGTATATATATACTTATAGATATATATTTTATTTATATTTTATGTGAGACTATGCTGTTAAAAATGGTTTAAAAAGAAAACCCCATGATTTATTGGTTTGATTTTTTCTGGATTTTAACAAAAATCCTGAGAGAAAATAAAAAGAAAATAAAAAAATAAAAATAAAAGCAGTGTTGCTTGGGAGTCATTTGAGAGCTCCACTATACCCCAACAGGGGGAGGTGTTATGTGTGGGGAGCAGCTGCCAGCACCCTGTCTCTAAATTAGCAGTAGGATGATGCCTAGCCACTTGGCAGATTCCATTGTCTTGTTTGAAGGGAGTAGAAATTATTTGTGTGTAACACCACGGTGTTGCCTCTGCAGCTATGCCAAACAAGCCACCACCCATCTGGGGTCGGTTGGTAAACCGTTGCCCCAGCCCTAAGCAATACTTAGGTGTAATCCCTATTTGGTCATGACCAGGCAGCTGACCAGCCCTATCCTTATTATGTTGGCTTTAGGAATGAAATGCACCCCAAAATTTGATATGGACTTTTATTATTTTAAAAATAAAATAAAATATATTTTAATATTTTATTATATAATATTAAATATTAATTTATAT
>CM021106.1:373160212-373302143 GCA_007115665.2 Sequoiadendron giganteum
CCATTATTTCCCCAAAACGTAACTAGAAGAAATACAAAGGGCAATCAAGACAAGAAATAGATCTATCATTTGGATTTCCTAAATCCACTTACATTCAATGAAAACAATAACATAAAAATTGCCCAATTTAACTAATTAAATTAAAAACCCTTTCTTTTTCAAACAGAGGATAAAAGTCTAATTTTATTTGTAATCTTCAATTCCTCGGTTACTTTTAAAAGCAATATAAATTCACTGAAAGATAAACCCAATCAATTCTTTTGCTTGTGCATATAAACATGCACCCATTTAAAATAAAAATGATTTGAAATATATATTTAAATAAATACACAATTATATATTTATATATATAATTATGTATGTACCCAAAATATATACATTAAATATATAACCAATATGTTACAATGAAAATAAACTATTTAAAATATATATGTAATATATATATATAACATATATATATATATATAGTATATAATATATACATTATATATAATAACATTTAAAAATAAACAAAATCGAAATACATAAATTACTACGGACGAAATCTCATAAAAGGTAGGCGATTATTATTTTGGGCACCGATCTGTACATAGTACAATTGGCCACCCATAAACATTGGGGGCAATGCTCCCTCCAATAAGGGGTTACGGTGGGGGGAAAATAAACCCCCACCAATATACTTATACAAGCCAATGAAAATTCAAAACCCGAAAAAAAAAATGAATGTACAGATTTCCATTTGTCATACGGCGATAATATAAAATTACCAAAATTTTAACATTTTACAATAGTATAACTCATATATATATTTATATATATATTCAACAATATATATACATATATATGTATGCATATATATATGGATATATATATTAATATAAATATAATCAATCAAATACTGAAATTGGAGAAATAATTTCCATAATGAATTCTATAGGCAAATTTACAGACATCACAAAAAACCAAAATTTCACAGAGGATATTTTACAGATGAAATTTCTCAACCAAATTATAGAGGATCCTATATTTTTTCTCAAACAAGAATCCTAAGAAGAAAGAACAAAACAATATCTCACAGATCAATTTTACACAAAATTTCCCAAGAAAACTAACCTACAGGAAAACTTTTCTACAAAAAATAAAATTTCTTTCATAGAGAGGTTTTCTTTCCAGATCCCTAAGTGTTTCCTTCTGGTTTCCCCTAAAATCACTATGATACCAATTTACCATTTTACTAAAGTTTTCAACAGAGAATTTCAATCTACAGAGAAATTTATTTACGGCAATACAATTTTTAACACAAAATGCAAACTTAAAAGTTTGCATAGGCAATCTTATATAGAGAAGATCTAAACTAGAATCTTTTCAATTTAAAACTTGACAAAATCTAAAGAATGAACCTATATTCCAATGCCTGTGAATTTGTAAATCTGAAGCAAAACCTCCTCCACAACTCCAAGCAATTTCCCCAGATGGACAATAGCTTCCTTTAGAATAAAACAATTTCTCGAAAACAACAATAATTCTCGAGAACAACTTTTTTCTAAAATTTTAAGAACTCAAATTCTCTTTCTACAACAATTCCTCAAATATTTTCCCAAAACCCTAGCAAATCATAAAAAAACTCCTTTTTAATCAATTTCCCAACACACAAAAATATCCTCGTGCTTCTGTCATGAAAAAGCTTCCAACTTCTTCCATCAAAGCCACAATCTTCTCCCCGTGATTAAATTTCTAACAAACTCATTAATTCTTCTAACACATGTTAAAAATCACAGAATATATCTAACAACCCATTTTGCATAAAATCCTCCAGAATTTAAAATTAAAATATTTAATAATTACAAAATATTTCCCCTTTCAAATTTAACTTAATTAACTAATTTAATTAATCAATAAACAATATAATCCTAGGATTAAACTATTTATCAATTAAATTAAATTAATTTATTTATTAATTCAAAACCTCTAACATTAAAATAAGACTAATTTAATAATCAACTTTAAATGATTAAATTGCATTAAATTCCCTTTTTAAGCATTATAACATAATAATTCAAAGCAATAATAAACAACTTTTAACAAGAAAAATCGATTAGACCTAATGACACACTGAGACTAGGGTAAAGGCTTGACACAAGTATCCTAGCTACTATCTCCCAATCAATATTACCATTGGGTGGTGGACATGCTCAAACTTGTGAAGCCAAGTGGAGTCGATGTCCTGTACCTGCAAACATGTAAACAAGGCATAAATAGAACATGTATATAAACATCATAATAGAACACACCATGAAGAGGAAGTCGCGAAATCGTAGGACGCTCGCAAGCGAGTGATGCAATTTCGTCCCCTTCACCAATACATTATCACGAAACTGATAGTTCTAACATATATATTCTACTCATGTGCATATAACCATGTTATTCCAAATAATCATTATGCCAATCAAAAACATGTCAAATGATAACATCAAATTAGGGTAACATCACATCACAACATATAATCCACATCGCTCTATAAATAGTGATCAAATAATAAAACAACATCATAGAGTATATCAAAGTATAAGTGTAACTAGAAAACAAAGCACAACAAGGTAGGACACTATCCAATCCAAAGAGCAAAATGGAGGGGTATTACATTATGGATTATGAATTAATAAAATATGTCAATATGAATTGAATTATGCTCCACACAAATTGGAATTGGTAGAAATTGTGCATGCCTTGCAAGTTTGGAGGTATTATTTTTTGGGGGATTACTTTGAACTTAAGTTAGATAATTAGGGACTTCAATATATTTTCACATAACCCAACTTGAATGCATGCCAAAGGCATTGGATAGAACTATTATTCAACCATGAATTCAAAATAAATTTCATAAAGGGAAAGAAAATCAAGTAGTTTATGCTCTTAGTTCTAGAAGGAATATTGTCGCAATAACCACTATTTGGGAAAAATTTCAAAATCAAGTTTCGAGGAATTCTCTAGGTGATAAGTTTTAGTGAAAGTTAAGAATGCACTCTCAAAAAATTCCATAGATCTCAATTATGATGGTTAAAAATTCAGATTATGATGGATTGCTAAGATACATATATATATAATTCTCATACCCAGTCAAGGTGATGTGAAAAATTGTTTAAAGGAAGTTCATTGTGTCCCTTATTTGAGACACCAAGTTGTAACTAAATTGTTAGCTAATCTGAAAATATTATATTTTTTTGAAGGGAACGAAGTAGGATTCCGCAACTTTCATTGCTAAACTCTTAGTGTTAGTGAATCAAGGTTGAACAATAACACCCAATAGGATTATTGTATCCATATGAAATTCCTAAGTAGAAATGATAAGTCATCAACATGGATAAATTATCCAAGGACTTCCTAAATCAAGAAATTATCATGATAATATTTTAATAGTGGTGGATAAAATCACCAAAGTTTCTCACTTCATTCTAGGCAACTTACTAATGGAGCTCCGATTTTGGCTAGGAGATTTGTTCAAGAATTTTTTTCAGTTGCATGGAGTTCTTGGAAATATCATCTTAGATAGAGATGTGTGGATGAATTCAAGTTTTAGAAAACCTTATTTTTAGTATTAGGGGCTTAGTTGAATATTAGTTTAGCTTATCATATTGATATATTGCTTAGAATAGAAATATAAAAGAGTTAAAAATTAGATTGAAAGAGTTAACCTAGTTTAAGAGGGTGTATTATGTATATATTACATAGAATAGAAATATAAATGGGAATAATATCTACCTCTTATTAATTTTTCCTATAACAATTCTTACCAATATACTATTAAAATGACTTCCTTTGAGGTGTTGTATGATCAAAGATGCATAAAACCTATCAAATCGAGTAAACTATATGATAGAGTGTACATAGGACTAGAGGTGTTGATGGAAATGGAAGAGCACGTTAAGATAATTAAATAGATGCTAGTTGAGGCCAATGATAGATAGAAGAGTTATGCCAATGCAAAATGAACTCTATGATAATTTTTTTTTAGAGACAAACTTTTCTTTAGAGTCAAACCCCATAATGTTTCAATCAAGTTTGGTATTCAACCAATGTTGCACTTAGATATTTGGGCCTATCTGAGGTTCTAGAAGTGGTTAACCTAGTTGCATATATATTTGTTTTACCATATGCTCTCACCTGTTTGTATAATATTTTTCATGTTTCATATCTTAAGAAATACATGTGATTTTACTCATGCTTGATTGCAATGCTCTTTAGGTTCTAGACACAAGATTGGTTATGATCAAGCTTCTCAGAATTCTTGAGGTTCACAAGGTATGCTTGTGTAATAGTGGATTCACTTAGGAAAGGTCCAATAGGACCGATACTTAGAGGAAAGTGCCACCTGGGAGGATTATGAAGAATTCCATCAAGATTTTCCTCATTTGTTTGTTTAAGTTTAATTATTCTTTTATTATTCTGTGGAAATTTTAATACGTTTTTTATTTAAGCCATCAGAGACAATGAATTTTATAAGGGAGGAAGATGTTACACCTCATTTTTGGATCAATTATTAAAGACTTATTTTAATTATTTAAATTTTATGATGTTATGAAAAGGTATTATTTTATTTTAATTCAAATGTATATGAATATATGGTGATGATTACACTCATGTGAATGTAAAAATTTTTACATATCTAAATATCAGAATGATTATGAAAATTAAACTTTGACTATTATTATTGTTAGAAAATAGTGGATACATAAATGGTATACATGAATGAGTTTAAATAAAATGAAATTTCATGTTTTATATTATGATGTTGTTGAGTTATACAGTATGGTCATCAATTTGATATAAAAATGTGTTTATATCTAATTGGACTAACTACTTTGATGTTGTAATGAGGTGAACACAAGATAAAGTATAGTTCCTCCTCTAGGTTGAGTAGTGAGAGCATACCATCAAGGAGAGGATAGTAGATCAAAAAGAGTTAGTGATATGTACCATGTTATGAGAACTTGTCATACACACACACCACTATTCTGAATGTTATTTTTTAGTTATGTATATTTTTTCTGCTAAAACCTATACTAGTCAAGTTGTCTTTTATAAGTGTAATGGTCAGTAGAGAGTTACAAAAATGGAAAGGTTGTCATTGTTGCCACCTTGTATGTAAAATATATTTGACCAAATAATAATCCATTTTTTGAATTCATTCCATCAAATTGAGATCAAAATATATCTCTTAGATATTTAGAAGTCTTTCCTTAATATGCTTGTTGAGCATATTTGGCTATAAAGTCATTTTTTTACAAACCAACATATTTGTTTATTTCAAAAAAAATATTTGTTTATTTCAAAAGAAATAGACTTATTTTTATGAAAAATATACATAAAATAATGAAACAAAACCAAAATTATATTTGAGAATTTTTAAAAAATATAGAAGAGTGGTTTGAGAAACTAGAGGGCTACCACTCTCCCCCCAATCTCTCCCTAAACATCTCATAGCACTCCAATGAGCTGGAGTTGAGGAAAATGAGAGTAAATTACATGTGGATTTATGGAAAAGAAAGAGAAAAAGAAGGGGGCATGGAATTGTTAAGAAAAGGAGAATGCAAAGGGAGATAACACATGATTCTTTTTATTATTTTTGATAGGTAGAAGGGAAAGTTGTAGAGAGGAGTGCAAAAGGGAAGATAATAACTAATTAATATTATAGGTTAGTTAGATTATCATAATTCTCTATTTTTCTTTAAAAAATTATGAAAAGAAGTACATAAATATTTCTACATGTTTAAAAATATGTCCAGGAGTTTAAAACCCTAATTCCCTTCATGGAAATTTTATTCCAATAGAAAAAACTATTTCATTTCATAATTGTTAAAGGTTCTTAAAAGCACATGTTTAGACATTCTTCCCTCAATTTTTCATGTAAAAAGTCTTTTAATTGTTTAAAGAGAAATTATGTATACATATATATGTATAATTTTTTTGTTTTACACAATCTTTGGGTTGAATTTTAGGTTGTAGTAATGCTTTGTTAGTAGTAACTTATGGTTGCATTGGAAACACCTCTGTTAGAATTTTTTTAATGGTTGCATTAGAAATATTGGACCAATATAAATCGAGTCATATAATATGTGATAATGTTGTTCAAATGCAATGTGCATTGGATTGATAGAAATCTACCTATCTATAAAAATGCAATATTGTTGTGTATGAAATGAGTATTGGGTTGTTACCAATCTTCCCATATAAAATATGTTAATGTTATGTATACAATGAGTATAGGATCAATATTCATTAGGCTCAATAATAATTTTTTATCTACATGTAAATATGCATATGGAATTGGTTGACTTGGACCATTAAGTAGCTAATTAGTATTATTAGCCACCATATAACTAAATAGATATAACATGTTGAGTAATATTTAAATGATTTTTGATAGATAAATATACCTTGCTATTATTAAATGTGCAAACATAAACAAAAAAATTAGAGATATATTTCATAATGATCATTATTAGTGTGTATATTTCAAAGATAAATTGAGAATTACCACTACAATATTGTAGGGAGAAAGAATTTGAATGATTATTTTCTTATACAAAAATTATGTGGAATTTAAAGATTAGAAAATGCAAAATCAAAACTTTGTTGTTGCCTATACACTATCAAATAATTAAGCAATAGTTGTCTAATTTATAATAGAATTCATAATCATAAGTAAGTATGAGAAAATATCTTGTGAATGCTCAAAAAAATTGTAAATTAGTAATGTTTGAATTAAGAAAAAAAGAGGGAAAAAATATCAACATGTTGATATAGACAATTCAATTAGAGATATTCTTAGTTTTATATTATTCATTTCTTGAAGAGATCTAAATCATTGTTAGATGTAGGTTAAGACAATAATTAATTTAGTTTATATGATTATAATTATAAATATAAGTACATATGTGTGTACTGGATGAACTTTAGGTACACTCCTATAAATAGGTATACTTATAATTTATATATTTACTTTGTACTTGAACTTGATGAATTATGAGATAGTAGTTAGACATATGTTTTGTTTTTCAATTGAGTTTGTGGAAAAGACTTAAATTATTTGAGTCAAAATGTGTTTGGTCTTAAAAAGATAAGAGGATGGTTTATTCTCAATTTATAGTTTTTATTTAAATTTAAATTTCATCATCAGTCAAGGTATTGATTTTTTATGTGAATTGAGTTGTCTTGTCTTAATTTTATCAACTCAAGTTGAGATAGGAGTGGTGGAAAAATTACCCATAGTTCCTTTTAGGATGTTTATTTTCTATAAAATTCTTTGGCCAAAGTGATGTATACGTGTTGCATGCAATTTTGGTCCATGGTACTTGATAGGTTGCATGATAACCAAATATCATACTTAGCTAGAAGATGCACATGGTTATGTGACATGTTGTAGGCAACAGATTCAATACCTCAATCAATTCTTAGATGACATGGTATGATCATAGATCTCTTTATTTTCTACTCTTGCAAAGGGTAGGGCCACTTCCAATAGGAAGATGTGTGGGGGACCATTGGTATATGGTTGGAGATATAACACCTAGGTGATTCTCTCCCTCCACATGCTTATTACTCAGATACACATTTTATATTAAGTGTAACACCCCTCTGTTTTGCTCTTATGTTTAGATTGTGATGCTTGTTATTTTTTTGATCGCTATTTATAGAGCGATGTGTGTAAGACCCCTCTGTTTTTCTCTTTTGATCGAACAATGTTTTGTTTGGTTATGTCTTATTTTATGTTTGTACTTTGACTTAGAACTTAGTTGCTATTTGATCGTTATCTGTAAAGTGATCCGATTGTTATATTTTGGTGTGATGGTCTATTTTTCTGATGTTATCATTATGGCATGCTTTGGATTAGCATAATGGATAATTGAATTAATGATGTTTATGCTTTTGATCATATTAATGATGTTAGATTTGTCAGTTAGTTACACTGTATTGGTGAAGGGGACGGTATCGCATCACTCGCTTGCAAGTTCCCTACGATTCTGTGATTCCCTCTTCACAGTGTGTTTTAATTATGACATATAAATGCATGTGGATATACTCTTTGTTCGCAGGTTGATAGGTACAGGACATCGACACCACCTAGTTTTATAGGTTTGAGCGTGTCCATTCCCCAACGGTATTCGATTGGGAGATAGTAGCTAGATTTTCCGTGCCAAGTCATCACCCTAGTCCTAGTGTGTCGTCAGGTGTTAGTCGAGTGTGTTGTTTTGAATATGGTTCCCTCTCTTCAATTATTTAATTGCAAGTTAGAAAAGGGTAATTAAATGGCTTTATCTATATTTAAGTTGTTGATTAAACTAATCTGATTATAATGTGGAAATTGTTATTTAAAAGTTATTAATTAACTTAATTTAATTAATAAAATAATTTAATCTAGGATTAGATTCATTTTATTAAATTAATTAAATGGAATTAAACAATTCTTTTTGGAAATTATTGAATATTTTGTTGAAATTGGGAAAAAATGGGAAAAATGTTTAAAATTGCATTTTGTTGAAAATTTAAATGCAAAAATGAAATTGAAAGATATTTTCTATTTCTGTTTTAAAAAATTGATGAGGGTTGTTGTGTGGATATTTTGGGAAAATTTCTTTATTATTGAATTTTCTTCTCAATTTTGGAGGATGAAATTTTGGAGAAGTTTGAAATTTGAAAGGAGGAAGAGGATTATTATTATTGGATTTTTGGATATTTGGAAAAGGAAGTTGAATCTATTGGAGGAGTTGGAATCCGAGAAGGGATTAAAAACCACCATTGTCATTCTTCAAGCTTTTGGTTCAAGTTTTCCTTTTTGTTAAATTAATTCTATTTGGTAAAGATTCACAACTTTATTTGTTGGTTGAAAATATATAATCTTTGTTTGATTTGCAAATGAACCCATGTGAAATCTGATTTTAAAAGCTTTGAAAACCTTTCTTTGAAATTGAAATTCTTCAAAAAAAAAAAAAAGTGTTCTTGATTGAAAATGTTCTTTTTATTTATTCTGGTTCAATTAATTTTGTATATTCTTGAGAGGTATTTAAATATACAAATATATATGTATATATATACAAAATGATGTATATACATACATATATATATATTGTGGGGCTATGCTGTTAAAAGTGGTTTAAAAAGAAACCCATGGTTTATTGTTATAAATTTTGGATTTTAACAAAAATCCACAGAAAATAAAAAAATAAAAATAAAAACATTGTTGGGGGTCGCTGGGGGCTCACCCCCACTATGCCCCCCTTGGGAGGTGTGTGGGGGGAGCTGCGCCCACCGCACCCCCCTGTCGGCCACTGTGGGATGACTGTGGTAACACAGCTGCCGCCCACTGTGGGTTCGACTGTGCTTACACAGTCACGCCCACAGTGAGGGGTCGACTGTGTAACACAGTCGGCTGCCCACTCCACCACCGCCTGTGCCCGGCCAAACAAGCCACCACCCATCTGGGGTCGGTTGGTAAACCGTTGCCCCAGCCCTAAGCAACACGCGACCAATCCTAATTTGCCCGTGCGGCCCAAGACAGCCGCCCCTATCCCTTGTATGGCACGCGGCCCGAGGACGAAAATGCACCCCAAATTTCATGTTGACTTTTTATTATTATTTTAAAATAAAATATATTTTAATATTGTAAATATTATATTTTTTTATAATATTAAATATTAATATATATATTTAAAATGATAAAATATATATTAATATTTAATATTTTATTATATAATATTAAATATTAATATATTTCAAAATTAAAAGATTAAATATGTATATTATATTTCTATATATATACATATTGTAAAATATGGATTAAATGATGTGATGATGTATTTAATTAATATCATGTTTTCTTTTATGTAATCGAGGAAATTTTAATTCAATATGCAATAGTTGATGTAATGGATTTATTTTAAAATAAGATATTTGGAAGGACCAAATATTTGATTTTCGGATATTATGCTTAATAGAGAAATTCATGGATTTTTAAAATGATTATTTTGAAAAGAAGAAGTAGAGGATTTGAAAATGGTATGTTTTAAATCGGCGAAGTAAATGTTTATTTTATTATTATTTCCATGCAATGAGGGATTGGATATTTGCGTAAATTTCATCCCTTGTCTGATAGAGACGTTATTGAATCGGTTTATTGTGCAATACATTATTGAAGGTTACTAAAGGGAATGGATTTAATATATCCAAAATTAGTTTATTTTCTCGCACATGCTTTATGTGATTATTTCCTCTATGTTCATGTTTGGGGAAATGGGCTATGTGCCGTTAAAATGTAAGTCTTCCAGAGGACCCTAGAGGTTGGGGGTTGTCGTTTTGTGATGTCTACCTGTTATGAATTTCCTTGGGTAGTGCATGGTGTCTAATAAGTGTTGAACCCGGTTTCCACGAACAAGGATGTTTTGTGCCTCCTTGTAAGGAGTGGTTTTGTTATTATTGTTACCTCTAGTGTTTGGAGATGGCTTCATCTTATGTTTCCTCCTAGAGTTGGAGTGGTCATGATATCTTGTTCATATGCACTTTGGTACCCTTGGTGATTGGGTTTGTTTGGTATGTTGTCAAGTAGAAGAGTGGCTTCCGTAGGAGCCAGAGCCCAAAGAGGTAAACTGGGAAACCTTCGGGGGTTGTTTAATCAAGTGATAACTAAAACAAAACTTAGAAGATTAGGTGGTACTTCTCACTAATCAAGATAATTATGCCTCACTCATAGACACAAGGGCTCATTTAGACTTGGGATGAGTGGGAAGGTTTGGAATGGAAAGGTCATCTATCTTGTCTGTACAAAAGGTATTTGATTCCGCATGAGTAAGTATGGGGGCCAGGATTCATTAGATGCCACCAAGACAACCCTTAGTGGGGCCGGAGCCTATGAAGATTCCCAGAGGACAACTCATGACGAGTTGTGTGATGACACTCTGTCTAGGACAACAGTTGGTATTTGACTTTGTGGGTATGGTTTCCTTAACATACCTGATGTGACCAAAGCTGGTGTTCGATTATTATGGGTATGGTTTCCTTAACATACCTGATGTGACCATAGTTGGTGTTCAATTATTATGTGTATGGTTCTCATAACATACCTAATCTACTTTATATCTGGAAGCAATGTGACCGTGTTAGAGTTGTACTTATGTGGTGTTAGAGTTGTACTTGTGTTGTACTTGAGTGGTACTTGTGTTGTACTTATGTTGTACTTGAGATGTACTAGTGTGGTACATGTGATTGTTTGTTTCAATTGGTTCAATTTTGTGTTAGCCTGTATCTAGAGGTATATGTCCTTGGCTAGGATTCCTTGTTACTATCTCCTAGCATGGGGGGTAGACCCTTTGGGTTCCACATGGTTGGGTGGCATGCATCTTAATCCATTGGGATTTCTTCATGTTCGTGTGGATGAGACTTCTAGTTGGAGAGCTCATTGGATTCAGTTTCAGTTCTTGCTTTATTTCATTCCAGTTGTTCTCATAATTTATTGCCCCTCATTAGTTATTGAGGTGGAAAATTGTAACTGTAACCTTATTTTTTGGACTTGCCTTATTGGGGGAATGAGAGTTTTAATTGTAATATTTAATTATGGTTAAATGAAATTGAAAGTTATCTTTTATGCTTTGATGTAATTTACCTTATATGGATTGTATGCGTCCTTTTTATCTTGAGTAGATAAATGTTATGGATTCACTTATGTTGTTTGTGGGTTATTAAGTAATCTCAGTCTCGTACCTTAGGGGATGTTTGCAACGGGTAGTGAACTTGTATGTTCTTTGTACTTAAACAAAAAAAAATTAGTCTATTTAAGTAGTTAATTGCAAATCCTCTAGGGTTGTGTGGCGAGGCGTTACAATGTGCTTTATATATTGTGATGTGATGTTACCTTATTTATCATCTGGCATGCCATTGATTAGCATAGTGATTATTTGGAATAACATGGTTATATGCACATGAGTAGAATGTATATGTTAGAATTGTCAGTTTGGTGATACTATATTAGTGAAGGGGATGAATTTGTATCACTCGCTTGTGAGCGCCCTACGATTCCATGATTTCCTCTTCATGGTGTGTTCCATTATGATATTTATATACATGTTCGTTATATGCCATGGTTACAGGTTTGCAGGTACTTGACATCGACTCCACCTGGCCTCACAAGTTTGAGTGTGTCGACCCAATGATTATGTTGATTGGGAGATAGTAGCTAGGATTCGTGTGTCAAGCCTTTACCCTAGTCTCAGTGTCTCGTCTAGTTTAGTTGGTTTTGCTTGTTTAAAATTGTTTATTACTGCTTTGAATTATCATGTTAAAATGCTTAAAAGGGAAATTAATGAATTTAGTCATTTAAAATTGATTATTAGATTAATCTTATTTTAATGTTAGAAGTTTTGAATTAGTAAATAAATTAATTTAATTTAATTTATAAATAGTTTAATCCTAGGATTATAATGTTTATTGATTAATTAACTTAGTTAATTAAGTTATATTTGAAAAGGGAAATGTTTGTAATTATTAAATATTTTAATTTTGAATTTTGGAAGATTTTATGATTTTTAACATGTGTTAGAAGAAATTAATGAGTTTGTTGGAAAAATTAATTCACGGGAGAAGATTTTGGCTTTGAGAGAGGAAGTGGAAAGCTTCTTCACGACAAAAGCACGTGATATTTTGGGTGTTGGTAAATTGTTTTGAAAATAAGTTTTGTTTGTATTGGTATGGGATCTGGATAATTTTTGGAGGAATTTGTTGTAGAAAGTAGTTTTTTGTATTCTTGCATCTTTAGAAAAATTGTTCTCGGAAATTCTTGTTGTGTTTGGGATTGTTGTTGTGATCGGGAAATCATATTACTCTGGAGGAAGCCATTGTTTGTCTAGAAAACTTGCTTGGAGTTGTGGAGGAGGCACTGCTTCAGATCTACAAATACTCTAGCATTGGACTAGAAGTTCTTTCTTTTGTTTTTTTTAAGTTTTTAATTAAAAAGCTTCTAGATTACATCTTCTTTGTAAAATATTACCTTGTGTTAAAAATTGTATTGCCGTAAATAATTTCTCTGTAGAATAATTTTCTCTTGTAGGTTGAAATTCTTTGTGGAAATACTTTAGCAAATGGAAATTTGGTATTATAGTGAAATAAGGGAAACCCAAAAGGAAATGTTTAGGGATCTGGAAGAAATTTTATTTTGTGTAGAAAATTTTTCCTATAGGTTTTTAACTCTCTAGAAATTCTATGTAAAATTGATTTGTGAAGATATTATTTTGTTTTTTATAAAGTAAGCAACATTTACAGGGTGTTGTACCCTACACAACGAGCCTCAAGGGCCAAAAAATATCAATTCCATAAACTAACTGAAAGCCAAAAACAGACAAGAACAACAAAACAACACATCAACCACTGATAGACAACAAAGACATAAAACACAGACCCATGCAACAACTAACTGGCATTGTCCCGATTTTTGAATAGGAGGTCCACAACGTCGTCCCTGACCCATTCTTGATTCTCCTGGGCATTATTGTCCTCCAGATCTTCTTTGATCACCATGGATAGGGTGCTTGTCACAAAATGACCCAACTTCATTGTGAAGCGGGTCAGGCATTTGAATCTTTTGTCAAGCATTTCCATCTTCTTTTTCAGTGCACAGAGCTCCTCACCATCATCTGCAATCTTCGAGTCCTCGCTAGGCTCATCTTGTAGAGGGTGCAAAGACTGAGAGGCCGAGTTCTCTTTCAAAATGTTTCTATTGTTCGAGATAGAAAGGGGCCCTTCCACATTTTCTTCCTCTTCCTCCTCATTCTTGTCTTCCTTATAATCCTTGTTGTTCATTTGCTCCTCCTTCGAGTCCTCAATAATTTGCATTTTTTTGTTGTTTTTCGCCAATCTCCCAGACCTTCGGATGGTAGTCTCCTCTCAAGTCATGATCATGGCCTCCACAACTGTTTCACCTTTAGAATCTTTCTCTACAATATTCTTCCCTTTTACCTCTTTCACCATCAACTCCAACAAACCTTTTTTTATCATCTTTACCTTTTTTCTTTGAGTTGGCTCTGTAAGCAGACTTGGTTGGAGTGGCCTTGAGTTCACACAGGCTGGTTGCGGTGCTTGTTTGTGCATTACTCACATCACCCTTAAGTTTTTTAGCAGCATGTTTGGGTTTGGGGTTTTCAGCAGTACCTAGGTTGGGTTTCCTAGAAGGGCTTTTTGATTTAGTAGGGGAGATATTTGTGACAACCAAGGGTTCAATCTCATCAATATGGATAGAAGAGATGGCTCTAGGAGGACATAAGGAAAAATGAAAATGGTAGAGCCTCAAGATAAGCCCCTGATGAAGAGGTAGAGGAAAAATGTCATTTGGGTTAAGACTGGTCGTTTCTTTTCATTTTTCAATCAAATTCTCTAGGTCCATGAGCAGAAATAAAGGAAAACTAAGTAGGATTTTGTGTCTAAGATGATTCAGTAGGGGAAAATGATAGAAAAAGTAGGTTTTAAACCTTCCTTCAAGCGTGACATACTTCATAAGGGCTAAAAACACCTAGTCCTAGGGCTGCAAAAGGGCCTCCCATTCAAAGCCCGACTAGTTGCGGACTGGATCCTCGTTCCCCACAAAAAAATCTTTCATGTTGTCATTGTCCGAAGTCCGAGTATGCTTCAGATATTTCTTCCTAGTGCACTGCATTCTGGTAGCTTGCACTATCACCTCTTCGCTGACTTCAAAATAAATGCCACCCAATGTAACCCTTCGATCCTTCTAGGAATTAACGAATTGGCCAAACAGGTTAGGGTCGTGGCCCACAAGAATCTCCATGAGAGGAGCAAGTCGACCCTCAACGCAGATATGCCAAACCAAAGGATTCTTACAAAATTCTCTGCAGTTATCAGGCTCAGTTCGAACGCGATCACCACCCATGATATTAACCTGCATAGGAAACCAAAAAACTTGCAAGAATAAAAAGTTAAAAACACTGGCATAGCAATAGGCTTTCTTTGCATTGTGGATATTGAGGAAAAGAGTGCAACATTGGATAATCACGCCAATGTGCATATCACACGAGTGAAGGGAAATATCACCAATCAAAGACTTAACAGTGTCATTAATGTGAATCTTAAGGTGATTACAACTAGATAAGAAGGAATTGATGGACGAGCAGGGTTCCTTGGCCATAATGCAATTGCACAAAAAATTAGGCAGAGTGGCCGCTTGCCCAAATTTAGAAATTTCAATGTAAGCATGTTTAGAAGTTAGTGCTAAACTAGAAGGATCGAAGGTGCTAGAAGGGATCTTTCCCTCATTATGAAATGTCACATCTAAATTCATAACCATAGTCTTAAGGAGGGCATGATGACTTAAAACAATCCCAAAGATAAGATATCGCAAAGTACGACCCCTCAAAATCATAATTGTCACATACATGTTAAATCCCTTCATAGAGCCACCTCCATTAACCATGTGACTCACCTTTAAATATGAAATCCGCCACTTGTAGGCCACCTCGGCATTAGAAATCATCCACCAGGCCCAAAGAACAACCAAGTGGACCCCCCAAACGACACCCATCAACCGAAGAATTGAAATCATCATAATAAATGGGTGTTTTGTTCTTTCAAGATGAGATCTTAAATCCTTGGTGGTGAATTCCCCATATTCCTCCAACATTTAAAGTAACCCCAATAGGTACCACAGTTAGCCAATGCATTTGCCACTTGGTTACCCTTCCTAAAAAAGTGTGTCACATTTTTTACTCTTAGCTTGGATAAAAGGAAACTTATATCAAATAGAATATCCTTCGTACTCCACCCAATCACTCTACCAATATTCACAACATCAATGATGGAAATAGAGTCCCCTTCAATGTGGAGGTTCACAATCCCCAGAGAAACAACAATTTGAATGCCCATTAGTAGAGCACGAGCCTCCGCAACAATTAAAGATTGGAAACCAATACCTCCCACAAACCCAACAACCAATTCCCCCTTGGGGCCTCTAATCACTCCTCCAATGCTAGCCTTGCCTGGGTTGCCCTTAGCAGCCGTGTCAAAATTGAGTTTGAACCAACCTCTATCTGGAGGCTCCCATTTGGTGTTTTTCTTGGCCAAGGATTTAGTATTGTCAAATGAGCTAGCATCTAAATTCTGGTGCCAGGCCTTGGCCATTCTTATTTCATAATCAAAAGGTCCCTTCTCCGGAGGTTTCCCATTCAAGAGATATTTTTTCCTCATTAAGTTGGAAATTGATACCAAAAAATTCCCTAAGACTCCTCTTAATATTTCTGAAGACCCAATTATTTCTTTCCTTCCACAGACACCAACCAATAATAGGAGGGACCTGGTTCCAAATTTATCCAAGAAAGGGGTGGATATAGGGACAACGCCAACCCAAAATGAAGGATATGCTATCCTTGCACATGGCCCAAGAAACACCCAGTCTTTCAAAAGTCATACCCCAAACTTCAACAACAAATGGATAGTGCAACAATAAGTGATTAATAGTTTCCTCATTGCATTTACATAAAAAGCATTTATTGGGGATATAAAATCCCCATTTCCTCAAATTATCCTGAGTAAGAATCCTATTACGACAGGTAGTCCACCAAAAGAAATTAATTTTAGGGATCATATGGCAGTTTCATATCTTCTTCCAAGGGTCAACCGTAGTACCCTAGTTTGTCAGCAGAGCATACATCAACTTAATAGACAGATCCCCCTATTTGTTAAAGGTCCAAAAAAACTCATCTCCCCTGTCAAAGGAGGGAAGCCTAGTAAGAGAGAGTAAGTTCTGGAGAGACCTAGCCAAGAAACAAAGGTCTTGTGAAAGAGAAAAATAGAGAGCTATATCCATCCACACCCTAGCCCCTGGAGGTCTGGAAACATAATCACTGATATGAAAACCAAAGTACCTTTGGGCCAACCTCTTGAGATTCTTGAAATTAGAAATTTTCAGGGGGATATCAATTAACCACGGGTCTTCACAGAATCTAATCCAATTACCATTACCCATTTTATATTTAATCCCACTCCTGAGCAGGCTTTGTGTGCTGCAGATGCTCCTCCAGGCTAAGGAGCCCTAGGGGTGAACCTCTGAGAGGTAGTTTATCAAAGGCTTATTCTAAAGATATTTGGAATCATTATTTTGCACCAATCCTTAGTATTGCTTATCTGATCCCATCCCACCTTGGCCATCAAGGCCTTATTAGTGTTGACAATATTCCTAATCCCAAGGCCACCACAATGTTTGGGCTGGCAAACCTTTTCCTATTTGACCAGAGAAAATTTCTTCTTATCCTCAGTCCCAGACCAGAGGAAGTTCCTTTGGATTTTTTCAAGTTTATTAGCACTATACCTAGGTATCTTAAAAACAAAGAGGAAGTAAATTGGTATTCCTTGAAGAGAAGCATTCAGAAGTTGAAGCTTACCAACATGGCTTAGGATGGAGCCTTTCCACCCAACAAGTTTCCTTTGAGTCCTTTCAAGCACCGAATTCCAAAATTTGGGGGGGACCTCCTTAATAGTGAGAGGGAGCCCAAGGTAAACCGAAGGGAGATTCCCACTTAAACAACCTAGAACCGCAATCACCCTGGCTTGCAAGTTAGCTATGTTGTTAAAGAAATAAATCATGCTTTTATTATAGTTGATGCTTTGACCAGAGCAAGCAACATAATTGTTAAGGCAAGTTTTCCATTTCCTAGCTTCCACCATAGAGGATTTCCCAAAGAGAAAGGTGTCATCCACAAATTGTTGCACCACAATTGGGTCCAGGGAAGAAACTGCATTGATTCCCCTAATAGAGCCCTCCAATAGTTGACCAACAAAGTTCCTGCTCAACACATCGACTATCATGATAAAGAGGTAGGGCGATGGGGGGTCACCTTGCCTGATCCCTCTACCCACAGAGAAGAACCCAAAGGGGGTCTCATTGACCAGAACAAAATACTTGACAGTATTAACACATTCCATAATGAGTTTAACAACCGAATGGTTAAAACCAAACTTGGCTAGAACCTTAGGGATGAAATCCCATATAACTTTATCATAGGCTTTAGAAATGTCTAATTTGAGAGCCATCCCCACATAATTACATCTATCCAAAAAATGGAGAAGCTCATGAGTGGTCAGAGTAGCATCAAGAATATGGCGCCCAGGGACAAATACTTTTTGGGTTGGGCTAATGATTTTATCAAGAAGGGGCTTGATTCGGTTCACTAGGATCTTGGATAGGATTTTGTAAAAGGTGTTGCACAGGCTAGTAGGCCAAAAATCGGCCATGGATTGAGGGTCGCCAATTTTAGGAATTAGAGCAATAAAGGTGTGGTTCAGTTATTTAAGAATTTTACCAGTTTTGAAAAAGTCACAAGTAGCCAAAAAAAGGTCCCCACCCACAATCTCCTAGAAAATATGAAAGAAGGCAGGGGAAAACCATCTTGGCCCAAGGCTTTGAAATCCCTCATACTAAAGGTAGCCAGATGAACCTCTTCTAGAGTAACAACACTAAAAATCCCCATATTATCTTCCTGGGAGATGATGATCGGAAGGTGGTTAAGAAACAAATTGTCCATAGCTAGGTTGGCCGCCTCAGTTAGGGCTGAGTAAGCCTCCTAAAAGTAATTAGCAGCAAGGAGGCCAATCTAGGCGGGAGATGATACCACCTCACTAGTAGTATCAGCTAGTTTAGAAATTTCATTCCTTTTCATGTGCTTGATGGCAGACACATGAAAGAAGGAGGTGTTCCTGTCACCCTCTTTCAACCATTGGACTCTGGATTTCTGCT
Organism: Sequoiadendron giganteum; assembly: GCA_007115665.2. NCBI lineage: Eukaryota > Viridiplantae > Streptophyta > Pinopsida > Cupressales > Cupressaceae > Sequoiadendron > Sequoiadendron giganteum. The sequence continues at coordinate 373,178,991 of CM021106.1, forward strand.
TCCAAAATATTTCCTCTTTTTTTGAGGATTCATTCCCACTCCTTCCTAGTTTCCATTTCCTGGCTATGAGTCTACTGACTGTCATCCCCTTCCTCCATTTTCTTTTGTAAAGTTTTCAATTCCTCTATTTTTTTTAATTTTGAAACACATCGCCAAACACACTCTTGTTCCATCCTTTTACCATGTTTTTAATATGTTTGAGTTTGAAAAAAATCCTGAACATGGGGGAGCCACGAACAGGGATTTTCCACCATTCAACAATTTTTTTTTTGAAGTCAGGGTGGGAATTCCACATTATCTCAAAATGAAATGAAATAGGGCCCATAGCAGGCTGAACATTTGAGGTCAGCAATAGAGGATTGTGGTCAAACACCATTCTAGGCAGGGCTTTTAGATTGGCATTTAAAATGTTAGTCCAGTGGGAGGAGCAAAGAACCCAATCCAACCAAACCTGAATCAGATTTTTTCCAAAGCGTCTGTTAGACCATGTAAATTTTTGGCTCGTAAGATCAATATCTATCAACCCCGAAGAGTTTAATTTTTTTTCCAGGTCAAACATGCTGTCAAATTAATCCATCAGACCACCACTTTTCTACGAAGGGTAGAGGGGAGAGTTGAAGTCCCTAACTACCAACCAATGGGTTCCCCTATTGTAATTAATTTTAACAACAAGATCCTACCCCAGGGTGCTCCTAGCATTCCTCTAGTTAGGACCATAAACATTGATTATAGACCAAGAATCACCTACGTAGGAAAAGGAGGCCCCCACACAATTTTTGCAGTGAAAAATTTCTGAACCCAAAAATCTAGAGGGGTTCCAAAGCACTGCCAGACCACCTGAAGCTCCCTCAACATCACTATAGAAGTAGGAAGCATTTGGCCAAATAAATTTAGCAATCTTATCAAAATTTGTCTTATTCATTTTGGTTTCTTGTAAAAGGCACACATCAATCTTATGTTCTAGGACATAGTTCTTCAAAGAAAGTTGTTTGTGGGAGCTATTAAGCCCACGAACATTCCATGATATAACTTTCATTTTTGACCTTTCTTAGAGGACACGTCCAATGTCCTTTGTTTACCCAGGGAAATCTCATTTGTAGTTTCTTTTAGCCCAGTGTGTCTCTGGCTGGGTCTTCCTGGTTTAGAATATCCTCCCACATTTGTCTTCTTTTTCCTCCCTTTTTTCTTTGGAGTTGTCCAGATCGCTTCTTCTACAGTTTTCTCTAGCATCAAGCCCTCTGTATTCTCTATAGATTCATCAATAGCTCCAATGCTCTCTTCTTCCCATATCTCACCTTCCTCACCCATTGTTTCACTTGTCTTAGTAGATCCCACATCCAATAGTGGATCAGTAGCAAATGAACCAAAGCTCGAGGCCATCTAGACATCCTAGGGTTTGACAACTGTCTCATTTAAAGATAGAGTCGTTAGGCTTACTCTAGAGCCAACCAGACCAGTCGATGGGTCACCATGAGTAGGTGAAGCAACCAAATATTTGACTAGATTGACCACCTTCAAAGGTGAAACATTCACCATAGGAGGTCAAGGAATCTTCAAGGTGTTGTCCACCTTAGGCTCCCAATTGAAAGATGATTTGCAGTCAGAGATGAGGTGGCCAACTTTAGCACACTTCTGATAGTAGACAATATCATTTTCATAACACACTAGTTGGGTCAAGTTGCCAAACTTGGAGCATAGCTTAACTGTGTTAGGAAGAGTCTTATCAGCACAAGTTTTAACACAAAATCTAGCAAAAAATAACCTGGATTTCGATTTGGTGATGGAATCAGTGGTGACAAACTAACCCATAGAATCCCCAATACTTTTGAAAATGGCTTCGTCCCAATACTCTAAGGGTAAGCTAGCCAGCCGAACCCAGATTGGAGCCAACTTGTTTAGGTCCACGACAAGGTCAAACCTCGATTTCCAACGACACAAAGCCAAGTTGTGCTTCCCATACACCCAAGGTCCCATGGATAGGATCACTGCCATATCCTCCACAGTCGTAAACTTGAAGAGGAAGAGACCACCAACCATAGCACAGATCTCCAAGCTCCCCTTGAGACACCATTTCATAGCAGCCCACTTCCGAACCATATCCATAGTTGGACGGAAGGAAAGAAAATGACCCACAACTGCATTCTCCATGGAGGAGAGGATCCTATCACAGACTGAATTAGGAATGGAAAAATCCATCCCAAAAGTGGTGACTTCCTCAGAAGAAGGAGGAACTAGAGAAGAGTTTTGTTTACCATTGGTCAACACATCCTTCCAGCCAAAAGTTTTCGAAAGGATCTCCACTGCTGGCACAGAATCAGAAGATACAACCAGAATCTCAAGGGTCTTCGAAAGACCCGTAGGTGAAAGCACTGTCCCAACAGTAGTGACCCCCGAGGGACAAGGGACTGCATGTGAAAGGGAGATGCTTGGGTCAGGAGAGGACAGAGGGGGACCGTGGGGTACCCCTGGAGCAGAATCCACCATGAATTATACTTGTATGAAATTAGGAAAAGATTAAGTCATTTTGTAAGAATGAAATTGTGTGTTTATGTTTACTTTGGTAGTTGATATGATAATTAGAAAAAAATGTACTGTAGACTTGATGATAAATGAATCTTGAAATGTATTATTAATGTTAAGATTTAAATTTATTTGGGTATTTAATCTTTCATAATAATTTTGTTCAATATAATTTTACTACTTCTATTGGAATGTTGTATTCTTGTTATATTTTTGATTAAAATAAAATAAAATTGTAGTGTATGATTGAATTTTTATGATACAAATTTAGGGTTTGTTATATTGTGGGCTTAGGGGATCATGGATTTTGGAGTGAGTATCTATAATGCCTTGAGCCTCACACCCAAGATATAAGCCATGTGAACAATTTTTTAACAATAATAGTAACAAATAATATATGTCACTAATGGTGTTGCACTACATAAAAAATGCACAATAAGGGTCATGTCATGTAGAAGAAAACATAAGACATAACGAGGGAATTATGGTGATGTTTCATATTACACACAGCATAAGACATAGATAAAACTTACAAGATGTTAGCATTTCTCCAAGAAAGGTAGCACAAGTGGTAGACTTACAAATTGTGTGAAAAAGCCACCACAATGAACCTACGAGAAAGTGGAACTACATCCAAAGAATGATTGGGTCCTAACCTATGACTGCACTCTCTCATAAACATAATCCAAGGTTAGGATGAGGGAATAATTAACCTTGAATCCAATCCCTGACATACTTGACGATATTCACAAAAATAAGGGAAATAAAACATAAGATGAAACCATTAAGGGATGTCACATTTCTAATAGATGAGATGAGAACCATTTTCCTATAGACGAGATGAGAACCATTTTCCTAGACACTTGACACACTTGCTAATGTAAAAGAGGGAAAATATTAAAAAGGACACCGAAAAATAAGGGATAAATCTTCATAAAAGGTTACAATACTAAGAGGTACAATCCCTTTGAATTGAAAAATAATTGGTCATTTTGTGTAAAGGCACATTTCCCATTAGAAAATATGGCATAAATATGGGAGGATTCATAAGACCAAAGGGAACAAATTTTGCATATTATGTTTCCCTAATACATGACTTGAAATATACATTGTTTGATTAAATGGACTACAAATAATATAAAGGACACTATCATGATAAAATGACACCAGTAAAATACACATGTCCACTTTTTTGTGCTCGAGTATAGAAATTGTGCAGGAGTCTAAAATTTGCATTATAGTCCTATTTATACATTATAGTCCTTTTTTTGCACTAGTATCCTAACTAGATAATAGATAATTGTTTCTAGGTATTGTAATTAGGGAGAAATACAAGAAAAACAAAAACAATATTAGAACATAAATAGACTCTAAAATAATGACAAATAGTCAAGAAACTAAGGTGGACGATTAGATCCTCACAAATAGATAAGATGGTCCTCAAGAACAAACAAGCATACAAGGACTATAAGAGGAGTCCAAGGATATAAGGGATGAAGAAGAATGATCACACACCTCAATTTCACTCCTACCATGTGGGAAATCAAAATGGCATCACCCTTTGGTAGTTCCTAACACACTTCCCAATACTAGGATAGAAAAACCAACACATATTCTAGAAATATCAAAATTAAATGTTTTCTATCACCCAACAAAGTACAACATCACATAAATCATATAATCAACATCAATAAAAATCATTCAAACATGGGAATATAATAATCACTGACATCCCAAATGCCAACACATTAATATCAACATCCATCTATAAGCATGCATATATGTATATATCTAGAGAGATAAAGTAGAATATATACATTTTTAGATCTATTATGAGATAATCAAATGCATCACACATAATTAGAGTCCAGATTTTAATAAAAACTTATTTCCAGAACACCTCGACAAAAAAATAACTTAGTATAATGATCATTTGAGCTAAATCCATAGGCAAAAAAATAATCGGGTGCAAAGGTTAGTGGTATTGTAGTATCTCCACTACTAGATTTTGGGATCCAAATGAGATTTGTGTTTGAAATTATTATATTTTTCTTAGATATTCAAATTGCTTAGATTTGAGACTATGAAATTTTGGGACCTAAATGGATTGCTAAGGAAATTTTTTATCGTGATTCATGGATTTGGAATGACCAACTTAGAAGTATGGGATCTTTTGATCCATGTAGATTTTGGGCATGTGACCTTTGAAATGCTTGGGATTTACACTTTTGGGGATGTAGGTATTTTATGCATTTGGAAGGTTTCTTGGGATATGTGAATGTATCAAGTCTATTTTAAATCCAATTTTATGACCTCACAGGGAGATATTATCTTGAAGTCCCATGAAGGTGGTGATACATTCATCATTATGGAATCGATCGAATAAAATATGATTTCATTAATCCAAGGTGATGGGTTTAAGAGGCGGATGGTTAAGGTGGGTGAATGAAAGGGTTGGTCATGGGGGGTGATAAAATTTTTGGTGATGGGGTCAATGAAATAATTAGTAATGGGGGTGATAGGGTCGATAAAATGATTGACAACAAAAAGTTCCTTTGAGAAACAAGGAGATGGATCCATTTTGGTATTGGGAGAAGTTATCCTAGCAATTATGGGAGTTACATCATTATTTTTATTATTAGGAGATTGTTATCTAGTGCCTTGAAATCCTTGGTTTGCACAAACATGGATGAGTTCAAGGATTCATTATTCATGAAGCCATAATTATTTTCCATGATATTTTATGATAATGCATATTCAACATATGATGGGATACTCGCTACTTTGGAAGTAAGACACGAGTTCATTGTTAGAATTTTTATGATGAAACCAAATTGAGTAAAGGTAGTTGGGCCCAATGGACATGATGCTTGTAAGTGTGGAATAATTAATGAATAAAATAACAAAAAACACTTCTTAATAAGACATTATATCAAGAGAATCAACAATAATTAATCTAATTAAAAAAGGAAAACTCTTGAAAGCGTCATATTTCTCTCTATCTCCAAAGATTTATTAAATCACGAGGCTCTCAGATTTGGTAAGCATTGTGACTATTAAAATTATAATCTAGAGAATGATATGCTACTAAATGCAATAATCCAATCCTATATGATGATGATTAAACGATAATGATGAAACTATTGTAATCTAAATTGACATGGATAGGATAAAAGGAAGCTATAGTAAAATTATGATGCAGCCATGATTATGATTACTATTTCTAAAATGCTATGATTAATGATTGCTAAATGATAATGCTATTGCTAAAATGCTTTATTGCTCAATTTTCTATTCCTGTAGAGTAAGTTTGCACAAATTTGGGATCTTTTTCCTATAGAAAGAGGTTGTATTTATAGATTCCTGGCAACACATTTGTGAAGGGGCAAAAAAGCAAAGGTCTGGATTTGATCTGAAGAATTAAATGGTGAAGGATGAAGAAGCCTAAGAAGATTATGGAGATTGTTCCTCCCCACAAAAACATTCAGCCAGATGATAGGAAGAATCAATGGAAGAAGATGAAGAAGTTTGCTTGCAAATTTGTCTCCAATTTGTCTCCAAAATTGCCCGTGAAGGTTGAGATGAATTAAATTAGACATATAATATCCAATTTGGTAGGTGCAAATTTTGAGTGATAGGAGGAAATAGCTGTAGAATATCCTCTAATTGAATATTTAGATTTATTCAATTTAGGAAAAGAAGATATTTAATTTAATAAAACAAAACTATAGAAGTCTATGTTTATTAAATAAATATGGAGAAAGTTTGGTAATTAAATAAAAAAAAATAGAAAACTTGTTTATTTAATTTAGATGGGATGATGATAGATAATTAATAGAAGAATTTAATAATGATAATTAAATAAAACAAAGTATTAAATTTGTTTATTTAATTAGGAATAAATAATATAATAAAGATTGAAGAATTAAAAGATGAACTATATAAATGTTTCTATTTATTTAATAGTAGAGGAATTAAAGGTTGATTAATCAAATAAAATCATATTTAATTAATTAGATTATCTAGACCATTTTAGATGTATACAATGTTGATTCTTAAATGGTGGGATTGAGAGATTTTCTTGAATGGTTAAGATCAATACGTGTTTTTGGCCTTGAGTTGGTTGTGATCAAGTTTGATCATGCATTAGATAAGAATCTTGATGTTTATTTTGTGATATGGGTGTATTTCCCTCAAGCTTGACATGTCCTTGCTTAATGAGATCTTAGAAATAATTTATCAATTTCAAGTTTTGATAAGATGTATTTTGATTTTATGAGGTTTATGGGTTTTAGATTGGATAACATGAAAGAGGTGGATTTACTTCTTAGCTTTTTAAATGGGTTAATTTGTGGGAATAACAATGTTAGGGGTTTTTTGGATTATCTCAACAAGCTCATACTTTCAAGGGATGTGGCAAAAATCCTTAGATTCTAATTTTTTAACTCCTTTCTAGTATAGCTTGAATAACACCCTTCGTATCTAATTTGGATTAATTGGGATGACTAGATTTCTCAAATTCATCATATTATTACTTAATATTTGAAGTTTTGAGTGATGGAGGAACTATGAATGGAGGTAATATTGTAATTTTCTTATTTGAGGTGTGGAGTTGGTCAAAAAACATCTTTATTTTTGCACGAAGTATCCTCTTATGCTAGAAAATTGTGTCTTCTCAATGGGTATTGATACATAGGTTATTTGACTAGGAAGATCACTAGTCAAGGGATTAGAACCTATGGGGCTTGATGGATTAGGATTAAAATTGGTTGGGGTATGTGGATGGTCAAATGGATGATGGGATAGAAGGATTGATGGATTTATAGAGTGATAAGTTATCATAGGTTTAGGTGGATTAGGATTGGGATTAGCATGGAAGGATGGAGGATTCAATGTTTTAGGAATTAGAGGGATGAATGAATCATTTAATAATTTGGGATATATATGGGTATATGGTAGACTTGATGGATGATGGAATAGAAGGATTGATGTATGGTGAATTATAGGATTTGATGAATGGTTGAAGGGATTGGGATTAATGGTGGATTTTATGGTATAGGAATTGTAGGGATTGTTGGATTAGAATTAGGACTAATGTGAATGGATGGTAGATTTGATGGTTTATGTTTTAGATTTAGAGGGGGGTGATAGATTAGGATTATGATTGATTTGGATAGATGGAAGAATTAATGGATTGGGATTTACAAGGGTTGATACATTAAGATTAATAATAATTTATATGGATGAGTTAAAATTTATAAGATTTGATGGATTAGAATTATTCTTTCCATGGATGGATAATATATTGGATTATTTAGAATTAATATCTAGAGGGGGTGATAGATTAGGACTAGTATTGTTATGGATAGATGGATAAATTGATGTATTTGGATTAGAATTAGTAGGGATATATGGAGGATCTAATGGATGGTGGATGCCATGCATTAATGAATTGAGTTTAGGATTAATATGTATGTGTTTAGGATATAATAGATGACCAATGATAAGGATTCATGGATTAAGTCTATGATTACTATAGATGATGGGTTAAGCTTTCAAAGGATTGATGGATTAGGATTAAGATTAGTTTATATGGATGGAAGATTAGATGGTTTAGTATTAGGCTTGGTATATATAGATAAAGTAGGATTAGGAATAGTATGGATAAATGTATGATTTGATAGAGTTTATGGATGGGGTTAACCATGTATATTTATTGATTTGAAAGGTTTCCCCTTGCAATTGTTTCAAGATTATGTCTTGAGGGGAGCTTGGATCCTATGGTTATAAGGTACCTAATCATGCCATCCTTATTTTTACTTAGTTATAGTCTAATATAGAGTTTCTCTTTCCATGGAGATGACCAATAGTTTTTTGACTTGGGAATATAGGATATATTTTACTAGGATGGCCTTGATCTATGGGATCTTGATGGCTTACGCTTAGGTAATTAGGGTTTGTGGAAATATTAATTGAGATAATGTCAAGGGGTTAATTGATATATTTATCTTGGTACACAAGACTATCATCCTCATAATATTCATCTTGATCAACAAGGTTATCATCATCATTAAATTTAAAGATATTTTTGGATTGGTCATGATTATTTCTTTATAATTAGATTAGATTTACAAAGATTTGGCTCAAATTTATTGCATATGATTTAATAGATACATGAAGAAAAAGAAGAAACAAGAACATCCTAGCTAATCAAGTAGGAGTGTCTAATCTTGTAGGCCCACAAATATACTTTGATAGACCTAAATAGTATGGTCTATTGATCTAAAGGTGTTGACCACAAACTTTATTTTTGGGTTTTTGTCACCTACTATTCCATTTTCAAAAATATGGTTCCACAACCCATTTTTAGTTAAATATTTTGAGTAATTAACATAGCTTTGAAGGTGATATGTTAGTAATTTGATTATTCTATCAAGATAGGATTTATAAGATTTAATTTTGTGATAAATCAATTTAATAATCTAAAACATTTATACATACGTCTCTACTAAAAATCAATTAAGATGTTAAATATTAGACACAAAGAAACTTATCAAATTTTGTAAAAGAAAGTTGAAATAACTAATATTTTGAAAATCAACTATTATAAATTATGAGTTAATATCATTACTTTATATAATTAAGTAGATTTTATAACTAATTTAATATTAACATTAGTATATTTTATATTCTTTAATTATATTTTATATTTATTATCTATGTCTATTAGGGGATTATTTTTATATTCTTTAATCATATTTTATTTTTGACTTATATCACCACAATGCATGAAGGGTATGGGGGAGCCGTCTCCATAATGGAAGCTAAATTTAGCCAGTTATAGTGGAGATGGGGAGAGGAAGGACATGCAAAGGTCTTCTAGAAGATGAAGTAATTTAAATGTTACTAAATTCTCCTTTTGTAATGCTTGAGTGGTAGAGAATACACTCGCTCCGTATTTAGGAAATTTCAAAATTTATGATAGGCATTGTAAACGAGTATCACTACTTATTCTTTAAAAGAATTCGTAGTAGGTTAAGGTATGGAGTTTTTTTTCTTTTCTTTTTTCAATTTCTAGTAAACTCAAAATTATTTTATGTTGTGCCTTGAATGTATCATGCGATTATATTGGATTATAGAATTTATACTAGAATCTACATTAATAAGGGGTGAAATCCCAATTTCACTCATTATTCATTCATACCTTATGTTTTTACGATGTTCTTATCTCATCTTTGTTAGTCCTTGCCTATTAAGACAAAGACTTATGTTTCTAGTCTGCTATTTTCTATTAATGTATTTATGGGAAATCATGTTAGAAGGGGACACAACTATTCTCATTACAAAAACAAATGTTAGAGGCATGATAACATAGAAAAGCACATTAAAACATACATAACATGATTGAACAATGTAGTGTGGGGCCCGCCAAGATGGGGGATAAAATGAAGAATTTGGCATATGAGAGAAATGTTATGATGATGAAAACGTGTAGATAAAGACGTCGTTGACTAGTGTTTCCCACATTTTATTACTAGCCAACATTGTGGGTGGGAGTTTCACCATAAAAGTTGTTGGATCAATATCTTTTGTAACAAGACATTGTCCCCATTGCTTTCTCTGGATTCAGTGTGGATTTTGCGAGCATTGGAGGTTGACGTGAGTAAATTTGTAATCTAAATTGTAATAAGTATTGTTTTTTGAGAAGATGTGTTTAAATATGATAATACACAAAATAATTGCAGGTTGGAGAGCATGGGGTGAAGTTGCAGGTGGGATACATAAAACAAACCAAATGGAGGTGAGGGGTGACTAACCAATTGGGTTGTTACTTGTAAAGGGTTATAAAATAGTATGTGGGTTGTAGGTTTCATGATATCGAGTGTTTTGCTACCTACAATTTTACAAAATAGTATGAATGTACTGAAAATATTTTGTTATTTAGACAATATGAATGTAATGAAAGAAACCTTCAAAAAATTTAACAGCTTATAGTTAGAGTAAAAATTGCATTTCAATTTTTTCATATGATTGAAAAAAATGCACAAAATAATTACAGATTGGAAAATACAATGTGGGTTGTTAGTTATTTCATTCTGCATGTTCAAATCTAAAGGGTGGAGAGTACGAAGAGCAATTACAGGTGAGGGATACATAAAACTAACCAAATTGAGATAAGGGGTGACTAACCAATTGGGTTATGTGTTTAGAGTTTTACAATAGTATGTGGATTGTAGGTTTCATAAACACCTAATGTTTTGCAACCTACAATTTTACAAAATAGTAGTGAATTTCTTGATTTTTTTAATTTAGATAGTACAAATCTAATGAAAGACATCTTCAAAATTTATGACAAATCTTAGTTAGAGTAAAAGTTGCATTTCAATTTCTTCATATGATTGGAAAAAAATGCACAAAATAATTGTAGGTTGGAAAAGACATGAGTTCTCAATTATTTCATTCTACATGTTTAAAGTTAAAGGGTAGAGAGCACAGGGAGGAGTTGTAGGAGGGGGATACATGAAACCATCTAAATTGACTTGAGAGGTGGCTAACCAATAGAGTTGTTATGTGTAGAGGGTTTTACAACAATATGTGGTTTGTAGGTTTTATAACACCCAATGTTTTCCAACTTGCAGGTTTACAAAACAATATGAATGTAATGAAAGCCTTTTGTTTCATAGACAGTAAGAATGTAATGAAGTTCACCTTCAAAATTTATAACAAATTTTAATTAGAGTAAAAATTGCATTTCAATTTCTTCATATGATTGAAGCAAAAAATACACAAAATAATTGTAGGTTGAATGTGGGTTGTCAGTTATTTCATTATGCATGCTCAAAGATAAATGGTGGAGAGCACAAGGAAGAGTTGTAGGTGGGGGATACATAAAACTATCCAAATTGAGCTGAAGGGTGACTAACTAATTAGGTTACATGTTTAGGGTTTTACAATAGTATGTGGGTTGTAGGTTTTATAACACCTAGTGTTTTCCAACCTATAATTTTAAAAAATAATATGAATGCAATGAAAACCTTTTGTTATTTAAATAGTAACAATGTAATAAAATTCACCTTCAAAATTTATGACAACTTTTTGTTAGAGTAAAATTTGTATTTCAATTTCTTCATATGATTGAAAAATAAATGTAGAATATAATTGCAGGTTGGAAAACACAATGTGAGTTGTTAGTTAAATTTCATTTTGCATTTTCAAAGCTAAAGGGTGGAGAGCACAAGGAGGATTTGCAAGTGGGGGATACATAAAACTAGCCAAATTGACCTGAGGAGTGATTGACCAATTGGGTTGTTACGTGTCTAGGGTTTTACAACAATATGTGAGTTGCAGGTTTTATAGCACCTAGTGTTTTCCAACCTATAATTTTACAAGATAGTATGAAAGTAATGAAAGCCTTTTGTTATTTACACAATAAAATTCAATGAAAGTCACCTTCAAAGTTTATCACAATTGTTAGTTAGAGTACAAATTGCATTTCATTTTTTTCATATGATTGAAAAAAGATGTAAAAAATAACTACAGGTTGGAAAACACAATGTGGGTTGTCTCTTAGTTCATTGTGCTTGTTCAAAGCTAAAGGGTGGAGAGATCGGGGAAGAGTTACATTTTGAGAATACATAAAACTAACCAAATTGAGCTAAGGGGTGACTAATCAATTGAGTATTTACACGTAGAGGGTTTTACAATAGTATGTGAGTTGCAGGTTTCATAACACCCACTATTTTGCAACCTGCAATTTTACAAAATAGTATGAATGTAATGAAAAACCTTTTGCTATTTACATAGTAGGAATGTAATGAAATTCACCTTCAAAATTTATAACAACTCTTAGTTATAGTAAAATATGTGTTTCAATTTATTCATATAATCAAAAATAAATGCACAAAATAATCATAGGTTGTGGGAAACATAGTGGGTTGTGAGTTATTTCATTGTGCTTGTTCTAAGATCAAGGGTGGAGAGCTCAAGGAGGATTTGTAGGTGGGGGACACATAAAACAAACCAAATTGACTTGAGGGGTGGATAATCAATTGGTTTGTTATGTGTTTAGGGTTTTTCAACAGTATGTGGGTTGTAGGTTTTATAACACCCAATGTTTTCCAACCTGCAATTTTACAAAACAATATGAATGTCTTGAAAAAAAAAAAAATTTGGAGATTTTGAGTGTAATAAAAAAAACACCTTTAAAATTTATCACAATTGTTAGAGTAAAAATCACATTTCAATTTTTTCATATGATCGAAAAATAAATGCACAAAATAATTACAGGTTGGAAAACACATTGAGTTTTGAATTATTTCATTGTGCTTGTTCAAAGCTCAAGGGTGGAGAGCTTGAGGAGGAGTTGCAAGTGGGGGATACATAAAAATAACCAAATTGAATTGAGGGGTGAGTAAACAATTGGGTTGTTACATGTTAGAGGATTTTACAATAATATGTGGGTTGTAGGTTTCATAACACCCAGTGTTTTACAACTTGCAGTTTTATAAAACAGTATGAATGTAACGAAAACCTTTTGTTATTTATACAATAGGAATGTAATGAAAGACACCTTCAAAATTCACCACAACTATTAGTTAGAGTAAAATTTGTGTTTCGATTTTCAAATATGATGGAAAAATAAATGCACAAAATAATTGTAGGTTGGAAAAAACAATGTGGGTTGTCAGTTAGTTCATTGTGCTTGTTCAAAGCTAAACAGTAGACAACTTGGGGAGGAGTTGTAGGTGGGGGATACATAAAACAAACCAAATCCACCTGAGAGGTGAGCAACCAATTGGGATGTTATGTGTTAAGGGTTTTAAAACAATAAGTGAGTTGTAGGTTTTATAACACCCAGTGTTTTCCAACTTGCAATTTTACAAAAGAGTATGAATTAATGAAAAACTATTATTATTTAGAGAGTATGAATGTAGTGAAAGACACCTTTAAAATTTATCACCTATTAGTTAGAGTAAAAATATCATTTCAACTTTTTCAGATGATTGAAACAAAATATGCACAAAATAATTGCAAGTTGGAAAACACAGTGGGTTGTGAGTTATTTCATTGTGTTTGTTCAAAGCTAAAGGGTGAAGAAATCGAGGAGGACTTGCATTTTAGGGATACATAAAACTAACCAAATCGAGCTAAGGGGTGACTAAACAATTTTGTATTTATGTGTAAAGGGTTTTACAATAATATGTGGATTGCAGGTTTTATAACACCCAGTGTTTTGCAACCTGCAATTTTACAATACAGTATGAATGTAATGAAAACATTTTGTTATTTATATAGCAAGAATGTAGCGAGACACCTTCAAAATTTACCATAACTGTTTGTTAGAGTAAAAATTGCATTTCAATTTCTTCATATGATAAAAAAATAAATGCACAAAATAATTGTAGGTTGGAGAACACAATGGGTTGTGAGTGTAGACACTAAAAATTGCCCTAGGCCTGCAAACTTTAATTTCTTTATAAATTTCCCCTTCACTCCTAATAATTAAATAATTAAATAATTTTTAATTATTTAGTTATTGTCATAGGTCTTCTATTAATTATAATTATTTAATTAATTCATTGCTATCTTTATTCCTCTTTTGATAAATTAAATAAACTTTATTTATTTATTTTATTATTTACCACTTTCTATTATAATTAAATAGTTATTTTAATTATTCAATCATTCACTAGTCTTTTCTCTTATTAAATTAAATAATTTTTTTATTGTTTACTAATTTATCATCTTCTTCCCATTTTGAATTAAATTATTATTTAATTCAAAAATTAGCTTGTCACATGTCCCGCTTTTGAATTAAAATGTTATTTAATGAAAAAATCAACCTATCACATGTCCTTTATAATTAAATAATGCTTTTATTATTTAATTATTCACTTCCCTACCAAATCAAATAATGATTCCTCCTACAACCTCTTTGTCTATGCCGACCTCATTATCTGTGCCAATCTTATCTCATCTTGTCTCATTCAATTTCAACCCTTGATTGAATTATTCTATAATTCAATCTTAGCCATTCATTCTTATCTTTGCCCTAATTTAGCCCTAACTCTATTTCATACTACAACTTTCATTCTTGACCATTGATTGACATATCTTATTGACATTGAATCTCAACCCTTCATTCAAATTTATCTTTTCTATAAAAGACCCTATCCTTGTCATTTTTCATACATCTAGTTCATATGCAAGTACATGATGTTAGTGTGAGACAAATATCTTCAATATTTTGTTAGTCATTGCCATAAACTACTAGTACATACTCAAATATGAGGGCATCAAGTACATTCAAGCAAGATGGAAAAGGACAATGGAGGTCAAACAACCATGACATAAGTGATATTTACTTTATGTTTGTGTCTCTTATGTTGGATTGTGCTCTAATATTGGTTTAGGGATTCATAGGTTTAGTTTTTATGCTATTTTCCTTTAACTTGAATTTTACCCTAGATTACATCGATGAACCTAACGTGAAGTTAATTAGACTTTGTAGAATTTAAAAAAAAAAATAGTTTTTTAGGTTTGCGATGTAATTGTAAGCTGAAACGATGCAACTACAAAAAGCCAATGTGACGCAATCACAATCTGGAAAGTCGCAACTGCTTAGGAGTCAAAAATATCATTTGGATTGCTTCTAGTTTTGGAATTTTCAATTATTTTTGGTGAGTTATCTCATTATGCTTGTTCTAAGCTTAAGGGTGGAGAGCTCGGGGATGAGATGGGGTAGGGGATATACAAAACAAACCAAATTGATCTGATGGGTGACTAACCAATTAGGTTGTTACGTGTTTAGGGTTTTAAAACATATTCTGGGTTGCAAGTTTTATAACACCTAATGTTTTCCAATTGTGCAACCAAGAAACAATGTGTTTTTGGCTAAAAAAAATCAACCGAAAATAATAACAAATTTCTTTATTAAAAATACAAACAATTTTTTCTTTAGGGGCGTTGCCCTCGAGCCACCAGACCCCATCATGGGCTTTGCCCTTAGACCCGCATCGGAGGAATGATCCCTTGAACCCTGCAGGATGGGCTCTAATCCCCCTGAATTCCCCCATAAATTAATTTCAGAGGAAAATGTGGCTGTCAAAGGTATCAAAATATTAATGCAGCATGATCGATCACCACATACCAACAAAGACAAAAAATATGATTACCGATTGTGAGATCCCACCTCCAAATAGGTCACACACAACAAGATGTGATATTGAACGAAAAAATGATGTCAAGTTTATTAGAATAGGGGAGTCGATGAAAGAATATGTGCCTCTAAGAGACATCACAAATGAAAGTGAAAATATTCCGCTGCCCAATGCTCCAATGCAAGCTCGAGAATGTTCAAACACCACGTAGCTCCCACATGCTCCAAATGATCACATGCAACAAGGAATTATGTTAAATCAGCCACCTCATACTAATATGCAGCCTCCTAATCCTGCGCAACATATTTTACAAGAACCACCACATATTAATACACCTCAATCTTCAACGTAGGTCATTAATATGAGTCTGCCACGCCAAATTGCAATATTAGAAGCTCAATTTGGATTTGTCGCCCTGTAACACTCAAGCTCTAACTCAACAACCTCCTCATGTTGGTAATTTTGAACATGGCACTTCACAGGAGTTGATTCCTCAGTTGGGGAGATCCACCAAGGAGTGCAACCCTCATGCAAAATTTAAAGATTTTATTTTTATTCAATATCTATTAATTTAGGATCAAGTTGAACCTACCACATTTGAAGAAGCATGTAGTGACAGAGATTGCATACAATGGATGGAAGCTTTGAGAGGAGAGATGAGATCATTGATGGCAAATCACACTTGGAATTTGGTCCTTGATCCACCAAACATGAAGTCATTGAAAAATATGAGTATATTGGTTAAAAGAAGAGGAAGGTGGGAAGAAGTGATATAGGACAAAATAGTTGTCGAAGGATATGATGAGCAGAAGGGCATTGATTTCACCAAAATATTTTCACCAGCAGTGAAAATGACTTCCATCATAGCAGTATTGGGATTGGCAGTTATGTATGACCTTGAATTGGAATGAATTGGAATAAATTGGAATAGTTCGATGTCAAGACAACTTTTCTCCATGGTGATTTGGAAGAAGAGTTGTATATAAATCAACCTTAAGGGTTGGAGAAAGAAGGTAAAGAGGATATGGTTTGCAAATTGAATCAAAGTTCGTATGGTTTAAAACAAGCTCTATGACAATGGTACTTAAAATTTGATCTTTTTTATGATTGAGCAAAATTTTACTAGGTGTGAAAATGATCCTTGTGTGTATTGTAAAGTTTTGGAAAATTGTGAGTTTGTGCTGCTGTTTCTTTATGTTGATGATATGTTAGCGATAGGGAATCGCATGGCTATTATTAGCAAGTTGAAACAATTGGCTAACGAGTTCTTAATGAAGGATTCAGGGGCTTCCAAGAAAATTCTTGGAATGACAATCATTAGAGATGGACAGAAAAGAGAATTAAAATTGTCACAAGAAAAGTATATTGAGAAGGTTTTGAACAAGTTTAACATGAAGAATGCCAAGGCAATAAGCACACCTTTAGCTAATCATTTCAAGCTATCCTCTGAAATGTGTCCTGAGACACAAGAAGAAAAAGAATACATGGTAGGAGTGTCTTACTCTATTGTTTGGAGTCTCATGTATGCAATGGTCTACACAAGACCAGGGATTGCTCATGCATTAGGAGTGGTCAATAGATATATGAGTAATCCAGGTAAAGCTCATTGGTAGGCTATAAAATGGATTTTGAGATATATTTGAAGAGCTCTTCACACCATGTTTTAAAATTTAGAGGAAAAGATGCATAACTACAAGCTTTTGTTGACTCTACACAAGACCAGGCATTGCTCATGCATTAGGAGTGGTCAATAGATATATGAGTAATCCGAGTAAAGCTCATTGGTAGGCTATAAAATGGATTTTGAGATACTTGAAGAGCTCTTCACACCATGTTTTAAAATTTAGAGGAAAAGATGCATAACTACAAGCTTTTGTTGACTCTGACATGGCTGGTGACTTAGACAAAAGATGATCAACCACTGGGTATGTATTCACCTTTGTAGAAACAGCAATCAGTTGGGTTTCTAGATTGCAGAAGGTGGTAGCTCTCTCCACTACCGAAGCTGAATGCATTGCACTCACCAAAGGAGCTAAGGTGATCTTATGGTTGCAACTACTATTAGCTGAGTTGGGAAGTAAAAAAGATTTTACTTTGTATAATGACAAGTGACAACAATAGTGCTATACATCCGGCTAAAAATGCAGTTTTTCATAACAAAACAAAACACAGAGCTGTGGCATCATTTCATTTGGAGTGTCCTTGAATAGGGTAAATTGAAGTTAGAAAAGATTCATAGTAGTTTGACTCCTATTAATGCATTTACTAAGGTTGTCCCAAAAGAGAAGCTCGAGTTTTGTAGAGCTTCTCTTGGTTTGGTGAAATTGTGACAATAAGCCTGGAAAAGCAGGTGACATCTCTGAACTTAACCATTTGCAACATGACTTAGACTTCAAGTGGAAGATTGTTAATATGTGAAATCCACCACTAGTAGTTCATATTCTAATGTGTCTTTTTTATTTCTCTCCCTGCCCATGTTTTGTCTATTCATATACCTCTATACATTTTATATAAATTGGGGAATTGTACCTTGTAACTGATGGATGAAAAACCATTGTAAACTGCTACATTGAATAAAGAGACTATCACCTGCTTTTCCAGTGGATGTAGCCTTTAACGGTAAACCACATAAATCCGTGTCATCTGCGTATTCTGTTTTTGCTTTCTTCCTGCTGTGTATAACAATTAAATTCTTTTATATGTGTTTATAACTTAATAGTAAGGCCTAGAATGTCTGTGCACGCTTCCAGCTATATGACAGTTTTTTGATTGAATTAAGAAAGGTACCATACCAGATAGGGGCCAAAACCAAAGAGCAGTCCGAACTTCAAGAATCTGCTGCTTCTTTGCTTGTAAGGGGATCTGTAGTGAACAAACTAAATAATGGAGAATATATCATCCAATATTCAGAGTTGGAGGGGTTGTGGTCAGTGGTGTAATGGTAATAGGAAGCACACAAAAGAGTGTCACCCAAGTTAAAAATACCTTCACTGTAGTATAAGTAGCCATTAACCCCACAATGCATATGCAAGGTTGTGTCATGTGGTTACATTCAAGTGTGATCCACATTTACAAAACTATTCGTAGATTATTCCACAGCATATTAAAGGAAGACCATAACTTCAACCAAGATTTACCAAAGAAAATATCACATAAAGAATCATCATACACATTATGCTTGACAATATTATCACCAATCCAAGACAGTTGAATAAGCAACAAACTTTAAAGAACTAAAAAAAACTGAAAATAATGTCTAGAATACCTCAAATCTAGTGCTAGTCCTTATTGCAACTTCCAAAGTACCATCACTTGAGAGCATTAAACTCCTGAGAAAAACAAGTTGCCTCAGACCATGCACATCCAATATGGAAAATAATACAGTCTAAATTGTTAAGCAGGTACAGATTCCCTAAAGTCTAAGAGTAGTCATTTAAATACAACAGATTACCTTAATTTTTTATTCTAAGTTATGATGCAGACTTTTCTCATGCAAACAACCTTTGTTGCTGCATGTTTTCTCTCCAAGATATATCGCAGTAGGAACATATAGCAGAGAAATAAATATGCTTCAGCAACACACAACAGAACTTTAAGAAGAAACAAACACAAGAAAACTGATAACAACATGATAGACAGAAAAATATCCTCCTTTATTTTCTGTGCAGAACAACATACATTCACTAAAAATGTCTTTTCTCAGACTAAAAGAACAAATTTCTTCTTTTATAAAGGTGTCTTCATTTCCTACCTCTACCTAATGTCTATAAAGCTTTGGTTGCTCACAAGACAACTATTTCTTTGCGTCATCCTCATTTGTTGGACAACAAATGTATATGCCACTGCTCCTTCCCTCAATCACTCTCATTTCTTCTTCAACAAAGAGATGATCTTCTTCTCTCTTTCCATCAATTATGAGATTTTTAAGACATACTTCTAACTCTTCCTTCTCTATTGTGTTCTCTAAAACTAGTATGGTCTCATCAAATATGGGTCTCCCAAAGATCTCTACTTCTATTGTAGATTCATATATAATGTGGATTGCTTCTACAACCACAACATGTTGGACCACCTCTAGTGATGGGATGCATTCCTCTTCATTGCAGTCTTCAAACTCTTCTCTTCTATTGTAATCATCAATATTTCCCCATTCTTTAAGGTAACACAGTTCAGCATCTTCATCCCACTCATCCGTCTCTCTCAAACTCTTTGTGAATCATATTTAAAGGTCTTCCATCCACTAGTAATTCTACCAACTCTTCAAGGGATTTAATCTTTCCCTATTCTACTAATTCTATCCCTTGGCTAATCCTAAATTCTATGGTTTTGCTCCCTGAAAATAGTTCTTGTCCACAAGATGAGTATCTATTCCCACCAATATTTTTCACCTTATTACTTTAGCTTTTTTTTTCTTTGTTTTCCTATTATTGTTTGCCTCATACTACTCCAACATCCACCATAATTCCTCCAACTCAAACTCTAATTCTGTAGCTTCCTTTGCTTCCTCCAACTCAAACTCTAATTCTGTAGCTTCCTTTGCTTGTCTTTTGTTTTCTTCTGCCTCTTCCTTTCTCTGATTTCTTCTTCCAACACAATTATCCTCTTTTTCATATCATAAAACAAATCCACCTTTGCATCCATAGTTGTAGCCACCTCTCTCCTCTAACCTATTTAGAACTCTTCTCACAAATTCTCTGCTTCTAACATGTTTGGATGTTCTGATACCAAAACAAATGCAGATTTTTCTGATGCAAACATTTTCTTTTTGCTGCATATTTATATGACAAGGAGGAAGAAACAAATATGTTTTAGCAATACACAGAAAATTCAAAAAAAAAAACACAACAAAACTAATAACCAGCATAATATGTTCTTTTATTTTATGTACAGATCAGAATACGTAAATCTTTTTCTCCTACCAAAAGAACAAACTCAAAAAAACTCTCTCCCTGTCTCAGTAGTAAACCTCCGAAATAAATAAAAACCCCACACTAAAATGGGCAAACCCCCGGTAAGCCACTACAACGGTTACAAATTTAATAAAATGCAGCCACTACAAATATGTTCATAAAATATCTAAATGAATGGAAACTAACGAGGGGTGGGACATAGTCATTGAACGGGCGGTTACATCAAGTCACTTGAACAAGACATGTCATCACACAAAACTATCATCTTTAAATTGAAAACTTCTATCTGCAGGCTGATTAAAATCATGTAGAAAAGTGGGTATAGCATAATCATTACTGTGATGATGATAACAATATGCATTCGTGATCAGATTTTAATTATAAATATAAATTTGAAGGTACAATGATTACAGCAATGATTAAAATGTATTCATGATCAGATTTTAATTAAAAAAATAAATTGAATGTATAATAATTATAGCAATGAACAAAATGTATTCATCATCAGATTTTAATTAAAAAAATAAATTGAAGATATAATAATTATAGCAATGAACAAAATGTATTCATGATCAGATTTTTATTTTAATAAAAAAATAAATTGGAAGGTACAATAATTATAGCAATGAACAAAATGTATTCATGTGAGATTTTGATTACAAATATAAATTTGAAGGTACAATGATTCCAACAATGAACAAAATGCATTCATGATCAGATTTTAATCACAAATATAAATTTGAAGGTACAATGATTAGATGAACAAAGAAATGTGGAATACTATAATAATAGTCCTTCTTTAGATTGCTTTAAAGAAAGATAAAATAGAAAACAGAAAAGGTAAGCACAAAGTGACATTTCTTTGAGCCCATAACCAAAACCCTTGGAGACTCTGAAAGTTTGTGCCTTGCTAACAACCTTGAGATGTATTATCAACTATCAAAAAGATGAAAAATACATATTCCATAGGTTGTCGACTCTTCAATTGTGCATCATTACATTGAAGTAAGACTTAATATCCGGCAAACATATGTGACAGCTTCAATGAAGGAAATCAACAGACAATCAAGGGTCTCAAAGTATATCAGTGAGAAAGTGTCCAAAATGGAAATCTTGTTTATACAATAAATATTAAAAAGAGAGTTTTTCCATAACACAATAACTAAGGAGTTGAAGACAACATTAGTACAGTTCATAATTGTAAATTTTCATGTGTAGAGTATGGCAATGAATGAAGTATTTATGTATATTTGGATCACACGCTACAAAAGAATAGAGCAGCAATAAAGTAAATAAGTATAATGATTTGCAAAGCATAGAGATCATAGACATCTTTGGATCATTATTTCTATTGAGGCTAGTTTTGGATCACACGGAGAGATTTGAATCATTGGGAACCCTCAAATTCTTGGTAAAATCATAAGCAATCATATGATCCCCTATTAAAAAGCTGATTTTGCAAAGGAATCGCTCTTAGCAAAGTAGAGGCAACTGAACCCAGACTGGGATGATTGTAGGAAGTTGAAGCCTAGAGAGCAGGCTTCGTGAGGAAGTCAGATTTGTTCATGATCCTTCTTGGAAGGCCTAATCTCCTTTAAATTGTAAGAATTTTTTTGCAAAAAATACTCTTTTGGCATCATGAGGATTTCCTCCAATCGCTATTGGATTCTAATTGTTTGGTACCCACATTTTGACACTTTTTGGGACACCTACAAATAAAGGCCTTTTCCTTAAAAAGCCAGATGCAACTTTCCTTTACTCCCACCATGAAGGACTCTCTCGTGGGGTAAGGGGGTCTACTTTTGAAGGCAATCTAACAATTTTTCTTCTAGGCTGGAAAGTAGGGTCTAAACACCATTTTGTAGACCTGTGATGAGGAATTTGAGAAGATCATCTTTGTTAAATAGATTAGTCTCATTTGAGACCACTTTGTTAAGATTGAGACTTATTGAAGAGGTTATGGTAATGTGGTCAAAGGATTTTGGGAATGGGAACATGAGATGTTCAGACTTTATATTAGAGTTCACTAAATTGTTATTCTTTTATAATTTTATGTTTTAAAATGTTAACATTCAAATTTATTAAAATAAAAATATTTTTATAGACATCAAATATTAAAATTGTATTGAATATTTTCATAATTTAAGGGTGTGGGTGACATTCTAAAGATGGAAAAAACATCCTTGTCCTTCATCCCTAAAAAAAATAGAGTGGAGACCCATTGAAAGTCCCTTGAATTTTGTGGATGCCTGGGGATGCTAGGGTATGTCCTATCATTGTCGATATGGCCAAGGGATGCCTTGTCATCCCTGATATGGGTAAGGAGACTCTACAATATTTTTCAATTGTATGAGATATTACATAACATCCACAAACACCAACCCTTTAATTGTTGTCTCATTTTCTAATCAATCTAAGTTTGTAAATGTTAGGTATATTCTTGTGTCTTCCTTGCTTCCATCTATTGTGCATTTTTATGTTTTTCTTCTTCCTACTCCATTCTTCCCTTCTTCCTGTCAAAGTTTCAGACTTCTCCATCTTGTCATGCTCATTTCTTGAGCCCAACACCTCATCCTTTCGTTGAGTCTTGTGTTATGGCCAACCCCCAATTCCTGATATATTCACCTATGTTTCTATGTCCCTCTTAGCTTCCTAGCATGTGTCATATTATTTCTATTAGTCTATTTTTTATGTCATTATTTATAGAATCTTTCCCACTCATGATGACTATTCAAATTTGAAGTTGTGGGTGTACATGGTGGTCGACCTATCTATTTGTGTAGGATATAAAAGAGAAAATATTTTCTTCCTAGATAATCATCTACACATAATCAATTCCTTTCATAATCCATTTTGAGGCTTGTGTTTGAGCATGGGAATCCTAGGATAAAGTGATTTCAAAGGATGATATCATACATGGGCCATATTTGAGCTTCATTGGACACAAACTCTAGCTACATATTATTGACCAAAATTTACCATTGTTCTTGGTATGATTTTTTTTGTAGTTAAATTGATATTGTAGACCTATTTGAATGTAATGCAACCATTAATGTAATAAGATAGAGATCAAAATTTCATCTATTGTTTGTTGTTCATTATAATAAGAAGATCGAGAGTTATTTAAATGTCATTTGTTATTCAAAATGTAATGATATTGTTGAAGCATAAACAATAGTTTTAAATTTGAGTTATATAAGATTTGATTCAATGCTAGGGCCAATAATGTTGTTAATCAAATAATAAGAGTTTATGGAAGGTTAAGGATTGGATTTTCATTATTATCCTGACCCAAAATATTATAGTGGTATCAAAGCTAATGACCTTGCCAACCTATGTGTTCGTAATTCAACTTTGCATATTTTAGTTTTATGTATTTTAGTGATAGAGAAACTATATATCACTTGAGGAAGATCAAGAAACAAAGTTGATCTATAGAAAGTGCAAAGACTCAATCATCTCTTATAGAAACCATTGCAAAGCATAATAGTATGGTAGAAAGAGAAAGAGAAATGAGAACGAACGCAGATGACAATCCAAACAATTAGGATGAAAGAAAGTTTGATCTGATGATTTATACAATGACATAGTTGCTTCATGAGTTGGACAATAATATAATGTTCCTAGATATATGATGAGTGAAGCAAGTGCTTCTATGGGTAATAGTATGGATGCCACTCACATCTGCACACAAGAAAAATGTTCTTGTTTTAACAACAAAACCAATCTGGCCTACCTTTTTGAATAAGGAGATAGAGGCTTTAAAACCTAAAGCCCAAAATTTTATGATATTAGGGATTGTCATGTAGAATGCAGAGCCCTTCTTGGGGAGATTTAAAGTGAAATATCACCCACTAATTATATGAGTATGAAGAAGTCCTGGAATGGTTATAGACTTAAGCCTAATCTACAAGTCTTTTAGAGGTATGTGCAATAAGCTTTGGGGAGGTTGATACTTTGTCCCTATGATGGATTCAATAGATGCTCAACTTGTGCATGGGTGCATAATCTAGATACATACCTATCCCTCTAACAAATGACCAAAGATAAAGAAATCAATTTTCTCACTTTGTTGCATATGAGTGGTGGTACCATGGCCTAATCACTTAGGGTCATAGATGATCCATCACCTCATATGATAAATTCTATAAAAAATTTCTTGAGATATTTGATCCAAAGGTTCCTAAAGTTCATTTCAAATATTTGACCCAAATCAAATAGTGTGGTTTAGTGGATAATTCTATAATAGAGGTTCAAAATGTATTGGTGATGGTGTCAAACACCATCAAGAGAAGATTATTTATGATTTTCATCAAGGAGATTATTTATGATTTTCATCAAGGGTTAACTAAATCTCTTAAGGGGTTGATCAAGGCTTTTGAACTACATGTACCCTACAAGAGGCCATCAAGCAAACTTTAGCATTGGAGACTTCCATGCTAAAGAATAAGTTCCAAACCAAAAACCTTCATTCCAAAGAAGCCCTTTCATAGAAATATATGATAGACCAAGTATTTCCCATCTAAATCAAATATTTAGGTGAGAAATGAATTGAGAAGGAAAAAGTTATGTATTAACTACAAGTAGCTAAGAAAGTTTGTCCTTATCCTCTACGATGTCATTTTGATCTAAAAAGTAAATGTGGGAGGAGCACCTATATCACATTGATGAAGTGGGGAATTTTTGAAACACAATCATTTTTTACCAAGTCAAAGTGTGAGTTCAATATTTGCAAAGATCTTGTATCTAGGTCACATCATAAGTGCAAATGGAGTGTAGGTGGACATGGAGAAGATTAAAGCAATTTGGGACTAGCCTCCCCCTAGGACCTTTGACTTAGTTGCATGAATTCTTCGACCTTTACAACTACTACAGGTGATTTGTTAAGGGATTCTCCCAACTAGCCACACCCTTAACTAATCTAACAAAGAAGGGAGATTTCAAATGGACTAAGGGTGCACAATAAGAATTTGATAGACTAAAATGGATAGTGAGTTCATGTTTTGTGTTAACAATTTTGGACTTCACGCTTCCTTTCACATTGGAATGTGATGCATTGGGAGAAGGAATTAGGGCTAAGTTCATGCAAAATAATTATTTGATTTCTTTTGAGATAAAAAATATCAAATAGGTGGAAGGATGATTATCCATCCATGGTAAGTAAATGTTGGCCATCATGCACACATTGATCACATTTAGGAAATACTTGGTGGGTGGCCAAGTTGTGGTTGAAATTGATTGCAATAAATTGAGATGTTTGCTCAACTAGAAGGATCTAAACAATTAGCAATAAAATTAGATGAGAAAACTCCAAGTGTATGACTTTAATATTGAGTATGTCAAATTGAAGATGAATGTTGTTATTTGCATGCATTTTCCAAATGGCTAAATTTGTGTTCCATGTCTCATGATTGGAAGAATGTAATACAATTCAAATTTAATTGTCTTATCAGAAAAATTGAATTTTTAGCTCTAAATTTTAATTAAATTTCTCACTATCTCAATGGCATATCAACATGAGGCTCAAAAACATAAATTCCACTTTATGAATTTATTTATCCATCTTGCAATTATTTTCAAACAAATCTACAATTTCAAATTTTCATTCTTCCAGTCACATTTCCTATACAATTTGGTGATTGAATCTTCTTGTGAAACAAATTATTCAAACTATCTAACATTTCTTGGATAATATCTCTATGCACATTAATGGTTGTTAAAATTATATTCTTTCAACTAGAAATTTATATATTCACAACTATAATGTTCAACTTCCTTTGTTTCCTATCATCTAGATTTCTCCCAGCCGTGTGCCTCCTCCTCTCCACTATTTTCTCCATTCCTCATTTTTAACTTGTTCTTTGTTTTTCCATGTGCTAGCCTTTATAAAACTCTTAGTGCTAACTTCTTTTCTTTGCATTTAAAAAAAAAATTGTTCTCTTTACTTTTTTTGCCCTTGCAATTTCCATACCCCTCGCTTGGTTTTCCTAGATCTTGTTTGGTTTTTTCCCTCCTGTGTGATTTTCCCTCTTCCAAGCCCCTTGTCTACTAAATTGGATTCCCTTTCTCATTCCCTCATGCCTATGCAAAATAATTATTGTTTATTACATGGAATTTGACTTTCCAGTTGCTACTATGCCTAGCAGTATATGATTAATTTTTTGTTTTGCATATTCAAATTTTAAAACATTTAATCTACCTTTGATCCAAGCATTATCAAAAGTGGTCATAATTGATTTAAGTCAATTCAAATAAATACAATTTTCTTTCCAAAGCATTTTCCAAATTTAAATTGTCTAATCTACACGCACCAAAATGCAATAAACAAAATTTAAAATCAAACCAAAATTAAAAAAGATCACACTGCAACAAAATTATTGATGTGGATTGATGGACTCTTGGGATGCTGCATCAAAATGAAATCATAATAGAGTATGCTAAGAATTTATTAGTATTTGATGTGTTGGAAGAGAAGCCATCGGACAAAAGATACACCATTTGTAATGAAATCATTCTCTACAAGGGAAGAGTATTCTTGGGGTTGGAACCAAGGATGAAAGGAAATATTTTGTAGGCAATTTATGACACTACCTTGACGGGCCACCCTAGGTATTTTGAGACCTACAAACATATCAAGGAAAGGTTCACATGGAAGGTACTCAAGGATGATGTCCTCACACACATCAAATAATACATCACTTTTTAGAATAATATAATGAAATAGACATTCCCAACAAGAATTTTGCAACCCTTACCCATCCCAAAGT
Source organism: Sequoiadendron giganteum (assembly GCA_007115665.2). Lineage (NCBI taxonomy): Eukaryota > Viridiplantae > Streptophyta > Pinopsida > Cupressales > Cupressaceae > Sequoiadendron > Sequoiadendron giganteum. The sequence goes on from CM021106.1 coordinate 373,206,348, forward strand.
AGAAATTAGATCTTGTGTCTCTATGGATTTCATCATAGGACCTCACAAAGTCTAGGGTAAGGATTGTGATATGTTTTTGTGGATAAATTAATGAAGTATGTACATTTATTTGTCATCTATACAAATTTTAAATGATAAAAAATGGTTGATTTATTCTTCAAAGAAGTGATGAAACTCCATGGACTACCCAAGAGCATCAGGAGTGATAGAGATAGTTGCTTCATGAGATTATTTTGGAAAGGTCTCTTCCTTTTTGTGAGGATTGAACTCGAACCTAACACTAGCTGCCACTTGTTAAAAATAGGTCAAATTGAGATTATGAACAAATGAGTGGAAGGATATTTGAGAAATTATGTTGTTGATCAATAAAATACTTGGATCAAGTGGCTACACTTGAGGGATCATTGTTACAAAACCACCTACCACATGTCAATCAAGATGGTGTTATTCATGTCTTTGAATAGGTATGAAGCTCAAAGCTTCATTGATCTCATTCTACAGATGGCAAGGTATTAGGAGAAAGGGGAGCATTGTTACACCGTCACCTACAACATGTCAATTAAGATAATGTCATTCGTGGATTTGTAAAGGTATGAATCTCAAATATTCCTTGATCTCATTCTAATAATGACAAGGTATTAGGAGCAAATGATGTGATCAAACATAGCCAAGACATTCTAAAGTCACTCAATAATAATCTCCAGTAGGGTTAAAATCAAAAGAAAATATATGCATACCATCATAGGATCAAGAGAACATTTGAGATTGAAGACATGGTGTTTGTAATATTATAGCCATACAAATAATCTTCTTTAAAGGAAATCATATCTAGGAAATGTAAGCCTCATTTCTAGGAGCCTTTCAAAATTCTAGGATCCAAATTGGTGATTTTTCTTATGAGCTAGAGCTATTGGAGGGAAGTAAGATTCCTAATGTATTCCATGAATCTTGTTTGAAAAAGGCACTTGGAAAATATATAGTGTACCATCAAAAGAGACCTTAAATTGATAAAAATGACAAACTAGTTTTGATTCTTGAAGCAGTCACTGATGTAAGGGAGAGGAAGTTGAGAAATAAATCTTGTACCAAGGAGTACTAGATATTGGAACATCTAAACCTACAATGCAACATGGGAAGGCCCATAGATATTGGAACATCCAAACCTACAATTTCTTGAGAACAACCAATTTTGAGCAGGGTAGACTTGTCGTGTCCCATTTTTTAGTCAATCTAAGTATGTACATATTGTGTTCATTTGTGTGTCTTCCTTGTGTTGATCATAGGTTATCATTGATGTCAAACTGATGTCAGTATTCCATTTGTCACTAACAATGGGTGTTTGGGCTATCGAAGATGAAAATGATTGTAGGAGTATTCAAGAGGTTCCAAAAGCATGTTGCATGTTGTTTGTCGGTGTGTGAACTATCTAATTGATTCATGAATCATGATGAGTGAGATGTGACTGCTCTCAAATAGTTGTTGAATTTATACCATGCCTAGTATGCAATCAGTATGTGAGTGGTGTTTTGGAAGCTATTAATAAGGATATTTTTGGAGAGAGAGATAACTATGGTTGGATTTTCTCTTAAAAATGTTGTGTTTCTTTTTTTGGTTTGTAAGGAGATTTTGTCTACACTAGTTCTATCAGTTCCCTAAGTTATTGGTGGTGCGGCTTCGTATGCAAGGAGTTTGAAGTCTCAGAAAATTCTATCAAGATATGAACAATGTTTGAGGCTTGTGTGATAATGTATAATAGCATGCAAATCCAATTCAAGCATGTGTCCCTAGAGGATAGGACCTCTCTAAGGTCCCTATGGTGGCCTAAGGCGTCAAGTTCTTCTTGCAGCAAGATATTAGTGTTTAGACCATTGTATTACATGTTTCATGTAATTTGAGTTTAGGTCCTCCCTATGTCATCTAGGTTTGTGGATCCTTGGCCAACATTGAAGAGTGTTAATGTAATGTCATGTATGTGTATCATGTAACAAAGTGCAACCAATAATGATTTATTTTGGATGAGGTATTTTTGATGTATCAATGATTAAAGTGAAAGTACTATAGTGGGATGTATAATTGTTTCATTGCAAAAGAGTGAGAGTAAGTGTCAGCTACATCTCTAGTGCAGATCAGAGTTAAATTTCAAATATGCCACTATTTTTGCATTTTTTTGGTAGGGATTAGTGTCTCTATTCCAGTGGGGATTGGTATCTCCAGTAGGCTGGTGCCTACAGATTCATTTGAGGATTGGTGTCTCTGGTAGGTTGGTGCCCACAGATTGATTTGGGATTTGTGTCTCTGGTAGGTTGGTTCCTACAGATTCATTCGAGGATTGGTGTCTCTGGTAGGTTGGTGCCTACATATTCTCTTGGAGATTAGTGTCTTTGGTAGGTTGGTACATATATCATATTAAGAATTCACTAATTATATTTCTACTTGTGAGAGTTTCTCACCATGATTTTTCTCATCTTAGGTTTCCACATAAAATACGATGTTGTGTGTTATCTTGTGTTGTGCTATGATTTTTTTACTTTTAGTTCAATTCTCTTCATGTTTAAAACCTATTAATTATTTATAATTTTTTCCAGAATTGTTTAATTTGATTGATCTACTGATTCACCTCCCTCTCAGTAGATTGTGTTCCCTTTAATTGGTATCAAATCTAAGTTCCTTTGAAAAATTCTAACAACTTGAGGTAGATATGGGATGGCACAAGAAAGTTCTTTTGGAAACAAAGTACCAGTTTTTGATAGATCTAATTTTTCCTTTTGTAAATTTAGGATGGAATCCTATTTGATGGCTCTTGGAATGGAATTTTGGGCTATTATTGAAGAGGGGCATGAGATCCCTAAAAAATTTCCTAGAGATCAAGTCAAAAAAAAGGCTTGTGATCTAAATGCTAAGGCTAAGAATGTTATTTTATTGGTTTGACTAATTCTAAATTTGTGAGTGATGCAATACAAAATAACAAAGGAAATATGGGAAAGTTGGAAACTATCTATGAAGGTGATGAAAAAGTGAAAGAGGCTATGTTGCTGACTTATAGAGCTCACTTTGAAGGATTAAGGATGAAAGAGGATGAGAACATTGCTACATTTATGCTCTGGGTTGATGAGGTTGTCAACCATATCTGAGGTCTTGGAGAAAGTTTAGAAGAGAAGGTTATTGTGAAGAAGGTACTCAAATCTCTCTCTAGAAGGTTTGATCCTAAAATCTATGTTATTGAAGAAGCTAAAGATTTGAATACTTTAAAGTTAATTGAATTGCATGGTACATTGACTACATTTGAGATGAGATTTGAAAGTGAGGATACAATAAGAAAATAGGTTGATTTTAGAGTATCTTTGAAGTAGGTTGATCAAGATTCTAATTATGGATCAAATCCAGAAGAAGAAAATTTTATTAGAAATTTGCAAAGGGGTTCCGGTAAGTATAACGGTAAGTTAGCTTTCAAATATTTAACTGTAGATAAATTGGACATTTCATGGCTAGATGGCCCCATAAAAATGCTAACAACGATGAGCTAAAGAATGGAAAGAAATTATATCACAGAGGATTCAAGAGTCATAGGAAGCAAAGGAGTTTCTACACTAATGATGAAGAAGAATATTCCACTAAAGATGAAGATGATGATACATCTAGAGATGAAAATGCAAAAGTTGTGTTCATGGATTTTGAAACTATTGTAGGTGATGATTCTGAAGACAATGAAGAAGATGTAAAACTTATGGATAAATTGATATGGGATAGAAAGGAAATCAAAAAGTTGAAGGAAAAAATTGTAGAAGAGGTAAGAGCTAAAGAAATAATTTCAAAAGAATTGAAGATTGCTAAAAAGTTGATTATTGATCTGAAGACTCAGGCAGAAGAAGCAAAAAGAGCTGAAGATGTTTTGACAGATAGACTATTATCAAGAGAAAAATATTGTGAGAAGCTTAAAGTAAAATTTATGACTAGGAAAGAGCTTGAAAAGTTAAATCAACAATTGTTGTTGAAGTTTAGTAAGATTTTTGAAACCCTAGATCAGATTTTGGAGGGTCATAAGGCTTCACATGACAAAATTGGAGTAGGTTTTGATGATCAAAAGAGCAAGGTGGCAGAACCATTAGAAAAGGTTACTAAGACATGTCCAAAAGAGACTGGTTTCGAAAGTTCAAAGTTAAATAGGACTGTGATAAGTGATGGAAGCATGACTTAGTGTGATGGCTTTATTCAAGTACAAAATAAGAGAAGATATGAAGGCCAAGGATACAATACCAGGTCATGTTTTTCTTTTTCTGATTATTTTTTTAATTGCATTTTTTTTGGGCATAAAGCTATGGATTGTAGGAGAGTTCTGGTAAGAAGAAACAATTTTGTGAGTAATAATGCATTTTTACCTCTATACAATTTTAATGTCATATATTTAAAGTGCAACAATTTTGGACATATTGTAAGGAACTACAGAAGAAATTTTGTGAGTTCTTAGTTACCAAAGAAGGGAAAGAATGTTGTTTCAAAGAAAGCTTAGAAGAAGGTTTTGAAAGATAAGAAGTCTAAAAAATATATGATTGCCTAGATTGCACTACATGCTTAGAAGGAGAAGAACCTGTGGATTATTGACAGTGGCTTCTCTAGTCATATGACTGGAGATAAAATCAAGTTCATGAATTTCAAGAAGTATGAAGGTGGTTCCGTGACCCTTGGAAGCAATTTAATAGAAAGAATATCGATAAGGGTACTTTAAGTCTTGATGGTGGTAAAACAAAGACACGTGATGTTTTGTATGTTGAAGGTTTAAAACATAATTTGGTGAGTGTCAATCAAATGTGTGATAAAGGATATCAATTATCCTTTAGTGTTGATGGTTGTGAAATCAAAGAATCAAGTACTAGTCAGATTATTGTGGAAGGAAGTAGGACAAATAGTGACATTTATCATCTCAATGAATTGAATGGAAAGAGTTGTCTCATGGCACAAAGGGATGAAAGTTGGATTTGGCACAGAAGATTAAGACACATGAATTTTGATTATTTAATGAATATTAGTTTAAAAGGGTTGGTTCGGGATATGCCCAAGGATTAAGAAGCCTCAATCAACCAATTTCAAGCCATGCCATGAAGGGAAGCAAACAAGCTGCAAATTTCCTATGCAAATTTCCTACTACGGAGTATTCCATATCAAATCCATTGGATTTGATACATACACATTTTTGCGGACCAATGAGGACCAAGAGTCCACAAGGGAACATGTATTTTATGATGCTAATTGATTATTATAATAGGATGACTTGGATTACATATCTTAAGGAAAAGTCAAAAGATTTTTTGAAAAGTTCAAGGCTTTTAAATCTATGGCGGAGAATGAAGCCGAAAGAAGAATTAAGGTTCTAAGATTACATAGAGGAGGAGAATTTACTGCTGAGAAGAATGAAAAATTCCATGAAGAACATGGAATTGGAAGGCAGTTTTCTACCCCTAGAACACCACAACAAAATGGATTTGTAGAAAGAAAGAACCAAGCTATAAAAAAGGTTGCAAGGACTATACTATGTCAAGAAAATATGTCGGATATGTACTAGAGAGAAGCTACACAGACAACTATATATATTCTAAACATATTTTAGATCAAGCATAAGATGAAGAAGATTCCATTTGGGCTATGGAAAGGAAGACTAGAATTAGTAAGGCATCTCAAAATATTTGGAAGAAAGTGCTACATCAAGAGAGATAAAGAGAATTTGGGTAAGTTTGATTCAAGGTTAGATGAATGTATTTTTCTTGGTTATTCTTTAAGAAGCAAAGCATACATATGCTATAATAAAAGGTTGAGGAGGATAGTGGAAAGTGCAAATGTAAAGGTTGATGAAGTTGTTCAGGGTACTACCATTCCAAAAGATTAAGATGAGGAAGAATCAGTTATTACCAACATTAAAAACATTGAATAAGTTTCTCCAAATACACCAAATTATGTTCAGATGAATCACTCTGCAGATCAAATAATAGGTGATAAGGACAATGGGGTTCAAACCCAGAAGAGGCTAGAAAGATCAAGTGAAAAAGTACATTTTTATTTATTATCAAAGATAGAGTCTAAGACATACAATGAAGCAAGCAAAGGACAAGGACAAATAGAAGCTATGGAGGAAGAACTAAATCAGATCATGAAGAATAAAACTTGGGAACTTGTCCCAAGACCTAAATATAAAAATTCGATTGGAACAAAATGGGTATTCGAAAATAAAATGAATGAAAAGGCGGGGTTATCCGGAAGAAGGCAAGACTTATGTGTAAAATGTATGCTCAAGTGAAAGGTATATAATTTGAGGAAATGTTTTCTCTAGTGGCTAGGCTGGAGGAAATCGAGATGTTCTTATCACTCTTAACATTCAAGAATTTCAATGTGTGCCAGATGGATGTGAAATCAACATTCTTGAATGGACAACTTAAAGAATTTTTTATGGAACAACCAGAAGGATTTTAGTGTACTAACAATATGGATTATGTTTACATATTAAAAAAAGCATTGTATGGACGTAAGCAAGCTCCTAGAGCTTGGTATTCAAGGTTGGATGGATATTTGCAGCAAAGATTCCAGAGAGGTTGTGCATACAATAACTTATATATCAAGATAAAAGGAGAATAGATGTTGATAGTTGGGGTTTATGTTGATGATATAATTTTTAGAGGAAGTAGTGAAGAAATGTGTAAAAAATTCAGATAGCTATGCAAAATGAATTTAAAATATCTATGTTAGGAGAATTGTCTTTCTTTTTGAGGTTGTAGATTTTTCAAGTAGACAAAGGGATTTGTATCTCACACTAAAAATACATTAAGGAGATGTTAGAAAGTTTAGGATGGAGGATTGAAGAACTATTGAAACACCTATGGTTATCGAATGTAAGTTGAGAAAGGATGATGATTCTACTTCAATAGGTCAAACTTTGTATTGGTCTATGATTGACAGTTTGTTGTATGTGACAACATCCAAAATGAATATTATGTAGGCAATTGGGATGGTTTCCATATTTCAGGAAACACCTAAAGAGACTCATGTGAAAGCAATAAAAAGAATATTCATGTATTTGAAGGCCACTAAAGAATTTGGTTTGTGGTATCCAAAGAGTGAAAATTTCACTCTAATAGCATATATAGATACAAGTTGGGAAGGATGTGTAGATGATCTGAACAGAACAAGTGGTAGTGCATTCTTCCTTGGAGATAGTTTGGTGTCTTGGCTGAGTAAGAAGTGAGACTTAAAGGAGATGAAGGTTGAGTTTTTAGATCTTATCACTATTCTTTGTGATAACACAAGTGCAATAAACATTTTAATGAATTTGGTGATGCACTAAAGAACAAAACACATTGTAATCAAATATCATTTCTTGAGAGAGAAAGTTGTAGAGAAAGAAGACTGGAATATATGGATACAAAGGAGCAAGTTGTGGATGTATTCACAAAGCTACTTCCAAAGGATACATTTGAGTTTCTCCAACAAAATTTGGGAGTTATTTCTACCTCCTCTTAATACAAGAGGATGGAAAGGGTTAGGGGGATCTTGGTCTCCTTGTCACGTACTGATTTTATTAATTATTTAAATGCAATTATTAATCATGAGATTTTTAATAATTATGTTAGGGATTATTTAAATTGAAATTGAAAGTGAAATTTAAAGAAAAATGAAATTTAAATTTAAATGAAAATGAAATGATTTGAAATTCATTATTATGAAATTCGGGGTTTGTCATTGCTGATGAAAAATTGAGTGCAAGTGAACATAGGAACAGGTGAACAAGAATGAAGGCGAGAACATTGATCAGGTAGAGTCATTTTAGCCATTAGACGTTAATGAGGATTATGGAATCTCACACACAACTTGGTTATTAATGTGTTTTTGTGATGATTATATTTGGAAATTTTTAAATAAGTTTATCTCGATTGCTTAAATTTATGTGAAAAAAGAATATATTTGTTTTAAATGGCAATTTGATTATTTTTGTGAGGAAATTGATTTTATTTAAATAATTAAATTCCTTGTGTAAATATTTTATTATTAGTTAAAAATAATAATGCTTTTATTCTAAATTAATGGAATAAACTTCTAATTGTGAAAATATATAAAAATGTAAAATAGTGTTATTGATTTATTTGATATTTTCTCATTTAATAAATAAGAGAGGAAAGATTTACTTGAAGAAATAGATAAATATCAAAACTAGTTATTTAATGAAAATTAGAAAATATCAATATGTTCAAAATTGAAATTGAAAAGAAAACAACAGTTATCAAATTGAAAACAATTACATCACAATCAATTTTACATGCAATCACAAAAAGAAGAACTTGGAGTTTTGGCCATTTGGCTGGAGATCAAAACTGAAATTGTGGATCGAATTCAATGGATAACTCCACCATTTTGAATGATATGGGGAGAGGAAATTTGAATTAAGAAGGAGATAAAAACTTCTGAATAGATACACATGTGAGGAAGAGAAATTCATTTTTAAAAATAGAAGAAATCTATTTTTGGAGAGTTGGGCAGAAAATACATATTGTTTTTTTTTCCATGTGTGCAGCCAAGAAAACTATTGAAAAACATAATTTGTTTTAAATTGAAACCTGTTTATCTCCATGCACGGCTAGAAGAATAGAGGATAGTTTATTTTGACTGTTTTGAATCCTCATATGCGTGGGGAGAAGAAAGGAGGCAGGGTGTGGCCAAGGAGTAGAAGAAGAGAGGTCTCATGCATGAGGGGTAGAGGGGAGAAAGGAGTGGGAAGTAAGCAAAGAAGGTGCACCATAAATAGGAAGAGAGAAATCTACCTTTCACACTCAAAAAACTCTCTCCACCATGCGCCAGTAGAAGAGAGAAGGAGAGTAGTCAGTAGGAAGGAGATAGGAGAACAAAGAACTGTCTCCATCTCACGCAAGGAGCAGAGTATAAGGTGCGACTAGAAAACAAAGAGAATTGACAACAAAATAATAGAACAAAAAATTGACAGAGGAAAAACTCATTTCCAGCTACAGGGAATTACCAGGTAGATTCAAAGAAAGCATTATTTACCAAATTAACAATCTTAGTATATTAAATTTGAATCATTTTATTTTATTTTTGGAATTTTATCAAATGAAAACTTGTCATTGTTTTTATCAATTTAGGAAAAGATCAAACATTAGACTATATTTTTAGTGAAGACAAAGTGTAGATTTGAACAAAAAATCATTGAAACTTGAACAAAAAACAAAATGTTTTAAATATATATTTCAAATATAAACATTTAGTAAAGGTTGTCACTAGAAACAACATGTTTGTAGAATTAGAAATCCTCTAAATGAAAACTATATTCGTTATCTGTACAGACATAGAATTGGAAATTGCAAGAAAAGATATATCACAGAATAAAAATTGTTGAATGTATTTTTTTTTCCAAAATGTTAAGATAAAATAATTTTGTGTATTTAAATATGTTTGAAAAACTTGAGTGAAAATTGTTAAATCTCTAGGAATGATTTAAAATTGGTTACGAAACAGAAGTAAATGTGAGGTTTCTATGTTTCTGAAAAGATATTATTTTAATGGAAATAGGAAAAAATAGAAAAGAAAAGAAAATAAAGTAAAATATAATTACCTTGACATTAAACGAATTAGAGAAAGGCTATATTAAAGTGTTATTAAATTTCATGAACTTAAATGAACCGAAAGAATGTGTGATCTCATTTATTCTAATTTAATATGTACTTAGATTACATACTTTAGATACACCTTCTTTAATATTTATTTATTTATTTTAAATATGAACATAATTTTATTTGTGATTTAAAACTATGAGATTATTGCATTAAAAACCATGTTTGCTTGAAAATGAAAGTGCAGTTCATGTGTTGTGAAAGATACTTTATTTATTTGAATGGAACCATGCATGCTTGATAATTGAATGCGCATGACATGTGTTTGGAAAGTTACCTTATGGGACAGGTGTCGAATATGGGTTTATAGAGAGCGTAGTTTTGCTTTTCCAAAACTACTATTATTTGTCTTGCATGACATTTTACTTGGCCAAGTAACTTAAGGACCATTAAAATAGATGGAATGAATTTAACTCTCTAACATATCCTAGTATCGAACTTTCTTGTTTCTTAAATGAATTAGAAAAATGAAAATGCTTGTGGATTTACTAGTTATACTAGGCACACACCAAATTCCATCTTTCTTGTCGACTTCTTTTTGCTAAGCGATTCGTGCAGGGTCGGGTATTCTTTGAATGACTAAGGAATTCCGGGGAAGCGTAAGCTTTGAGGTTGGGCGGAAAAAGCGCCTGAACCTTGTTCTCATCTTCATGTTTGAAGATATGCAATTAGATTGAAGATCAAAGGAATATTTCTTCATATATCTATTCTATTTATTTCTTGTATGATTATTGTAGAGCTTAAGGCGAAAGAATACCTAAGACTTAAATTGTAAACTTTTGTTACAAATGCTTTTGTATTATTAATGTCATGTAAGATGACACGTTTATGAAATCAATTGGAAGTATTATGAATCTTATTGTACAATTTAAGTCGATATTTTTGGAATCTTTTGGATTTTATGTAGTCTAATGAATCGAGTTTCGACTTTCTTTGGAAAATAAATGAATTTATTTAAGGAATTTTCGATGTTTGGAATTAAAGAGTTTGTCTCTTTACACTCCTTGCTAAAAGAAGGGTTGGTGCTCTTGTGGAATGTTTTCAAAGGCTGTGACATATGGTCTCAAGGGGAGTCTATCTAGGAAACAAAAATCTGAACAGTGCAATGTATTGGTAAGAGGGAGAAAGTGTTGCCTAATTGTTGATGAGAGTGTTGATCCTTTTCCATTGATGTCAAAGTGGGAGAGTGAGCTCAAAATGCTAAATTGAGGAGATGCAAAATTAAGTGATTCCAGAATGCCATATCTTTCATAAGGGAGAAACTGAAGTTGTTCTTTTGGTGGAGAGTAAATGCTACAAATAAAACATTTTAATGTATTGCCTGGGGAATTCATCCAAGATGTATTGCTATGGTGGTCTCAACATTTTTTTATTTTTCATCAATGAAAAAGGGGGAGATTTTCGAGTGTAAGTTGTCATTGATATCAACAGGTCATTTTTTTTTGACAATGGGTGTCTAGGCTATCAAAGATGAAAAATATTGGAGTACTAGAGAGGTTCCAAAAGCATGTTGCATGTTGTTTGTTAGTGTGCAGACTGTCTAATTGATTCAGGAATCATGATGAGTGAGATGTGACTACCCTCAAATAGTTGTTAAATTTATACCATGCCTAGTATGTAGTCAATATGTGAGTGGTGTTCTAGAAGCTAGTAATAAGGATATTTTTGGGTAGAGAGATAACTAAGTATGGTTTCCATTTCTCTTGGGGAAATGTTGTGTTGCTCTACGGTTTGTAAGGAGATATTTTATACACCATTTCTATCAGTTCCTTTAGTTACTAGTGGCATGGCTCAGCATGCAAGGAGTTTGAAGTGTTACAAAAATCTATCAAGTTATTTAGTGTTTGAGGCTTGTGTGATAATGACTAATAGTGTGTGGAATCCAATTCAAGCGTGTGGAGTGAGGATAGTACCTCTCTAAGGTCCATATGGTGGTGTAAGGCATCAATTTCTTTTGGTGTAAATGTATTAGTGTTTGGACCTTTGTATTACATGTTTCATCTAATTTGAATTTAGGTGCTCCATATGTCATCTAGGTTTGTGTGGATCCCAAGTTGATATTATAGAGTATTAATGTAATGTCATGTATATATATCATGTAATGAAGTGCAACTAATGATGATGTATTTTGGATGAGGTATTTGTGATGTATCAATGATTATAATGAAATTACACTAGTGGGATGTACAATTGTGTCATTGCATAAGAGTGAAAGTAAGTGTCAGCTAGATCTCTGGTGCAAAGCAAAGTTAAATTTTAAATCAACCATTATTTTTGTATTTTTTGATAGGGATTGGTGTCTTTTCTCTAGTGGGGATTGGTGTCTCTAATAGGTTAGTGTCTATAGATTCATTTGGGGATTGGTGTATCTGATAGGTTGGTGCGTATAGATTCATTCAAGGATTGGTGTCTTTGGTAGGTTGGTGCCTACAGATTCATTCGGGGATTGGTGTCTCTGGTAGGTTGGTGCCTATATATTCATTTGAGGATTGGTGTCTCTAGTAGGTTGGTGTGTACATATTCTCTTAGGGATTGGTTTCTTTGGTAGGTTGGTTCCTACATCATATTTTAAATTCATGATTATATTTTTACTTGTGAGAGTTTCTCACTATGGTTTTTCCCATCTTGGGTTTCCATGTAAAATCCAGTGTTGTGCTATGATTTTCTTACCTTTGGTCCAGTGCTCTTCATGTTGAAAACCTATTAAGTATTTGGAATTGTTTAATTTGATTGATCTACTGATTCACCCCTCTCTCAGTAGATTGTGCACCCTTCACCTTGTTTCCGTCTACTATATGTTTTCCTAAAGTAAGTATGTTTTTTTTCCAAATCTGCTCTTCCCTTTTTATTGTAAAAGTTTGAGACTTATCCAACCTATAATTCCCATTGCTCAACCCTCGAAACCTCATCCTTTAGTTGAGTCTTGCATTATGATTGACCCTCAATCCTTGATATTTTTTCCTATGTTTCCATTTCCCTCCTAATTTACAAGCACACATTGTATTATTTATAGTAGTATATTTTTTGATGCCATTATTTGTGGAATCTTTCTTGTCCATGATCATTATTAAAATTTGAATTTGTGAGTGCATGGTGGCCAACCTATCTATTTATGGTGGATATAAAAGAGTGAATGCTTTCTTCATGGATCATCATCTACACTTAATCACTTCTTTTCATTTATTTTTGAGAACTTGTGTTCAAGAATGGAAATCCCAAGATGAAAATGCTGGTGATTTTAGAGGAAAATCTCATATAAGGCTCATATTTGAGCTTCATTGCATGCTTGAACTCAAACCACACTCTATTGATCTAATTTACTATTGTTGTTGATATGAATGTTGTTGTAAGTTTTTGTTGTCATTGATATCAACAGGTCTATGTTGTTGATGTTGTTACATTTATGTGAACTCTAGAGTTTCTTTGATTAGTTGCATTATGTTGTCACTAGTAGTCTCGCTAATGTCAACCTCTAGTGTTGCTTTGATAAGCATGTGTTTGTGTATGTTCAACCTCTAGTGTGGTTATGCTGATGTACTTGACTTGGTTGTTGTAATAAAGTGTTGCAAATGATGAGATGGTGTTTATAGTTCTTGGTTTCCAAGTCCTTTCAAGAAAATTTGAATAAAAGAGGAAACAGTGTGGTAAAGCGTGTTTAGTGTGGTAGAGTGGTGTTCTAGTTTTTATCTGCATTTCTTTTGTATCGAAGATTTTCTTTTGTGGTTTGTATATATTAATAAAAGGTGTTCAAATTTGTTATACCCATAGTTTCATGTTCTAGATCGTTCTACAGAGGCAGTTTTGTTCACTACTATGGGAACTATGAAAGTATTGTTGTCTGTGAGAAATGATTTTGCTCTACATTTCTCTGTAGTATGGTTTTTGGTCTGTGTATTTGGAAGTGTTCTTATATTTCTCATATCTATCTCCAGTCTGAGTTGTTTGAGTTTTGGTGCTCTGTAAGGTTGGATTCATGTGTTACAATGTGTGGAAGGTTAACTGGGTATACAAAATGAGTATGTACTTCAAGTGAAAGTTGTTATGAAGTTTTTATTTTATTTTAGGGTTTTATGGAATATTCCAAATTATTTTTGAGCATTGTGTGTGGTTCACAAGTTGTCTTTGGATCAAAGGAAGTGTTTAGTCAAATGTTTGATGGTGTTTGCACATGTTCGGTTGACCTTGGGTGTTTACACTAGTTATATAAATTATTTAGTGTTTTGGAAGTGTGGCATGGGGTGAATGTGTGTATTTAGGTCCAAGTTAAGGTGTGATATGGTCTACTTTCATTACTCTCCACCACAAGAATTTTTTGGTGTTGACCTATTTTAAATTTGCATGTTTGAGGTGCATAGTCGACCTTGTGAATTGTTTTCAAGGTTGGGACAATGTATAAATGTGTTGAGTTGTTGGAAGTATGAACTATGTGTGATGTGAATTATGATGTGAAGTTTGAAGTGCAGAGCGAGCTTTAATGACTAAGAGTAATAGAAGTAGTGAGAAGAAGGTGTCTACATTCTTCAGAGAGAGTGTGAATGTACTAGTGGTACAGTGGTGAAACTTTTATGCTGCTTAGAGATGGATTTCTCATTGAAAATTTTATATCTTCCTTTATTGAATCTAGAAATGAGCCATTATTAGGGATCCCTTCTTTCTTTTGGGCAGTAACCCCTCTGATAGTGAGCCTATTGTATTTGGTATTGCAATTACTTTATACTGTGAGCTAATAGTCACTATGGTTTTTCCCATATTATGGGTTTTCCACATAAATCGAGTGTTCTTTTGTCTATGGTGTTGATGTATTGTTATTTATGTTATTTACTTTAATGATAAATTATTATTACAAATTGAGGGTTAATAAGGATATGAATGTTAATGAGGGTTTTGATGTTTTAATGAACAACTAAATCACCCCACCTCTCAGTTGTCTCGTGCATTCAACAATTGGTATTAGAGAAATCTTCCTTAGAAGAAATATTAACCACTTTAGGTAGATCTAGGATGGTGCATAAGAAGGAGGATCCTTTGTTTCATGGATCAGAGTATGCATTTTGGAAGACCAGGATGGAAGTTTTCCTTGTTTCTCTAGGGTTTGGATTTTGGAAGTCTATTGAATCTGGATATATTGTGCCTGCAAATGGTTCTAGCACTGATGATGAGATCAAGGCCTATGAGAACAATGGAAAATAAAGGTATTCTCTTTTGAGTGGTATTTCTAATTAAAAAATTATGAAAGTTATGAGTCTCAAACCTATTGTCACATAAAACTGCACCCTCCTGAACAAGAGTTCAGTGTTCTAATGACACAATGGAAATTACCTCAAGGTGTGGGACCTTGCAAATTGAGGTCAAGTCTCCAGAGAAGGTTGGCTTCCTCTTTTAAACTAAGTGCAAATGTGTTGGTCTAACCCAACACAAGAAAATTCCTAATGCTAACCTACTCTAACATATCACAGAGAAACGAGGTAGGAGACATGAAATGTGAAAGAAGGTGATGCACCAAATTTAGAGTTTGTTCCTTCCTACTTTAGAACAACATAATATGTCAGAGAAATAACCAAAACACCCACTCAGATATGAAGGTAAATGCATTTTACTCAAACATGCAAGAGGTAATTGTGATAATAGTTAAATTTTATTGACACAAATCTTGAAGTAACCTTTGCAATGGTAGAATGCAAGAGTTGCAAGTCTGCAAAAGAAAAATCCCAGAGAGGCTAGAGGAAGAAGATCCACAATAATGATACAATATTTTCCTTTATGGTTCAAACATCACCAATATTTGAAATCAAAACCCTAACCCTAACCTAACTAGGGTTTTTAGGAGATGAATTCAATCAGATTAAATTATCTAAATTTCTCCTATCACAAAGCAACATAACTAGCCATAAAGCTCTGACAACTCAAACGAGCCCCAAAATATGAATATCATGAATGCAGGGATGGACACCCTGGAAATCCATAACAAAATATCATACCAACATACCTTGATAGGAAAATATGGCTTGAAACACTTCAAGGAATAAATGGCGTCATTCAACAATCAATTTGGCTTGGGAGAAGAACAAAAGGTTGATCTAGAGTTGATCAAATTTGATCAAGTAGCTGGGAAAGTCGCTATGACAATAACTTCTACAAATTTTCCACAAACAAGAGCAACTAGCTATTGAGGTTTGAATGTTGGCCATTGGATTGGAGATGGATGATAAAGATCAGATATCAAGCCAAGTTTAAAACACAGTCGTTGATCTCCTCCTTCAAAATATGACCTTTGATCATTGAATGTTGACCGTCGTCTCCCATTGCCCATCACACATCGCACAAACCACTCCACCACCTTGCTTCACAACAATGATGTGAATCAAGGGTATGATGTAACCTTAGCCATTAGATATTCTTTGTTCAAAAATCCACTTGTAATTCGGTAATATGAAGACCTCCAACGATGACCATCATATGCTCACCATTAAATCTGAATCATTGAATCACACAAGGAAAATCAAAGCCTTGGGCCCACCAAGACACTTATCACATCCCCACTATCCTGCTAGGATCAATTTAGGACCCACCACCATTACCGCGAGATAGCGAGTAATGCCACTTGTTCACATTGATGTCATATAATTTTCCATCACTCAATTCGCAAAGGAATTCAACCTTTTGGAACATAACCATGATGCACTAGAGGCTAGTGATGCAAAGAGATTACCATATTTAAATCTAGGTTGTTCATCGCGCATTGTGCATTTGATTTGAACCTTTGAGAGTGAAAAAGTGATGCACTAAGCCATCATGATAGTCATCAGATCCTCATTGTTCATCACCAGCCATTGAACCTTGACCATCACACATTGTGAGAAGCTTCAACACTTTTCATTTTACAATAGCGATGTGAAATGATGGTGTGATATCTCTCAAATGATCTCCATTGAATCTGATCACACATTTGACTTGAGCCCTTCAACATGAAACAATGATGCAAAGGAAATGAGTTCATCTCTCATCGCATAAATGAAGTTGATAAACGTTAGGGTTTCAACAATGGGTGATACAAAGATCTAAGTAGTGGTAATTAGCATGTGCTTAAGTTGTTCATAAAAGGGGGCCACGCCTAGGTAAATAAGTCTTGGGAAAAAATTAAATCCTCAGCCCTCGAACATAAGACCTTTGATCAAATATCTAAACTAGGTTGTGACCGAAAGACATGGGTAAAGAGGTCAGTTAAAGAATGACTGCCTAAGACATAAGTTATAACTTGGATAACCGAGAATTGAGCACAATAGGTCAACATGATTTTATAACAAAAGTGTGCGTCGGGTTCAAGGGTTTAGGGTTTAAGAACATAAGGTTTTTAGAAGCCCTATCTTGCAAGTTCAGAACCCTAATTAGATACAATTGAGGAAATGTGAGGACTATATATATAGAGGTGCTCTCCCTACCATTTGTTACACTTTCATTCTGATTTCTCCATTGATATTTTGTTATATTTTATATGTAAGTGAATTAGAGAGCTTGAGAGTTAGTGAGTTGCTTTGTTATTTTGCATTTGTAATTGTTCAGAGAATTGGTAAGAGGCTAGAAGTGGGAATTGGGTTGAACTTAGAGTAAGTAGCAAGCAGGCTTGTGGCATTGAGCTAGGAAGGAAGAATTATTGTTGGATCTTTTGTACAAGCATGTTGATTTCTATTCCCTTGTTCTTTATGTTGAAAGGTTATATGTTTATGGTTGCTATTTTGGAAAGGATAGACTTAAATGTGTATTATAATTCTTCAAATAAGCTTGCATGATCTTGGTCAAATCTATCTTTTGGGTTAATACTTTTATATACCTTATATGGGAATTTATATGATTATGTTTCTATTTATACTTTATGTAATTTTTCAATGCTATATATTGTAGATTGCCAATACTATTTGTATGTAGCATGAAATGTGAAACATGGAATATGTTGATGTCTTGAGGTAACTTGAATTTGTTAGCTTATAATTCTAGGTAAACCCTTGTGGATAATGAGGTTAGTAATTCAATGAGAATGATGGTGTGATAGACATGTCATCATTGATAGGTTGTGATGTTATGCAAACCATGATTGATATTCATTACTTGATTGATTACTCATATCTCATTGAAATAGGAAGAGATCATTTTCCCTAGGGTTAGGGTGTGTACTTGATGGTTATATCAATATTCAACAGTAGGGTTGAGAAATGTATTTTGTGGTCATGCTATTTTATTATTTTGATTGAGAGTTTATTCCTATTTACATAATTCTAGAAGGGGAATCACATATCAGAAACCCAAATCCGTAATGAGTAGAGGACCTATAGGTGTAGAAGAAAAAACTCTTCTCAGGCTATCATCCTCTAGATTTAATATAAATGTAGTAAAAATGTGAATATTTGAGATATATTGAAAGAGAGGTTTTCATGATTTATTTATGAACACTTGATTGTTACATTAATTTTGATTGAAACCCCAGGTTGGGAATAGCCTATTTGGTTGGGTTGTCTACTTGATTATTGAATGGAGTCATTTATTAATAATATTATTCTTTTGATTGAGGTCATTTATTGTTGAGATCATACTTTTGAGTTGAGGTCATTTATTGATGAGATTATACTTTTGATGAGAATCGTTTATTGTTGAGATATACTCTTGAATGGATACATTTTTTGTTAAGACTGTACTTTTGAAATAGAGTCATTTAATATTATGACATTATGAATACTCATATGGTTAATTAGGTTATTCCTAGGGTTAGGTTAACCCATGGGAAAGAGTGTAACCTAGTTAGTCAAGATGTTATGATGTCATAAATTTATTTTTAACATATATGGTTAGTTTGGTTATTCTTTGGATTTGGATAATCTATGGGAAAGGGGGTAACCTAATTATAGAGTATGAATGGTCAAAACCAAATCAAGCTAGGAAGGTGGATGGATAGACGACTCTCACTTGAAGTACTGGGTGATGAATTGTTTGGATAAAGTAGTGTAAGTTACCACTATTTATAATGTTAGTTCACTGTGATCCAGGTTTGCATACTAGGCAAGGATTTTCATACATGTAGGTTGTAGCCACTGTATGGAAGCTCTAGATATGTAGAACACAACACCATGATAAGATAAAGTTAGGATTATGAGGTTACAAAACCAATATCTTCATTGAAGGGTAGGGCCATCTTCCCAGTTAGGTAGATGTGCAGGGGACCGTAGTAAGTCTGTGGTTGGCGAAAAAGTGCTTGAGTGATGATTCTCCTCATGCAGTTGGCGACCAAGATTTGAGGATGTATGCATCAGTATTGGGGAAAACTAGAATGTATGCACCAAGGAATGGTGACATCTATAATGTATACACCAAGGAATGGTGACATCTAGAATGTATGAACAATTGTTTGGACATCTGGACTAATTTGTATCTCTATTATAGTAAGCTCATAGAAGATATGTATTCACGTATCCATCTCTATGAAAATTGAAAGTGTGAAATGATATCATGAGATTATGTAATACAAAATCATTACGTGGGTTTTCATAATGCTGGTTGTAATGCAATGGGAAAGTTTGGAATGAGGTTATTTCAAATGTGCATATTGTTATTGTGTTCAAAAAGAATTTTTTTATTGCTAAGTGTTAGCTTTTTAAATTATTCACTCGTGGGTAAAAAAAATTAAAAATGGGCATGTTACACTCAAGATTTAAATAATTATTCTAGAGATTAGTTGTTTGGTGCTTTAACTACTTTTGAATTAAGAGAGTTTGGTCCAAGTGAGTCAAGAAAAGAGACTATTTTTAAAGTTGGAAAAGCAGAGAAGAATGAGGAATCAGATCCAAATGATGTTGATGATGTAGAATCAAATTTTGCGAGGAGATTGAAAAAGGGCACTATAAAATACAAAGGTAAGTTACCTTTCAAATGTTTCAATTGTGGAAAGACTGGCCATTATGCTTCAAGATGTCCTGCCAAAGTTTGAAAAGATAAATACAAGGAGAACAAAGGTAAATTAGTTAAGAGAATTTATTATGTTAAAGAAGATGCTAGTATATTTGATGATGAATCTGATTACCTTGATGATGAATATGATGAATGTTTGTTCATGGATTTAAATGTTGGAACTAATTCTGATAACTCTGAGAGATGTATGAAGGAAAGTGCTTTAGAAATAGGTCATAATATTGAAGGAGCAATGGTGACTTCTTTTCATGCTAGAGAAGAGAAGAATATCTAGATCATTGATAGTGGATGCTCAAATTACATGATAGGTGATAAGAGTAAGTTTTTTAAACTTGAAAAGTTTGAAGGTGGTTTATTTAAGTTTGGTGATGATACATCTACTAAAATATGTGGAAAAGGTTCAATAATTTTTGATGGCAATCATAATACAGATGATGTTCTTTATGTTAAGGGTCTTCAACATAGCAGTCTGAGTGTAGGATATATGTGTAGCAAAGGATAAAAAAAATTGTTTCAAGATAATGGTTGTGATATCAGAAAAGTCTTTGGAACTATGGTTGCTATAGGAAGAAGGACAAATGGAAATGTTTATCAGCTTAAGGGTGCAAATGGTCATTGCTTTATGATTCAATCAATGAAAGTTGTTTATGGAATAAAAGAATGTGCCACATCAATTTTGATAGCCTAGTGAGGACTAGTTCAGTTCAAGTTGTGAGAGATTTGCTAAAGATTACAAAGCCAATCAATGTTGTATATAAGGAATGCCAAATTGGGAAGCAAGCTAGAAATAGTTTCAAAGTCAAAGAAAAATCTACCACATGACCTTTGGAGTTGGTGTATACAAACCTTTGTGGACCTACCATAATAATAAGTTTTCAAGGTGATAGGTATTTCATGTTATTAATTGATGATTACTCTAGAATGAATTGGGTAAATTTTCTCAAATAAATATCAGAAGCTCTAGATAAGTTTAAGAAATTTAAAGCCATGGTTGAAAATGAAATGGATATGAAAATCAATTTTTTGAGATCTAACAAAAGTGGAGAGTTCACCTCCAATGAGTAACAATTTTTGTGAAGATCATGGAATAAATAAGCATTTGTTAGCTCCTAGGAATCCTCAACAAAATGGATTAGTGGAAAGAAAGAATAGAATAGTTCAAGAAGTAGCAAGAAAAATGAAGAGATAAGAAAATCTATCAGATGTATATTGGAGCGAAGCAATTCATACTATAGTCTGCATACTTAACAGAGCACAAGAAAGGAAAAATAGTTCAAAGACTCCCTATGAGTTATGGTATGGAAGGACCCCTATTATCAAATATTTCAGAGTATTTGGAAGAATATTCTATATGAAAAGAGATGAAGTAAACTTAGGAAAGTTTGATGCAAGATCTGATAAAGGAATATTCCTTAGATATTCTACAAAAATCAAGGCTTATTGGTGCTACGACAAGAGGTTGAAAAGGATTGTTGAAAGTGAAAGTGTCAAGGTAGATGAAGACTTACATAAAAGTTCAATGATGATAGATGGATATGAATTAGATAAATCTTCTTGCAGAGAAGAAGAAAAGGATGAAGGAAAGGAAAAAGAAGTGAAGGTTGAAGAGGAAGAAGCTTCGAAAAGGAACTCTAAGACTTCCAAGTATGTGTAAAAGAATCATTTTGAAGATCAAATCATTGGTGACAAAAGCAGAGGTGTACTAACAAGAAGAAAGGCTACTATGAAATAAGAATAGATAAAATTGTGTTTACTTTCCAAAGTTGAACCTAAAATAGTGGTTGAAGCATGAAAATATGAGTATTGGATCAAGGCTACGAGAAAAGAACTAATTCAGACTGAGAAGAATCAGACTTGGGAAATTTTCCCAAGACCAACAAGAATGTGATTAGAACTAAATGGGTATTTTAGAATAAGTTGAATGAGAATGGAGAAGTTGTAATTAGGAATAAGGCAAGTCTTGTGTGTAAAGGTTACTCACAAGTGGAAGGAATATATTTTGAGGATACATTTACTATAGTGGTAAGAATGGAAGCTATTAGGATATTTTTGGATTTTGCAGCACATAAGGATTTCAAAGTATATCAAATGGATGTGAATTCTACATTCTTGAATGGTGAATTGGAAGATGTATATATTGAACAACCAAAAGGATTTCAATTATCAAATAACCCTAACATGGTATACAAATTGAAGAAGCCATTATATGGACTCTAGAAAGCTCCTAGAGCTTGGTATGCAAGATTGGATAGGTACTTATTGCAACAAGGATTCAATAAAGGTAGTGTAGATGAAATATTTATTTCAAAGTTGAGAAAGATCAAATATTAAATGTGGTTGTGTATGTTTATGATATAATCTTTGGAGGTAATGAAGCAATGTGCAAGAGATTTGCAGAGAAGATGCAAAATGAGTTTGAAATGTCAATGTTTAGGGAGATGAATTTCTTCCTTGGACTACAAATCACATCAAACATAAATAGGTATTTTTATTTCAAAATCAAAATAATTCAAGGAAATTCTGAAGAAGTTTGGAATGTAAGACTCTAAACAAGTATGCACTCCTATGGCTACTGGTTGCAATTTGAGAAAGAATGATGAATCTCCTAAGGCTAATCAAATCAAGTAGGGTGATCCCACAATACTGGTTTACATTTTTTGGCCAAACTAGACATTGAACTGATTTTTTAAAACCAAATATTCACTTTCAAGCACCTATAGCGGCTAAACCATGAGGAATTTGAAGAAGATGCAAAATAGTGATTTGTGACATTTTGTCTCTAGATTCTAAATATATTTTTTTCAAAAAAATTGGAATCAGATTGCACTTCTTTTTCCATCTCCTTCGAAAACTAGTATTTAACAATAAACATCATTTTTAAAGAGTGACGTTATTGGCTAACACAACTTTTTTTCTATGAAGGATAAAATTATAATTTTTTTGAATTTAGATTCCTAACTAAAATATCTAGTGCATGGAATTGGTTTCATAGCATTTCATTGAATAATTTTTTCTTAATTAAGTTTCAAAGTCAAACCAGTCACAATTTAGACATGATTCACTGGATAAAACATAACCTTTTTTGTATGTATTAGAATTCATTTTTTTTTGTTTGATCAAGGACATCAATATCTAGTGCACTGATATTTTTTATTTTTTTTTGATAATCTATTATTTTTCCACATGTGCAGAACAAAGAGCTTGATTTTTGGTGAAAACCCTATGTTTAATCAAACTAAAAAAAGATACATAATAAAACCAAAACATATTAAAATTATATTCGATGGATAGCTCGTTCCAAGGACTACTATCATCTATTTGGGTCTGTGAAGTCTCCTCCATTTTCATCCTCAACTTGAGCTTCAAATGGATTTTTTTTGTAGAGATTTGGTAGAAGAGGGGGAGAAGAGGGGAAAGGGGGGTTCTAGCAAACCAAGGTTCGCTAGAACTAGGGGGTTCACTAGAACCCACCTTCTAGTGAACCCCCCTTTAAATGCAATTAAAAATAATCACTAGAAAGGGGGGGCTTCTAGCGAATCCCCTAAAGTGTTTTCCATTCAAAAATGCATTTTTCCTTCCTTAATGGAATTATAAACTAGTTTTGTGGGTTTACCTAGTATAGATCAATGATTGGAGGATTGTTATATCTAACTACTACCAGACTAGATATCATGCATGTGGTCTATCTTGTGACTATATTGCAAGAAGATCTCAGAGAGTCACATGTGGCAGTAGTAAAGAGAATATTTAGATACTTGAAGGGCACTCCAGAACATGGTTTGTGGTATCCAAAGGATACTGATTTCTCTCTAAGCGCTTATACAAATGGAGATTGGGCAAGTTGTGTGGATGAAAAAAAAGTACAAGTGGTGGTGCTTTCTTTCCTGGAAGAGGTTGGTGTTTTAGCTAAGCAAGAAGTGAGATTTAACACGTCATTATATACTGCAGAGGAAGAGTACATTGTTGCGACATCATGTTGCACACAAGTGTTATAGATGAAACAAACTTTGAAGAATATCAAAGTGGTATATGATGAACCTATTTCTCTCTTTTGTGATAATACAAGTGCTATCAACATTTCAAAGAATCTAGTAATGCATTCAAGGACAAAGCATATCTCGATCCAGTATCACTTTTTGAGAGAGAAGGTTATAGAGAATGAGGTGAAGCTAGAGTATGTGCCTACAAAGGATCAAGTTGTAGATATCTTCAGAAAGGTTCTTCCTAAGGATACTTTTGAGTATCTCTAGGAGAAAAGGGTTACTAGCCCTCCTTTCAACTAGATGCATAAGGATATGCATTATTTTAGGGGATTTCAAGACTTACTCCTTGTTTTGGATTGATGTTGGAGGCTACCTCTTAGGGGGATTAGGTAGTAGAATTTTTGTGTTTGTTGTAGTGGTTTCCAGTTGGTGAAGTATGTTGTGTACTCCCAAGGGGAAGTATGTAGAGAAGTGAAATGGAAAGGTATGTAGAGAATTGAAATGGAAAGTTGTGCAGAGAATGTGTGAAGTAAAAGAGTGTAATAAAAGAAAAGGAAGTTGTTGAGTAGTGGAAAGTGAGAACAATGGTTGTCCCTTACAAGCATTTTCCTTTGGGGGAGAGCAGATACAAATGTAATTGTTTTCAAAGGGTACGTAGAAAAGAAGACATGTTTTTCCCTTTTCCATTGATGTTAAAGGGGGAGATATTTAACTGAAAATAATTATGAAGTAAAGGGGAGAAAGAGAAAGTGTTGGAAATGATAGATGCTTGTGTAAGGGGGAGCAGTGTGCACTAATGTGTAGTTTATGTGTCGGTGACTAGAGTTGTTGTTTTTTGATGGTTTTTCATATCACATGTTGCCGTCAATGACAAAGGGGAATTTTGTGTTGTCATTGATGTCGATAGGTCTAGGTTGTTGATTTTTTTGCATTGATTTCAACCTTGGAGTTTCTTTGATTAGTTGCATTATGTTGTCACTAGTAGTCTCATTGATGTCAACCTCTAGTGTTGCTTTGATAAAAATGTGTTTGTGGATGTTCAACATCTTGTGTGGTTGAGTTGATTTATTTGACTTGGTTGTGGTAATAAAGTGTTGTAGATGATGATATGGTGTTTTTAGTGCTTGGTTTCCAAGTTCTTTTGAGAGAATTTGAATAAAAGAGGAAATAATGTGGTAAAGAGTGTTTAGTGTGGCAAAGTGGTGTTCTGGTTTTTATTTGCATTTATTTTGTATTGAAGATCTACTTGTGTGGTTCATTTATGTTAATTAGAGGTGTTTAGAGGTATTATATCTAGAGTTTCAAGTTTTGGATCATTCTACAAAGGAAGTTGTATTTACTAGTGTGTGAACTATGAAAGAAGTGTTGTCTGGGAGAAATGGTTTTGCTCTACATTTCTTCATGGTGTGGTTTATGGTCTTGTGGATCTGGATGTGTTTTTATATTTCTCATATCTATCTCTAGTCTAAGTTGTTTGAGTTTTGGAGCTCTGCAAGGTTGCATTCATGCAGTACAGTGTGTGGAAGGTTAATTGGGTATACAAAATGAGTATGTTCTTCAGGTGAAAGTTGTTGTGAAGGATTTGT
Source organism: Sequoiadendron giganteum (assembly GCA_007115665.2). NCBI lineage: Eukaryota > Viridiplantae > Streptophyta > Pinopsida > Cupressales > Cupressaceae > Sequoiadendron > Sequoiadendron giganteum. Next base: position 373,231,533 of record CM021106.1, read on the forward strand.
TAGATTTTAGGGTGTTGATGGAATATTCCATATTTTGTTTGAGCATTGTGTGTGAATCACAATTCATCTTTGGATCCAAGGAAGCATGTACTCAAATGTTTAATGGTGTTTGCACAAGTTTTGTCAACCTTGGGTGTTTACACAACTTGCAGAAATGCTTCGATGTTTGTGGAAGCATGGCATGACATGTATGTGTGGATTTAGTTCTAAGTTAAGGTGTGATGCGGTCTTCTTTCATTACTCTCCACCACATGAATGTTTTGGTTCTGACCTATTTTGAATTTGCACATTTGAGGTGCATAGCCAACCTCGTGAAATGTTTTCAAGGTTGTGGACGATATATATATGTGTTGAGTTGTTGGAGGATTGTAGTATGAAGTGTGTGTAATACAAATTATGATGTGAAGTGAAAAAGTGTGAAGTGCAGTGGAAGATTTAATGACTAAGACTACTGGAAGTAGTGAGAAAAAGGTGTCTACATTCTTCAAAGAGGGCGCAAATGTACTAGTGGTGTAGTGGTGGAACTTTTTTGTTGCTCTAAGATGGATTTATCATTGTAACAATCTTCTATCTTCCTTTATGTAATCTGGCAGTGATCCCTTCTTTCTTTTGGGTAGTGAATCCTCCAATAGTGAGCATATTGTATTTGATGTTGCAATTACTTTATACTATGAGCTAATCCTCACTGTGGTTTTTCCCTTCTTGGTTTTTCCACATAAATTTGGTGTTCTATGTATGGTGTTGATATGTTGTTGTTTCTGTTATTTAGTTTCATAATAAATCAATATAACAGATTAAGGGTCAATAAGGATCTAAATGTTAATGAGGGTTTTGATGTTTTAATGAATAACTGATTCACCCCTCACTCTCTGTTGTATTGTGTATTCCAAAAATGCATTATTGTAGTTATTGATGTTGTAGAACAATTCAAATGTAATGCAACCATTAATGTAATAAGAGAGATTAAGATTTAATATATTATTTGTTTCCATTATAACAACAAAATCAAGAGTAAAAAGATTTAAAATTTGAAAATGTGCTCAGGCGGGAGAAAGAACATGAGCGCTTCTGCCTTGAAATGGTCCGTTGGGAGGTCTGTGGCAATGGGTGTTGTGGATGTTGCGGTTGGGGACTGCATGCTTCCAACTGAGGGTGTGGATGGGGACGACGACAACTTTGTCCTTGCGATCATTTGGGGTGGTGTTCCACGCACTGCTTCCTCTCTGTGCCCTACTCTACCTCTCCCTACTTCGGTTCAGGCCTCTTCGGCATCCCTGGTTGCCTCTGTGCCTTGTGGTGCCCCCGATCTCTCTCTTTTTGGTGGCTCTGATCCTTCCCTAGCCTCGGCGCTGATGGTTAGTCCTGTTGACGAGATTGGGGGCTCTGCTCCTGCCTCTTGTCCTCCTACTCCTAGGTGTCCTGCGGGAAAGGTAAAATCCTTTTCAGATGCTGCTCGGGTGGGTGCTCGACCTCCTTCTCATAGATCTCTACCTCGTGCCTGGGACTCCCCTGTGGTATTTTGTGGTCCGGAGATCGTAGAAAATGAAGAGTTTTATTTGAAAATAGGGGTGGTCTGTAGATTCAATGTTATGTGGCCATCCCTCCCAGATATCCATGAATGGGTGGTGGCTTCTTGGAAGCCCTTGGTTGTTGGGGAAATCGAACTCTGCCCTAGCGCTAGGGGCTTATTTATTGCTACCTTTGGCTCCCTGCTTGAAATAAACTGTGTGTTGGACAAAGGGTGGATGTGGGGTATTCATTCTCTGGCCATCAGGCCTTGGTCTCGTTCTTTCAACCCCCTTACGAAGTCGTTGAACACCAAATCTGTCTAGGTCCGTTTGCCAAACCTTCCTCTCCATTTTTGGGAGGAATCATGCTTCGAGGCCATTGGCAATACCATTGGTCATTTCCTAATGGTGGATTCCACAACTAGGGAGTTTGGGCATACCACAGTCGCTTAGATGCTAGTTGATCTTGACATCTCCAAGCCTCTCCATGGGGATGTTTTTTTCCCAGTGGAGGACAGACCGTGGAAGCAACTCCTTGACTATGAGGGTCTCCCCTTTCAGTGTCGGAGGTGTTTTTCGGTGGGTCATCTAGCCTCTACCTGTCCTCATGTCTGCCACAAGGGTGTCGTGACTTGGTGGAAGGATGCTCTCTTGGATCACCTCATAGTGGGCTCCCCTTCAAATGCTTCTTCGGTGGGGGTTGATGAACATACTTCTGATCCTCTCTCGGACTTACCCTCCATGGATCCTCTTTTGGAGCATTCTGTTGATGCTGGTAAGACTGTGCCTATCCATTCCGCTGATGCTGGTAAGACTGTGCATGTCCGTTCTGCTGACGCTGGTAAGACTGTGCCTGTCTGTTCTGCTGACGCTGTTATCTTTGTCTGCCCTCTGTCAGACACTGTTGTTATTCCTTTGGATGATTCGTTATTGTGTGCTCTGCTTCCTTTGCTTGGTGGTTCCTCTCCTGTGGTGCCTGGGGTGGAGCCGCTCCCTTCCCCAGTGGTTCTTGGCTTTGGGCCTCCTTGGTCGGTTGTCCTTTGGAAGAAGAAGGGACCCCCCCTTTCTATTGTTGCTTCCCATCCCAGGTCTGGTGGCACCAGCCTGGACCCCTCTGGTTCTGGGGTTGTTTGATTTCTTGTTTTTCAACAGCTGTCGGTCAACTGTTTCTAGTTGTACCTATAGTTCAAAAACTGTTTGAACTATGTTTTCCTTTGGACTTTTCGACCCTTTGTGAAGGGTTCGACACCTTGTAAATGCTGCTTAACTTTTCAAAAACAAAATCAAGAGTTATTTCTATCATTTTTTGTTTGGAATATAATGATATTTTTTATATTAAAGATAGTTTAAACACAACTATACAAAAAATTCAATTTCATATGGTGGACTTTGCATCATGCACCTACTTACTACTATTTTCTTCAACAAAATGTACCTTAGAATATATCGATATAACCATTAAGATACTTTTATTCTACTCTTAGGTTGTTATATACACATTACAACAATATGAATTTATTGGTTTACATATTTTTTCTTTAAAAAAAAAGGAAAAATTTAGAAGTTCCTAATCTCACTATAAGCATCCATGTTCCTTCAACCTATTGGAGGCTCAATATCGGATAAGTCCTCATTAGAACAAACTACTTAAAAATGGAAAATTTGGATCCCTCATTTTAACATGGAAGTGAGTACTATTATTTTTCTTTATAGTTTCATCTCGTAAGTCCTTGTCATAGTTCTTCAACAATTCTGACATCTCTCTCAGGAATGGTAGGCTCTCATTCTTATTGAAGGCCCAAGCATGCCCATAACTTATCTTTGTTGTGTTCACTCAAATTGTTCCATCTTCCAACAACTTTAGGAATTTGTGTTTTGATATTTCCATGGTAATGATGACCTACATATAACAACATTGTAAAATATGAGTCTTTTATAAAACTTACTAAGTGACCTCTTAGTTCCCTTAAATATTTCCTCATTCCTCTTAATCCAAAATTTCCAAAGAATTTCATTAGAGAGAATTAACCAAAATATATTACATTCTTTATTTAGTCTATTCACATTTCCAAATAAAATTTCAATCCAAATAAAGTTACATTTCCAACCTTTAAGATAAAAATAAATAAATTTCATACTTCCTTCGCATAAATGCAATAAAAAAATATGTATTTTAAATTGTTTTAGGTTTCCTACAAGTGCTACATAATTCAATATCAGTATGGTTAATTTTGCAAGGTAATATAATGATATTGTTAATACATAAACATTAATTTAATATCTAACTTATCTAAGATCTAATTGAATTCTAGGTTTAATCGTGTTATTAATCAAATAATGTGTTTGTGAAATGTTAAGAATTAGATTTGCATTATTATCTTTACTCGGGACATTGCATAAATATCTATCACCCTTAAAAAAAATAAGTAAGAAAAAATAAAAAAACAATATCAAATGGTTGATTGTAACAAAGGATTTGCAATGATTTTCACTTCCACACTTATTTATCATGGAGTCTCAATAATTAATCATAAAATCAAGTCCGAGTTATAAATATTACTAATTTGAATCTAAATTTTTAACTTATTTTAATTTAAATATTATTTTTGAGTAATTTTTGATGTGTGTTTCTAAACTTAGTAAGTAATAATAATTATCATATAAATAAAAAGATACATGAGTTACCAATACATTAGCTTAAGGTATAACACTTAATCATCATTTCTTATTTTAAATCCATTTTGATAGAACAATCAAATAATTTTTAGATTTAGATATTTAAAATAGTTTTTAATAATGTTTGATTCATAAAGAGTCATTCAAGCCTTCCCATGGATACTCTAAATGGAGAAAAAAGTTGACAAGTGTGAGAGAAAACGAGTTTCTAAATGGAGCCTAAGTTAACTTATTAGTGATGATGGAGTTGAGTGATAATTCCAAAATGAAAATTATGATTTGAAAATGGATAATTAGATTGCATTCAAATAAATAATAAAATATTATTCAATTAAATAGGTCATGGGATTGAATGGGAAATTATTATTATTTAATAAATGATATTATGCAATACATAATAAATGATCATTAATGGATAATTAATGTGATGATTAATTAATGGATGTAATTAACGATTTAGGGAATGATAAGATGATAATTAAGGTCGATGATTAGGAGGAATATCTTAGGTGTCTAGAAGTCCAATAACCAAAAAACCACCCTTGTAGAGATACCTTCAAAGCTACCTTTATAACTTCAAGTTGCACCTAGAGACTATTAGAGTAAAGGTCTTAACTTAATTATGTTGATTAAGTTACCTGTATTCCCTTCTTAAGATTTCACGTTAGTTTGCATAAAGTGACATTTAATAATTATATTAATTATTAAATGTTATCCTATTAGGGCTTCTATTAGGGTTTTTCCTATTAGGGTTTTATTAGGGTTTGCATGATCTCCTTTTTATAAGGATTGATCCCATTGTATTTCATATCAATTCATTCTCTCATTCTCTCTGATATATACATTTTTAGTTTTCAGATAACCCTTGCTTGTTTGTCTCCATCTCTTCTTTTGTGACAGGTGATCTTCGGGGTTTGTGGTGTTGTATTTTCTCAACTCCTACATGGTATCAGAGCTCCACACCTGCTGCTTCCTGTTCTTATTTTGAAGATTTTTGGAGCTTCAAGGGTTTGGGGTTTTTTTTCTTGATCTAGGGCATACCTGCAATTTTGAAGCATTTTCAACTCAAACGGACCACGCCATTGCGTCCGCAACGGTCCAAAACCCCTAAATCGACTGTTTATTCCTCCATTTTGGACAAAGTTGAAATCTAAGGCAAATTTTTTTTACATTTCGGCCATACGGACTCCATTTGCTGGTAAAAAAAAAATTCCATTTTTTTTCGTCATTTTTATTTCAAAAAAAAATACTGTATTTTTTTAAGATTTTTTTCAAAAAAATCCGAAAAAAAAAATAATTTTTTAGCTGCAAATTTTTAAAGCCTTTTAACGACTTGCTTATAACGGTGGGCCCGGACCCTGTGCAGACCCTGCGTAGTGTACCCTGCACAGTCCTATGCAATGTACTCTGTGCAGTGTAGCCGCACTACGCTGCAAGGGGTACGGTAGGGATGGGCCCACGTGCCTCCCCCACCCCATACTTTTTTTTAAAAAAAAATTCAATAAATTTTTTTTTTCTGTAATTTTTTTTTTTTAATTTTTTTTTACAAAAAATCAAATATTTTTTTATTGCTTTTTTAATATAAAAAACAAGTTTTTTCATTTATAGCCCAATCGCACTTTTACGGTGACAGTCATTTGGCCGTCAAATTTAACCTAGTGATTTTGCTGTGATGGCCATATGACCATCAAATTTAACCCAGCACTGGTTTTTTCCCTCTTTGGAGCTGATTTATTCCGGAAGCCGTAACTTGGGCATACGATATCATTTTTTGGAAAATGAGATATCATCGGAAAGCTGGTTTTCTCATCTTTCCAGTAGTGTGGGTCTCATCACATCCTTTTTCTATTGGTGCATTTTACAGCTAGTTGAAGACAAAGGGGCTATTTTCAGTCTCAAGCTCATAACTTTTGATCAGTTTCTCCGTTTTTCACAATCTCAATGGCATTGGAACCGTATTTCCGAGCTCTTCAGTTTCATCCATGCCATTTTTCCAGATTTCACTCCAGGTATCTTTGATTCAGTTATTTGTGTTTTCACACTCTAGTGGATTGCCTGAACATATTTGCTCTTGGAAACTTTTTGTTCGCATGGGATGCTTTGCTCTTGACTGTTCTTCATGTATTTCCAGCATTTTGTCCTTTGAGGACATTTTGAGCATCATTTGTAAGCTATCTTTTATGTAAACGCACTGAGATAAAGTGCCACACTATTGTACATGCATCTTTTGGGGATTTTGCACATAAGGTTGTGCCATATTTTGTACTCGCACTGATATTATAAAGTGCCATGAGGGGTTGTGTAGTTTGCCTTTGTTTTGCCATCACATCCTTTTCCGATGAGTGTCCCTCCACGACGACAGTGGATCATATGATTCTAGCCTCATGCATGTGTGCTTTGTTTTGCACACCATTTTTTCAGTTGCAGGTGCTTTCTTGTGCACTTTCAGATGTTGTATCTTCTTCATGCACTACAGGGTGTTGCACACCATTTCAGTTGATCTGTCAGGCTCCCAGTTCACCATTATGGGGGGGTATTATACTATTCGTGCTAATGCTTCCTTGGTTTCGCCTTGGAAGGAATCTTCCATTCTCAGTTGATCAGTGTTTCAGACTATTGGTTCTTGTACCATTTGTATCTTCGTTCCAGGTGTTTGCCTTTGTTTGCCATCTAATTTGAGTAGTTTCGTTTGGGGCACTCATGCAGATTGTTGTCTTCTTGACAGACTATTGGTACTTATTCCATTTGTATCTTCGTTCCAGGTGTTTTCCTTTGTTTGCCATCTAATTCAAGTAGTGTCGTTTGGGGCACTCATGCAGATTGTTGTCTTCTTGACAGACTATTGGTACTTATTCCATTTGTATCTTCGTTCCAGGTGTTTGCCTTTGTTTGCCATCTAATTCAAGTAGTGTCATTTGGGGCACTCATGCAGATTTTGTATCTTCATTCCAGGTGTTTGCCTTTGTTTTCCATCTAATTTGAGTAGTGTCATATGGGGCACTCATGTAGATTATTGTCTTCTTATTCCTGATCATCCTATTTTCAGCGGAGGTTCTTCAACACCATAGCAGTCATCTTTCGATAGTTGTTTGCAGCTTCTTCTGCTTCAGTGATGTTCTTCTTCTTGGCTTTCTTCTTCTTTTTTTGGAGTAGAGCTTTTTCCCATGAGGTTTTCTCTATTTCTCTATTTTACAGAGATTTGGTTGTATTTGGGTACCTGATCTGGCCTAGTTGCCGGGACCCATGTTTGTCTTCTTGCATTGTAGTTACCTTTGATTTTCTGTATTTGTTTGTAGCTGCACTATTGCTCATCTTAAGGGGGGGTGTTAGAGTAAAGGTCTTAACTTAATTATGTTGATTAAGTTACCTTTATTCCCTTCTTAAGATTTCACGTTAGTTTGCATAAAGTGACATTTAATAATTATATTAATTATTAAATGTTATCCTATTAGGGCTTCTATTAGGGTTTTTCCTATTAAGGTTTTATTAGGGTTTGCATGATCTCCTTTTTATAAGGATTGATCCCATTGTATTTCATATCAATTCATTCCCTCATTCTCTCTAATATATACATTTTCAGTTTTCAGAGAACCCTTGCTTGTTTGTCTCCATCTCTTCTTTTGTGATAGGTTATTTGCATGCAGGTGATCTTCGAGGTTTGTGGTGTTGTATTTTCTCAACTCCTACAAAGACACCCTACACATTGACAAACTTGTAAATTAAGTTTCAAACTTGCAACCATCGTCCATATTTTCCAATAGCTCAACCATCTAATCAACACCTAGAGGCTAATATATCAATAAATTAAAATACAAAGAAACTAATAAATGCTATAACTAATTAATAATAGAGTTAATATCATACAATATCGATACATTGGAATGTAAAAAAAGTATGGAAAAATGTACATTATTTCTAATTCATTGGAATGGAAGAAAATGATGAAAAATATGAAAAGTTTCAACTTCTTTGTTAAAAAATAGTTTATTATGTCAAGAGATTGTAGTAAGGCATAGGTGATTGTACACTTAAAAACCAAAACATGGTCTATGTATGTATGTATGTATGTATGCATGTAAAAAATAATCAATATAAAGGTAAAATTGGGAAAAAAGAAACTCATCAAACCATTATGGACAAGCACATAAGGTTTCTTGCAAGTCGAGTGTAACCTACATATCTTTATAGTCCTCAGACACATCAACGATGTTTCTCTCCACCATAGTGTCCAAACACATAGCTCTCCATAGAGGTAATTTTATTCTTGAAACAACATTATTACCTTCTTTCTCAAATTAAAATTTGAACTACTACAATTTACATTTACATATAGCAAGATTTATAGATAGTTGAGTCATACTTTTCCATTATAATGAAAGTTGAAATAACTTGCAGTTTGATACTCTTTTTAAGAACTTATGTTCCATCTATTCTCATTGTAGAGCTCAGATCTACAAATAAAACAATTCCAATAGCATTGACAAGAGAACTATTTTTCTTATTTAAATTGGTAGAAGTAGAATTGATGTATTGGAATTGAGGAGTCATCTTCATAAAGATGGAAATGTGAAGGTGGTCTAGATTGGTCAAAGCTTTTGTTATTTGAACAAATTTTTAACCATGAAAGTATAATGCACTTTTGTGAAAAGAGAGAGTAACTAGTGATATTGGTAAGGGATATTCATGGATGAAAATAAGAATATTATATTTTTTAAATTTAAAATATTATAATAAATATAAGAAGATAAAAATAAAATATTTGAATGTATTATAATGTTGAGTTTTTAACATACAACATTACTGAGTACAAAGTTAAAATAGAGCTTGTGAGGATGTGAAGTGCAGTGAAAGCTTTAACAACTAAGACTACTGGAAGTAGTGAGAAAAAGGTGTCTACATTCTTCAGAGAGGGCACAAATGTACTAGTGGTGCAGTGGTGGAACTTTTTTGTTGCTCTAAGATGGATTTATCATTGTAACAATCTTCTATCTTCCTTTATGTAATCTGGCAGTGAGCCCTTCTTTCTTTTGGGTAGTGAACCCTCCAATAATGAGCATATTGTATTCGATGTTGCAATTACTTTATACTGTGAACTAATCCTTATTGTAGTTTTTCCCTTCTTGGTTTTTCCACATAAATTTGGTGTTCTATGTATGGTGTTGATGTGTTGTTGTTTCTATTATTTACTTTCATACTAAATCAATATAAAAAATTAAGGGTCAATAAGGATCTGAATGTTAATGAGGGTTTTGATGTTTTAATGAATAATTGACTCACCCCTCCCTCTCTGTTGTCTTGTGTATTCCACAAATGCATTATTGTAGTTATTAATATTGTAGAACAATTCGAATGTAATGCAACCATTAATGTAATAAGAGAGATTAATATTTAATATATTATTTGTTTCCATTATAACAATAAAATCAAGAGTTATTTCTATCATTTTTTGTTTGGAATATAATGATATTTTTTATATTAAAGATAGTTTAAACACAACTATTCAAAAAATTCAGTTTCATATAGTGGACTATGCATCATGCACCTACTTACTACTGTTTTCTTCAACAAAATGTACCTTAGAATATATCGATATAACTATTAAGATACTTTCATTCTACTCTTAGGTTGTTGTTATACACATTACAACAACATGAATCTATTGGTTTACATATTTTTTCTTTACAAAAAAAAGGAAAAATTTAGAAGTTCCTAATCTCACTATAAGCATCCATGTTCCTTCAACCTATTGGAGGCTCAATATCGGATAATTCCTCATTGGAATAGACTACTTAAATGGAAAATTTGGATCCCTCATTTTAACATGGAAGTGAGTATTATTATTTTTCTTTATAGTTTCATCTGGTAAGTCCTTGTTATAGTTCTTCAAAAATTCTGACATCTCTCTCAGGAATGGTAGGCTCTCATTCTTATTGAAGGCCCAAGCATGCCCATAACTTATCTTTGTTGTGTTCACTCAGATTGTTCCATCTTCTAACAACTTTAGGAATTTGTGTTTTGATATTTCCATGGTAATGATGACCCGCATAACAACATTGTAAAATATGAGTCTTCTATAAAACTCAGTAAATGACCTCTTAGTTCCCTGAAATGTTTCCTCTTTCCTCTTAATCCAAAATTTCCAAGAATTTAATTAGAGAGAATTAACCAAAATATATATTACATTCTTTATTTAGTCTATTCACGTTTCCAAATAAAATTTCAGTCTAGATAAAGTTAGCTTTCCAACCTTTAAGATAAAAATAAATAAATTTCATACTTCCTTTGCATAAATGCAATAAAAAAAGATGTATTTTATTGTTTTAGGTTTCCTACAAGTGCTACATAATTCAATATCAGTATGGTTAATTTTGCAAGGTAATATAATGATATTGTTAATACATAAACATTAATTTAATATCTAACTTATCTAAGATCTAATTGAATTCTAGGTTTAATCGTGTTATTAATCAAATAATGTGTTTGTGAAATGTTAAGAATTAGATTTGCATTATTATCTTTACTCGGGACATTGCATAAATATCTATCACCCTTAAAAAAAATAAGTAAGAAAAAATAAAAAAACAATATCAAATGGTTGATTGTAACAAAGGATTTGCAATGATTTTCACTTCCACACTTATTTATCATGGAATCTCAATAATTAATCATAAAATCAAGTCCGAGTTATAAATATTACTAATTTAAATCTAAATTTTTAACTTATTTTAATTTAAATATTATTTTTGAAGTAATTTTTGATAAGTGTTTCTAAACTCGGTAAGTAATAATAATTATCATATAAATAAAAAGATACATGAGTTACCAATACATTAGCTTAAGGTATAACACTTAATCATCATTTCTTATTTTAAATCCATTTTGATAGAACAATCAAATAATTTTTAGATTTAGAAATTTAAAATAGTTTTTAATAATGTTTGATTCATAAAGAGTCATTCAAGTCTTCCCATGGATACTCTAAATGGAGAAAAAAGTTAACTAAGTGTGAGAGAAAATGAGTTTCTAAATGGAGACTAAGTTAACTTATTAGTGATGATGGAGTTGAGTGATAATTCCAAAATGAAAATTATGATTTGAAAATGGATAATTAGATTGCATTCAATTAAATAATAAAATATTATTCAATTAAATAGGTCATGGAATTGAATGGTAAATTATTATTATTCAATAAATGATATTATGCAATACATAATAAATGATTATTAATGGACAATTAATGTGATGATTAATCAATGATTAATTAATGGATGTAATTAATGATTTAGGGAATGATAAGATGATAATTAAGGTCGATGGTTAGGAGGAATATCTTAGGTTTCTACAAGTCCAATAACCAACAAACCACCCTTGCAGAGATACCTTCAAAGCTACCATTATAACTTCAAGTTGCACCTAGAGACACCCTACACATTGACAAACTTGCAACCATCGTCCATATTTTCCAATAGCTCAACCATCTAATCAACACCTAGAGGCTAATATATCAATAAATTAAAATACAAAGAAACTAATAAATGCTATAACTAATTAATAATAGAGCTAATATCATACAATATCAATACATTGGAATGTAAAAAAAAAGTGGAAAAATGTACATAATTTCTAATTCATTGGAATGGAAGAAAATGATGAAAAATATGAAAAGTTTCAACTTCTTTGTTAAAATATAGTTTATTATGTCAAGAGATGGTAGTAAGGCATAGATGATTGTACACTTAAAAACCAAAACATGGCCTATGTATGTATGTATGCATGTAAAAAATAATCAATATGAAGGTAAAATTGAGAAAAAAGAAACTCATCAAACCATTATGGACAAGCACATAAGGTTTCTTGCAAGTCGAGTGTAACCTACATATCTTTATAGTCCTCAGACACATCAATGAAGTTGATCTCCACCATAGTGTCCAAACACATAGCTCTCCATAGAGGTACTTTTATTCTTGACATGTGATGAGTATTGGGCCAAAACTAGTGAGTTGAGGTAGAGTAGAGATGGCTTGGATTAATCTCACTAGTTCCCAAACAACTCTTAAATAATACAATAAAATAACTTTTAAAGTAAATAAAATAATTATTAAATAAATAAATAAAATACAATAATTCTTAAATAGTTTTAAATTAAAATAAAATCACTCTGAATAAATAAAATAACTCTCAACTAGATAAAATAACTTTCTCAGTAAATAAAATAACTGTTAAATAAAATAACTTGACATTAATATCTTCAATTTTTTGATTAAATGCATTTAAGATAATATCTACACTAAAATATTTACATACAACTTATGTCTATTATTATCAATGTTATGTTAATTTTATAGCACTTATTAAATATTCTCTTAAAAATTATTCCTAAAAAGGGCAAATATTAAATCTAATAAGCTATATTATAGAAATTGTTAAGTGGAATGCGAAGAGACGTTTGAGAATACAAAGAGTTTCAATTTCTTCCCTTGAACACAGCCTATATATATGCATACAACTTACAGCCATTACTATCTTCTTCACAGAGTAGATACATAAGCCTGCAAAATTATTTTAGCGATTATTCCTCATGGCATCTCCTACAAATCCACTAACGAGCACTCCATGTAAGTAAAACGTTCTGTTAATTGTAGACTGCTTTAATTTTTCAGTTTTGTTTTTCTTCTGGATTTTTTTTGTTTGTGCAGCAAAAGCTGAGAATGAGGAGAGGCAAGGTAAATCTGAAATTACAAGGCCAATCAGCAGTCCAAGGAATCCAAAGATTGAGGAATCCCAGCCAAAGAGAGACCGCCGAGTGTCATACAATGAAGCATCCTACTGGTTCTATCCTGAGGCACCTGGGAACAATTATGATGGTGTGAATAATGAGAAAAATGGTGATTTGGATGCTGACAAGAATGATGATGTGGATGATAAGAAGAATTATGATGTGGGTGTCGATGAATATAAAGAAGATGATGAAATGACTCCCCCACCAAGCCCTGTGAGACACCTAGATGCAGCTCGTACTCCACATGTCAGTAGGAGGCCCAAATCACATTTTGTGACTCCTGGCAAGACACCATTTTCTTATAATCCACTCCATGTGGCACCCACTCCAACGCCATATAACACCCCAGCTGGTAGTGCAAAGAGAGAACATGTCAAGTCAGCATAACATCAGTCACCTCTGTCTTCTCATTCTGTTGGGCCAAAGGCAACATTCAAAATGCCCAAAAGAAACCTGGTAAAAAAGATGAATGTTATTTTTGAAATTGATGAGGGAAAGGATATGTGCATTTTCTGATTTATCTATATTAGTACTTTCAATTTTTAAATATAATCCAACACTTTATATAATACAATGTTTCATTCTCATTTTTAAAAATTGTTTTCTCTATAAGATATATAAAATAAAAGAACAAGCTAAGTAATAAATTGCATTAATCTCTTCCTTACAAGAATCACAACACATCCATAAGATTCCTTAACAATGAAACATTATTATCTTTTTTCTCAAATTAAAATTTGAACTACTACAATTTACATTTACATATAGCAAGATTTATAGATAATTGAGTCATACTTTTCCATTATAATGAAAGTTGACATAACTTGCAGTTTGATACTCTTTTTAAGAACTTATGTTCCATCTATTCTCATTGCAGAACTCAGATTTACAAATAAAACAATTCCATTGACAAGAGAACTATTTTTCTTATTTAAATTGGTAGAAGTAGAATTGATGTATTGGAATTAAGGGGTTATCTTCATAAAGATGGAAATGTGAAGGTGGTGGATTGGTCAAAGATTTTGTTATTTGAACAAATTTTTAACCATGAAAGTATAATACACTTTTGTGAAAAGAGAGAGTAACTAGTGATATTGGTAAGGGATATTCATGGATGAAAATAAGAATATTATATTTTTTAAATTTGAAATATTATAATAAATATAAGAAGATAAAAATAAAATATTTGAATGTACTATAATGTTGAGTTTTTAACCTACAATATTACTGAATACAAAGTTTAAATAGAGCTTGTGAGGATGTGATATATTTTTAGAGACCTTTCAATTATCAAAATATTTTAGTAGTGTAGAAAAAATTGTTAACATGGAAGGATTAAACAATGTTCATTAAAGGGTTTCAAATTTCTTGAAATTTAAGTTTTTCAAAAATTATTGTATTTTAATGTCCTTATATATTTTTTCAGCTAAGAAATTATGGTGACAATTTTTTGTTCAAAAATTTTTAGAATTATGAATTGTATTTATCAAATTATTGTGTATGATTGAATTGTTCATCATGCAAACTTTTCACAAACTATTCATTTTGTTCAATGCATAGAGCTGCTAGCCAAAGAGCTTCTATCAAGAAGTATTTCTATCCAATTTTAAAATGAGATGAAAATCAATCTTTCTACCATATTTGTATGGTTGTATCGAATGGTTTCATATTCTTGGCAAATTTATACAAAGAACAAATTACAAGAATCAATTTGCATCTTGATTTTCCAAATGTTTTTGGTTTATTATCCATGTAAGCCCTTGTGACAAAATGCCTTTCACAATGAGGTGCAGATTTGAAAACATTGTTCCTTGTTCCTAACATTGTTCGTACTCTTAGCAGGTGCACTGATACTGTTCTCACTACAATCCCACAAAGGCCTAGTATCTTTGACTGTCTTTGCTGTTGTCTGATTTGACTGAATAGCAACATTTAAGGCCCACATCCACTGTGCCAACAAAGTCACAAAGTGGGCATGATTAGCAATCAAACCTGTAGTTCTCCACATCCAATAGAGGACTATTCATGGAATCATCATCATCTTCTGTGCCAAGAAAACAATTACTTCAGGAACAAGATGCATAGGCTTATTTGAATTCCTCTATCACATAACTATCTGAATACCATTTTAGGCCTTTCAATCCTTGCACTGTAGACCTTTTGATCGTTTTGAGCTCCTGAACTCATTCACTACTTGGGTGCCAGAACCTGCTGCATCCTTGCTTCTACTGTACCCTAAACATCATTGAACCAATTAAGACAATCACTTGAAAAACCAAAAGATGGGTGGTTAAGAAAAAACCAGACTGTCAACCTTCACTTTGAAATGCCTGAATTTAGCTTCCTTGGTCTGACCAATGCAATGAATGGACTCTAGATATTTGCAATGAATGAACGTTAGGTCGGTTGAGTGGCTGCTCAGTTCAGCAGTTTTGTTTGACTTCTCTTCGCTTAACAGCTGTCAAGTAATTTACTATTTTTAGCTTTTGGTCGAGTTTGTTTAGGGAGAATCTCTAGTGAACTGAGCAGTTGGTGGGGTTCGTAGGATTAGAGAGTCAGTCTTGGAAGGAAATTAGGATCAGAAAGTTTTATGAGCTCAGAGAAGCCTCCAAACAGAAGAATCTTGTTGTACCTATTCAATGCTGTAGCTATTCTGCAATTTTCTAGTTAATTAAATAATAGATGAACTACTGAGTATGCATTTCTTTTGGTTGTTGAGTGGGTGTATCTATGTCTTCATGATTCTCTGGTGATGCAGTTGTTTTTATTCTCAAGGGTAAGGCAGAACAGAGTATATTTTGAGACTAACTTGCAGGTTCGAGAAGTCTGAACTGCATCATTTTCTCAGACATTTGAATGGCTTCCCTTCCAAGACCGTTTTTTCCATATCCAATAATAATTGAGGTTCATGAGACAACACTTCTTTCAGGCATTTCCTCAAGCACTTGATGAGCAACATCAATGCTCCCAGACTTAGCATACATAATAATGAGAGAATTTTTTAAAGTAACATCCAATTTGAGTCCAGTTTTGACTATATGATAATGAATTTGTTTGCCCGATCGAGGATTGCTATGCACACATGCTTGCAAAAGACTCGCGATGGTGAAGAAATCTGATGTCATGCCTGCCTGTTGCATTTGATGGAAGATTACTAAAGCTTCTTCTTTGAGTATATGCTGTTATAATTGACTCTAGGAAAATTCACCATCAACAATTCACTGTCAACAATTCATTTCGTGAATAATTCCTGTAATGCTGTAAGTCCGTTGTGAGCATGTTGATGAACTTGTAACAGTCATTCAGCCTAGCATTGCGTCCCTTGTAATCTAGTATTCAGTCTGTAGGGGTCATCTTACAATCTGGCACTGTTTACTGTGTAAAATCAGACACTGTGTAAGCAATGTTTAAGTGAAATTGTTATCATTGCAATCTGCACTTAGCTGTAAGCTCTCTTGGTATTCTGAGTTAATATTACAGTCATTATAACACTCAGAAAAGGTCTTTGTAACCCTTCTTTTATCACTCTGAGTATTGCTAAACTGCTGTTCAAAACTGGGTCTCATGCTTGACAATTTGGGAGTCTTTCTGAGATTGTAAAGGCCTGCAATTGATTTCTGAGTATGCAATAGTCTGATATAAATCTCTATACACCATTATATTGAAAAATCAGTCTCAGGTGAAGTTAGTTTTGCTCAAGAATCTTTCAAATATTATTCATGCTTGTACTTGACTATGCTAATCAATAAATTTATGATGTTGTGATAAATTTGATAACATTAAAAACTTATCAAACTGAAAACTCAATTGAAAATCTCTACAGCTTCGGGAAAGGAACATTACAAAACATGTGAATCCATTGTGTCGTATCCACCAAACTATTTGCATACTTACATACATACATAAAATAAAAAATACACAAACATAAGTATAAAATGGCACCTTTTAGTATACATCAATAAATAAAACGTATATTTTAAGCTAACTAGGTGCATGAGAGACTAGATTAAATACATCAACCATGAGATAAACATAAATTAATACGAAATATCAAAAATGAAAGTTACATCAAATGCATGCATGTATCAACAAATTAAGTAAACATGATACACTAGGGGATACTCATAATATAAGTGTACAATTGTGAAATCTCCCCATGCAAGGTGGAAAATCCTCTGACTTCTACTTTGTCATCTCCTCTTGATATCCACTAAGTCTAACCACAAAGGGGTCCTTTACTTGAGAAGATATTGGTGTGAAATCCCACGTAAAATAATGTCTTGAGATCCCATCTTGTGAAACAGTATGTGATCTTTAAACAATAAAAATCTCTCTAAGTATGACAACTTTGATGTATAGTGTAATAACTCTAGTCCTCTAATACAGTATGTGGTTCTTTCATGAAATATGGGAGCAAATGCATTAGTATGTCTTCATATTAATATAAGCCTAAGCCTTTGTAGACACTCTAAGAGTGCATCATTATCTTTCTCCATGACGAGAGTGAAAAGATCTAGGGATACAATTCTAATCAAGTCTCTTTATCAATCGACAATACCTGTATGGTAAAACAAATAGAAAAATATTAGGTTTTTGTCAAAGAATAATCAAATTATAGGATACAATAAGATGAGACAAGAGTGGAGAAGAAAAGTAATCATACAGATATACTAGTTATATAAGATATCACATATTTTCGGGTGATTCCATAATATTGAGTTACATTTTTTTGGTCAAACTTGACATTGAAATCAATATTTTTCACAAGATCTTCATTTTCTCACCTATAACAACTAAACTATTAAAAATATGAAGATGAAACAAACTAGTGATTTGTGAGATTTTGTGTGTAGATTCCAATTATATATATATATATATATTAAATTAAAAATAAATTGTGAATTCTTTTATATAATTTTAAATAATTTATTTTTTCTACTAAACAATATTTTTAAAAAGTGATGTTTACTGTGTAACACTTTTTTTTTTATAGAAATGATACAATTCTAATTTTTAAAATACAAATTTGTTACACCAATATAAAATAGCAATTTATATTTATTCATATATTCTGGAACCCAAACTCAATCTCTCCAAGTGAAGCATAGGCAAGCATATATGCAATATGTGATGTTTCTACTATATGATACTTACAATGATCTCCACCAAACATGCTTGTAAACTCATGACAATGATGTAAAAACTTTTCTTGTTAATGGACAAATTGGAAAAAAAGTAAAAACTGCTTTAGTATAAAGGTTGTATGCATTTGTGCAAGAATAAAATAACATCATGTAGGTTACAAGATTTTGTCATCAATCTGTTTGTGCTTATTAAATGTCGTTTTCAAGTTCACTGTACTTATTGAATGTCGCTTTCAAGTTCACTATACTTGTAATATTTGTGTTTTCTTGAATGCCAAATTCATCGTTCAAAACATGAAAATCCACCCCAGAATCTGAACTTCTAAAGTTGATCTTCAACTTGTAGAAGCCCACAAGGATAGGTATCACCATTTGATATGGGACAAATACTAGACAAGGAGTAGCATGTGCTAGACTAGG
Source organism: Sequoiadendron giganteum (assembly GCA_007115665.2). NCBI lineage: Eukaryota > Viridiplantae > Streptophyta > Pinopsida > Cupressales > Cupressaceae > Sequoiadendron > Sequoiadendron giganteum. The sequence continues at coordinate 373,250,060 of CM021106.1, forward strand.
CTTGACATGGTATATATTTCTCAAGATTCAACATATTTGTTCAGAACATGCTCCTGTTGCACTCTCCCATACATGGATATTTGGATCACCATGATATTTTCTTGTGTGCTGGTTCAAAAGTACTTGATGAACTAAGATGATATTGTACATAGTATTGCATAAGCAAATAGGTTTGAAATCCTTAGGTTTTCTAGAAGCGGTCTTTTTGGGAATGAGTGCTATGAAAGTAGCAATGAGTGCCTTTAAGACAAAACATGATCCCTGAATCACTTCATAGAGCTCCTCGTCCATTACATTCCAAAACTTTTGGAAAGAGAAGGCACAAAAACCATTTGGGCCTAGGATTTTGACACCTTCAATTCTAAAAAAAGATGTCTTAACTTCTTCCATGACAACATCGTTAGCTACATTCTTCCTTAATGACATTTTTAGCTACTTTATTAGAATTTAGAATCATCATCCAAGGTCGGGATATGATTCAAGAAGAGATCTTGCTTTTCTTCTCTTTTTTGTCTTCATTTTCCTCTCTTCATAATCCAAGAGAATGCTGCTTTTAGAATTGAAGGTGTCAAAAATAAGTAACAAGTTATAAAGATCGGTATGATTGTCAGTTGTAGAATCTTACATTTATGATTTCCAATAGAATTTTCAAAGCTAACAAGACTACAAAGAGAAGTGTAAGAAAATTTTTGTTATCAAATTTCAATAAATGTAAGGGTTTGGTGAGTTTACGATAGAGATGGTAGTAGTGGTACTCATTTTATGAAAGCTTCATAAGGTAATTAATATTCATAGAAATTTTGGAAAGGATTTCAATGTCAACATAGTTTTACCACTTCAATTGTAATCTATCTGTATTTCCCAACGCAAGATCATCCTCAGACTCATCCTTAGACTCATCCTCTCTTTGTTGAATGGTGTCTACATGCAACATGTAGACACCATTCAATTGAACTATGAGATTCCTCTCTTCTTCTATTAGGATGTAAGAAAAATCATTTGAGAGGGTTTTTTGGATCTTAGCCATTCTACTTTCAAGGAGATCCTTTCTCTGAAAAGGTTTCAAAAGACTTGGATATTCCACTCTTCCAGTCTGAGTTTTATGAATTTTAACTTTTTGTCAAACATGCACATCTTAGTGCGATGGTCAACTGTTTGGGTGAGCTAGGAGTTAGTGACAACCATTTCAAAGTTTGGGTTTTCCATCTACACTTTTTCAAACCTGAAAGACACTCTTCTAGGGAATTTGTTCTTGTCTATGAGCCAGTAATTCGAATCAACTTCAAATAGGGTTAGGATTAGGATTCAAATAGCTTTATGGTTAGGGTTAAGCTTCAATTTGGGTTAAGGTTCAATTGATTAAAAATAGGCACTTTGAGAAGGATATCTCTCGATGTACTTTACATGTATTTTTAAAATATAGGTATGCTAGTTAATTTTCTAAGTCAGAGTAATTATAATTTGGACAGAAGTGTATTGTGTATGACATAAATTTTTTTTTATGCATTTGAATTAACTTATTCATTTTTTGTTGGAATAAGGACATCAATACCTAGGGGAGATGTATTTTTTAGAATTTTTTTCTCTATTCTCCTATTTTTCATATGTGTGAAACAAAGACCTTGATGTTCATTGAAAATCCTATTCTCAAAAGAAATAAAAAATAAATATAATAATCAAATTAACTATATTTAAAATTATATTTTTTGGGAAGCTTATAATAAGGGCTACACACTTACAAAACATAAATTTTAAATGAATTCATTTGATCCCCTAAAAGGTAAATCAAAAGTGGTTTTTTATTAGCATTTTGATACGTGTAGAGGAGACTACATTATAGGTATGGTTTGAAACTAGCAAGGTTCTATCCAAAAAAAAATTGATTTAAGAGGGTTTGATCAAACCCTCTTTAATTAAAATCCTTTAAATTAAACATTTATAGGCTTAAATCATTATATTTTCTAAAAATATGTGATTTTAGGCAAAAATCAGAATGTCTCAAAAAGTGTAACCCATTATTGTGATAGCACCCCCTCATTTCATTTTTTATCAACTCTATAAAAAGAATAAATTGAGATGTAGGTATACCCTCCTTTAGTACCTCATTATCTTTTGACACCCTCGTTCTCTACATCCTCTATAAATTAGTCATCATCATGATCATCCAAGTCACACTCTTTATTCTAATCCAAGTAGCCCCTACATTCATAAAGTCCTCTCTAATTTTATCCTTATAAAGTTCATGCAATATGACTCCTTGAGGTAAGAGAGAGGAAAAGGGGATGAACCTACCATGCCAAAATCAAATCCCAAGAAATAAAAAAATATAAAATCTAATGGAAATTAATGAACTAAAAATGTAAGGGAATTCCTAACCTAAGCAATGGCCTAAAGAAACAAGTGAAATGATATTTAATAAAAAATTCTAAGAAAAGTCAATAGAAGTTAAATTAAAGGAAAATGAGGGATTTTTTCTTAGATTTTACACCTAAGGGACCACGTGAGGCTAGGTTGCTTCCATAGTCATTATCTCCTCATTGATAAATTTTCATAGATTATTCTTGTGAATGATTTTATAATTGTTTGACCATTTTATCTCCTTTTCCCTCTTTCCTCTCTTATGTTATCTTCACTATGCAAGTTAAAATGGCCTTTTTTTTTTTGTCTACTTTTGCTTTTATATGGTATAGTTTTTTCCATAATGTTTTTTTAATAATTTTTATAGGTCATGAAGGCAGAGCAAGGTGGCACACGTATTCACTAGAATCTAAAAAAACAATGTGTCCTCTTATTCTTGATTCCCACTTATATTGAGCTAGTCAATTGTTAGAATGTACTTGAGTGTAACATGCTCAATTATATTTCTACCATTAAACCAAAAAATGACATTATGAATATTAATATCTATGACACAAATTCCATAGCTAATTCCATTTAGCACTTTTATGTTCATAAATCATTAATATTTATGACACAAATTCCATAGCTAATTCCATAACTTTAGTATGTTATTACTCGGATACCGTGACACTTAGAAACTTTTCGTCTAGTCTTATAGGATTGCGTTGAGCCCCTCTATAAAAACCTCTCTTGATTTTGGCTATATCAGAGTGGTTTTCCCATGGTGGCAGATTTTCACTTGATGGAAAAAGCATCAAATGCAAGCAGTGCAAGGTTGCAAAGTGGTGCAACTTCCGTTCTGCAACTTGTGTGACCAAGAGGACTATTCCAACACATCCAAATAGGTATGTTTACGCTATGCATGGTCCTCTTTCGCATTGAAACACGTGGAATCACTCTAAGCTATGTTCCACGGGATCGATCCCTTAAGGGTCCAAAGTGCAAAATAGCTGCAAACTTTAGCATGCTATTATTTAGATACCGTGACACTTAGAAACTTCTTGTCTGATCCTACAAAAAGGCGTTGGGGCCCTCTAGAAAAACATCTCTCGGTTTTGGCTATCTTGGAGTGGTTTTCTCGTGACGGCGGATTTTCACTTGATGGAAAAAGTGTCAAATTCAAGTTGTGCAAAGTTGCAAAGTGGTGCAACTTTCACTCTGCAACTTGTGTGACCAAACTAATTGATCCAACACATCCGAATAGGTATGTATATGCTAGGCATGGTCTTTTTTTGCATTGAAACACGTGGCATCGCTCTGAGCTACGTTCCACCGGATCAATCCCTTAAGGGTCCAAAGTGCAAAATGGTTGCAAACTTCAGCATGCTATTACTCAGATACCATGACACTTAGAAACTTATTGTCTAATCCTATAGGATTGCGTTGAGCCCCTCTACAAAAATCTCTCTCGGTTTTGGCTATCTCAGAGTGGTTTTCCCGTGGTGGCAGATTTTCACTTGATGGAAAAAGCATCAAATGCAAGCAGTGCAAAGTTGCAAAGTGGTGCAACTTTTGTTCTGCAACTTGTGTGACCAAGCAGACTGTTCCAACACGTCTGAATAGGTATTTTCACACTAGAAATGGTCCTCTTTCGCACTGAAACATGTGGAATCACTCTGAGCTATGTTCCACTGGATCGATCCTTTAAGGGTACAAAGTGCAAAATGGATGCAAACTTCAGCATGCTATTACTTAGATACCATGATACTTAGAAACTTCTCATCTAATCCTACAAAAAGGCGTTGGGCTTCTCTAGAAAAACCTCTCTCGGTTTTGGCTATTTTGGAGTGGTTTTCTCATGGCGACGGATTTTCACTTGATGGAAAAAGTGTCAAATTCAAGTTGTGCAAAGTTGCAAAGTGGTGCAACTTTTGCTTTGCAACTCGTGTGACCAAGCAGACTGTTCCAACATGTCTGAATAGGTATTTTTACGCTAGGAATGGTCCTCTTTCACACCGAAACACGTGGAATCGCTCCGAGCTATGTTCCACCGGATCGATCCCTTAAGGGTCCAAAGTGCAAAATGGCTGCAAACTTCAGCATGCTATTACTTGGATACCGTGATGCTTAGAAACTTCTCATCTAATCCTATAGGATTGTGTTGAGCCCGTCTACAAAAACCTCTCTCAGTTTTGGCTATCTCGGAGTGGTTTTTTAGTGGTGGTGGATTTTCACTTGATGGAAAAAGCATCAAATGCAAGCAGTGCAAAGTTGCAAAGTGGGTCAACTTTCATTCTGCAACTTGTGTGACCAAGCAAACTATTCCAACATGTCCAAATAGATATTTTTATGCTAGACATGGTCCTATTTTGCACCGAAACACATGGAATTGCTCTGAGCTATGTTCCACTGGATCGATCCCTTAAGTTGGAGGAGTCTAAAGTTACAAATTTGTAAGTTGCTTAAAGCAACAAATTTGAAATGATATTGAATGTCCCACTTAGCACTCATTGCATCTAGGTGATGCTCATAGAGGTGAGGCACTAGGCCTTCCCGGGAGGTCACCCATCCCAGTATACTCCAGCTCAAGCACTTAACCACAAAGTTTTTTCCCCAAGGTTAAGCCCACTTAGCTTGCAACCCCATTTGCAAAACCTTCAGCAAGTGTTGTGCCTTATGAAACATTCATTATCGAGCCCCTTTAGCTCATCAATTGATAAGTAGGAGGTATTTTCTACAATGTGTCAAATTGTGATATTGCTATCAGGATTCCATTGTGTAGTTTTTGAGTATAAAAGAGAATAAGAAGGGAAGATCAGGGTAATCAATTTGCAGAATTATTTTTATTATTGAATTACCTAGTGTGGGATTGGTCTATATGAACAAAAAATTATAATATGGGAGTATACGTTTCAAGCATATAATCTAGAAAGGACTCAAAGTAAGATGCATGAGTACAAAGTATCCATCAGGAAAGGCATCCCAATTCTCAAGGCCTATATATCAATGATAGGCAGATTCATATTCGGAGCTAGCACATGATTTTAATTGATTAATTAGAAACAACTATTATAGTTATTTATCAAATTAATATTTGAATTAGATTTCATATTCAAAATTTATTTCATTTATAATTTGGGGACTCTGTTATATATCTTAATAATATTGGATGACAACCTTTGTCAATCCAATAAGAAATAAATCAAAAATCTATTGATCCAGAGCTCGAGTCATTACAGTATTATTAGAGTGAATGAACTTTCTATCCTTTGGGTATTACAACAAATTTACTTTCCATTAGAAGCATGGCAACCGATGATAGTGGTTGGCAAGATTAATTTATGAATCAAGTAGTAAGCTTACTAGTTTATCTTAAAGGAATGCCATTATGGTCACATTGAAAAGAATAGAGGAATGTTTAAGCTTTATTGAGCAGCCATTTGTAGTATTAGATATAGCTCTAGCTTCTACAGTATTGCACATGATTGCAGACAGTTTCAAAGATCTAGATGACATCAATAGTTCACATTACTCAAGAAGGATGAACTTCTTAAAGACATTTGCGAAAATCAGGACAAGTAACCTTCTTGTGGACTTAGGGTTGCAATATTTGATCTACAACATGTTCCACCATTTCTTTAGTAGGATCAAGAACACACATAATGAAGGTGTGTTTGTAGCCATGAAAGATTATGGTTCGAACTATCCAGAAGAGTGATGTTTTATCTCAACCAACCATATCTATACCATGGTTTGTTTGGAAACAGGGATGGGTTCTCTCTTCATCGGCATATACATTATTCCTATGTCTTCACACCAGTGTTACAAGACTTGGACTCGCCTCAGACTTGACAAGCCAATTTTTGACTTGGACTCGGGCTCAGAGCCTAGACTCGACAAATAGAAAAACCTAAGAAATTCAAATATTTTTAAGGATTTAAAAATTGTTTCATGCACCCTTTAATAAATAAACCTTAAAGACACAATAGCATCATTAAATAGAAATTACTATGATCCCATACACAAACATACATCAATCACATAAGTATAAGCGCAAATTTTAGCTTAAGGAAATAACACATTTAGATATATAAATATTGTGATATTGCTATCAGGATTTAATTGTGTAGTTTTACAAGTCAAACTCATTGACCCATGATTCATGAGTAGTGGTTCACAAGAACCCATCTCTCATGATAATGAATGGTTCATAAGGAGGAAGATAAATCTTCATAATTTCTTCTATCACAAATGAGATAAGTGCTTGGTTTCATGAAGGTCATGAGATAACCATTAATGGGGAGTGGATACATGAAGAACTGATGGAGAATGATAATGGCTTCAGACCTGCTATAAAGGAAAAAAAAAATTGTTTCAATGATGCAAGAGGTTTTTGGTTTCACTACCAAAATGAGCCTATGAAGAATGCATGTGAAACTCCTTTTGACCTTGAGGGTGTTCTTACTCCATCTCAAGGATCATGCATTGAGGATGACATAGATCAATGCTAGGGCTAACCAATTAATAATTATACACGTGAATAATTCAAACATGTACATGTCAATAAGGGAAGTACAAGTACTCAAAAACACGTAAACCTCAAAAAGTATACACATGAATACATAGTATACACAAATTAAAACAAAGTATATGCACAAATACAAGGTATATGCATGAAAAAATGTAAGCCACAAAGTATATATTCGAACACACGTAAGTCACAAAGTATACACGTAAGTTGTAAAGTATACACTTGAATACATGTAACTCATATCTATTGAACCATCAATTTAGAATGCAAATATGGACATGCATCGATAAAAGATATTTGTATTAACCAAATAGCCATGTAGGCATACATCAATATATGTCGATATAAGTATAAAATATATGTACAAAATAGCCATATAGGCTTACGAGAATGCCATCTAGGCATACAATGTCAAATATGTCCAATAAAAAATATTTACAAAACTGCCATGCAGGCATACAACAAAGGACTCTGGAATCAAAAGTCATTTCTCTCCATGCCCTAGAAATAAAATCTTTCCCTTTCCTTTTCGCTTGGATGGTGATAGGTCTATCCTTCATTTTTGTTGCGCTCATGGAGTGCTCCTGCTACTCCTCCTAGGGTTTAGTTCATGGTGAAGTTTTAACTGTTACAATAAGAATTCAAGACATGAATATATAGAAATTACATTATAAAAAATGATATATTTGACAAAATAATCACTTACAGCCATCTCACGATCTCTCTCCATGAGGGAAATATTCTCACACCCATGCTCAGGCGTGCTCAAACCTTGTATAAACCATACAAATAGAAATTAAACTACGTGAATCAATAATGGTTTGATTTTTCACTAACTAACATCTATAACAACAAATGTAAATTGAAATTTACTAATTTGCCTCATACCTCTTCTACCAGAGCCATCGAGGATTGTATAGCAGATGTCACACCAATATCCATTGCCCTCATCACATTTAGAGGTGTATCATCTCACAACAACTGAAAATAAAACAACAGATTATTCAACGTAATCAACGATGTGCATGTATAAACTACACAAATCTATTAAGTACTTGATTCATTAGTTAAACTCTTTATTCTATTACCTGCATGAAGGTTTGAGTAAATCCACCGCTACTAGGAAGTGTTCCATAAAAACCTCCAATATTAGTCTGTTCAACATCCAAAATTGCATATTAAATTACCATTCGTAAAAAAATGCTATTAACATGCAATAAATTTATAATTATTTACTAGTTACATACCCTAGCGATAGGTGTACTGCAGAAATAGGTTGGTGAGGGTCCGGTGTATCCAGTCTCAACACTGTGACCCTGCAATTTTATTAAAATCATAAAACATTTTTAGTTAATCTTGCATTTCAAAATCAAAATTTAATAAATTAAATTCAATGAACACATGTACTAACTTTTACCTGACTATCAATGCCATATGCCTCATGCAAAATGTCAGCTGCCCTCTCCATCTCCATAGTTGTAGACGGATCCTGTGTACCAATCTCTTGAGGGTCGGTGGGGTCATGTGAACAAGTGGCCCCGCAAGATTGACACACATGTGTTTGAAGGCCACCACTCGAAGACTCCCCTGGATGGCATTGTAGAATAGGGCTAGTATGATGGATGACACTCTGGGTCAAAGTGTTGATTGCCTGCAATGTCTCTAGGTTAGCACTTTCCTTCGTGACGAAAGGCATAACAACATGCTCACGAAGTGGCCTAGCAAGAGCTCGTCTACCTTGCCATGTAGGATCCGGCTGTGCACCAAGTCTATCCTGAGCTGACCCCCCACCTCTCCCTTGGAAATCCCTCATATCAAAATAATTTGGGATTTTGTTCAATATGAACTCACTGTATAGTTTCCTAAGGAAATATTGCGGGACCTCGCAATTGTTGGACGGTGGGTAATCGAAGACCATGTACCACCTATCATAAAATCGGTCCCTAAACTGTTGGTGGTGGCACCAATGGATAGGAAACCTCTTCGCATTGAGGGTAAGATTTTGATTTGTACGTGGGTCGGTGAATAATGAGCACAAATCACCTTTTGTAATTTTTAAATCCTTCACATCCTTGTATGATAATTTATTTGCATAATAGTCCCTAGCCGCTTGCCTCCTATCTTGCCATCCAGTTATTTGTTTGCTAATTGAATCTACGTTTTTTAACATATCTTTCAATGAATTTGCTAGGGTCATTCTTTTTGTGGTTAAACCATTTGGATCACTCAACCTATTGATCAAATCCTCAATTTTTTTTTGTTGCTCTCAATTTCACTCATTAAATTTTGTTGAGTGTCAGGAGGGGGTTGAGTGATTGGTGGAGGAGGTTGATGTTGTGGTTGATTTTGATCTTGAGGATTTGGTTGGTCTTCCTATTGAGGATTTTGAGGGTTTGCAGGTTGATTTGCATCTCCTAAATATTCAAACAAATAGATGTCAAATTCAACCTAAAACTAACAAATTCAAAACAAAAACCATAGAATCCTTACCTCTCACAGCTCCTCGTCGTCGTGGCGCCATCATTGTGAAGAAATAGGGATTGTTGGTGAATAAATTATCCTCCTAGAACGCGAGCGCGATATTGTGGGGTTTTTGGCCGCAGCTGCAACACAAAAACCAGTCGAAATGCAAATGAGATATTTGCATTTGTTTTTTTCTTTTAACAGTCAATAATGCGAGCGCATCATAACACACTTGCATTATTGGTTTGTAGTTGTCGAGCCTCAACCTCGGCATAACGCGAGCACATTATAACGCGCTCGCGTTATGGTTTTCAAAAAAACATTTAGAGGGTGTCCACGGAATTGCTACCCATTTCCATGCACCCGCCCATATATATATATATACATTTAAATATGTACATTTTCCTTCCTTAGGATTATATACATATGCACCTATATTCAAGGGACACATAAATAATTTCTTTTCAACTTACATATATTTCTTGTCCATTTCTTTTCCTCATTTAAATACTAATTCAAATTTGTTTAAAAAACAAACAATGCAAGCAATTTTGCACACGACAATTATATGTGATGAAATGAGTTTCTTTTCAAATTTGTTTTGAATATCAATTTGGATCAAACACTTAGGTAAGGAAAGAATGCATTGATTCATTTTTTTTCATAAATTAAAATTCTCACATCGAATATAAATGAAATTCATCAACTTTTCTAACATATGCAAATGTCATGATCTACTGTGGTGTGTGAGATTCCAGATTCCATTCTTGCTTACCGTGGTCATCTAGCTAAGCATGCCTACCTCAATCAAGTTCTCATCCTTCAACTTGTTTCTTGCACACACATTCTTACACTTGTCCACTTATCAGTAACCTTTAACCAATAATCTCATGAAATAATTTCTTTAATCATAAAATTACATAATATTCATTTTAAATTTCGTCATTGCATTTTATCAAATTCCTTTTAAATAAAAATGATAAATTCTATTTTCCAAATATTTCAATTTCCTCACTATTTAAAATGCGGTAATGAAATTGAGATATGACATCGAGTTAGTTCATTATTTATGTAGGTCTATACACATGATAGTGAAAAAATGTATTTGTGTGGGTCCCAGATGCCTATTTTAGGAACACAAATTTCCTTCTATGTAGACTACCATATTGAAGGGGGGAATATGTAAGAACCCAAAATTGTATTGGTTGACATACAATTTTAACTATGATTTAGAGGTCTAGTTCATGACCCACCCAAAGTACTCATTTCACCTCATGTATTTTTCTATCTTGATGGAAGCCTCACTAACGCCTTGATTCCTTTATCATGTGTCCTCCGCCCTTATTAACTACCATGTTGGTTTTATTTTCCATATTGTCTTCCAAATCCATGATCTTGTGCCTTCAACTATAGGGGCATTGGATAGACCTTAGGGTCACCTAGGTGATCTACCATGGTAAAAGGGGTGACCCAATTACTTACATTGGTGACCAATTCATAATTTAGAAAGCATGTGTGTCTCTCCATTTTGGTTGATGTTTCTCTAGTTTTCCTTCTAATCAAATATTTTTCTTAGTTGTGGATACCATGCTTCCTTTCTATATTCCATCCTTATTGTTAGCTAGATTTTTTCTCCTAGTTTTATCTCCTCTTTCCCTCTTTAAACCTCCCTTCCATCATTCATAAAGGGGGATAATTTTTTAATATAGAATATTTTTGCAATTTAAACTTGAATCTAATATTCTTTGATAGAAGGATTTAAGCTACCTCTATAAATCTTTGCTAAAATCTCTATATCCTTTCCCTGAGAAACTAAATCACCTTTAGAAGATTGTAAGTCTCTCTAAAAACCCTAATCCAAAATCATCATATTTGGGATCTAACCTCACATACACAACATGCGAAGATTCTAAATATTTCCTTCCTCTCAAAACAAACCAATATAGACCTTTCCTTTCCATCAATTGGAGTACCCCAAGGTTAGAAGAGGAGACTAACCTACTAATTAAGATGGATCCTCTAAGGACTTCAATCATGGTGGTTGCATGGCTTAAATTTTCCCAAGGATTGTAACAAATCATTTTTATGTCTTAGTTAGTTTAGAATTTACTTCCATAGGTAGAACTTGATTCAAATTACCTTCTCATCTTGCAAATAAATTAGAAGTTTCTTAAAAATATTTTCTCAAAAATCAAAATCTCCAAAAACATAGCATAACTTGCACATGCAATGTCATTAGTTAGTTAGTTTACACTTGGATTTCAAAAATCACAAAAAAGAGAAAATAGAGATAAGTTCTTTTCAAAATGTATTTAGATTAATTATTATTTTTAGAATCTTTTAACTTCCAAGAGCTCAAGACAAGAAGAAACAAGCCCTCAATACCATCACAAGACATTAAAAAATATTAAACCAACCATCAACCAAAACAAGCATAACAATTGTAATAGAGCATGCACAATCATATAAACACAAAAAACTACTCTCTTTTGAGTTTCCTATCTCTCACTTGGACTTCCATACCAAATATGTTCGTAGATCAAGGAAAACTAGGTTGAAGAATTTTTGGATTAACTTCAAGAGAACTAACCCATTCTTAAGAAAAAATGAGAAGATAATGAGTGAAGGCAGATAAGAGGAAAGTCTCACACAAGAGAGCACATTCTCTTGACATAACTCATTGAAATTATTGACACTAGAAAGTTGCAACAATAATTCTTTGATGAGATACAAGACAATATCCGAGCATGCCAATAATTCTACATCTAGCCTCACAAATCAACACTATGACACCATAGTGTACCAATAGACATGCCTTCCTTGAGAGGTGAGTGAAATTGATCAAACCCATACTTCAAGTGATTATATCATTACTATCTATGAGATCCTTCTATGTGAAGAGAGTGACCAATTGGATCTCCATTGCTTAGTTAGATTTTTGTAGAAGATCAGGAGTGATTTGATCCATGCTAGTAGGAAGGGTAGAGAGCATGTGTCATTCTAGGTCTACCTCATTTGAACTTTAGTGGTGAGTAAATCTAAAATATCATAGTTACGTAGAGACACATTTATCACATAAAAAACATCTATTCATATATTTTTCCTATTTAAAGGATCTTTGGATCCCTTAAAATTGATATATAATGAAAATTTATTAAAAGATCTCCAATTCCAACACCGTACCTACAAGATAAAGTCATTCTATCCCCTCTTGAGATTCAAATCATCTAAATATTCCAATGTTGCTTCTTTTTAATGCATGAGCTTCCTACACTGATTATCATATCTCCTACTTCTTACCCCATCTCAAATGTCATTACTACCAATGAATTGCCCGTTGTAGACATAAAGGTAAGTACATGTGTTTTTCCTTCTCCCCTATCTCATGCTTCTCCTTCTTCATATGCATTCATCAATTTTGACTAAAAAAGCCCTTCCTTTCCTTTGCTCAAGCTTCTTTAGTTCTACAATCTCCAAGACCATCATTGATTTCTTAATTTCTTTCTTTGAAAATGATTTTTGAGATATTAAACTTTACTAGAGACTTACTAAACAATTCCAAGAGACATCAAGACAAATTGATACTGCTCTGAAGCCTTGTCTCAACGTCCTCCAATAATAATTCTACAACCAAAGATGTTTTTTATTTTTTAAAAGGGTAAATACTTTTGACCTAGAACTATGAGATGCCAAGGTCACAAACGGGAGATCTCATCCCCAATATCAACATTCAACAATAACACCTCAATGGAGTTTGAACCTTGATGACAAGAATAACACAACTTAACCATCACACCATACCATTATTGACACAATCAATTATGTGTTGTAATCCTACTAATATATAAACACTATAGGAGCATCATGCTAAATGTGTAAAAATCAAGAGACTAATGGCTGTAGAAGATTAGGCTGAGGTGACTATAGTTTTATAAGGATTAGCCCATATAACGGAATTCACTATCATAATTGAGCCACCAAAATGGTAAGCATGAAGCTAAATATCACGACCCAAGAGATAGAGTGCTAAACCCAAAAGGATAAGCAAATTCAAAAGTACCTCGTGTTGGAATTTCGTCCAACTCGCTTGGACTCATTGCAGTCAACATCGACAGTGGAGGTCAACGTTTCCCGCACCCCCCATCCTCTTCTTTCCTGACTCACGGTTCTGCAGACTCCACCGGGCTACCTCGGCCACTCCCTGTCCTCTTCGCAGTCTCACGGGTGACTCTCCCACTGCCTATCGCTTTATCGCGGTCAAGATCTTCACTGCCTCCGGTTGCTTGGTTAGCCGCCTGGCAGTCTCCAACTGTCACCTCTCTACTGCAGCTAAGCCTTCAGTCTCCTCCAGTTGGGCGGTTAACCACTCAGCATTGTCTACCGCCTTCCCGCGGTCTACTGTTTAACCTCGCGCGGTATCGTGCTGACAGTCTTTGTCTTCTTCTTGCTCTATAGTCATTGTCACCGCATCCACCGCGGTCTAACTCTTAATCGTCTTGGCTATGTGGTGGGTCTTCTTCCTGTGTTTGCACTTGTCTACCGTGGTCACCGCGACCTCACTTTTCCTCGTCGACAGTTGCGCGGTTGACATGGTCAGTTGACCTTTTTGCTTTCCTCAGGTGTTCGATAGTGGAATCCACGTCAGCGTATAAGGACATTTTTTGTTTGGTTTTTGTGCTATGTATAAGGACATTTTAATTATTTTTTTATGCATTGTTTTAAGACAACTTTAAACCGTCTTGATCTTGGCAAGGACGTATTTGTTGGTGGCCCGTTTATGACAGTTAATGTAGTTTTAATTTCTTGCGTGGGTTATATTCTTTTATAAGGACATCCTTTGTATTCGACTGTTATGAGAATTTAATTGATTTTTGCTCTCAAGTAGCAAGCTTAGTTAATGGCAGTTCTGTGTTAATAATTTTTATGTTTATATTTTCTTTCTTTGCTAATTCATCACGTGGTATCAGCGCTGTAAGGTTAAGTTAGAGAGAGTCTGAACAATCATGGCAGCAAGCACAAGCTTGAGTAATCCAAAAATTCCATAGTTGAATGGAAAGAATTATGAATACTGGTATGTAACAATGAGAGCTTTATTCTGTTCACAAGACTTATGGGAGGATGTAGAGAATGGGTTTCCAAAACCTATAGATGCAGCAACATACAATGCATTGACACAAGCAGAGAAAGACTTGTTGAAGGATAACAAGAAGAAGGATTCAAAAGCTCACTTCTTCATTCTACAAGGAGTACATGAGAGTATCTTTCCTAGAATATCAGCCACTACTAGGTCTAAGCAAGCATGGGACATTTTACAAATAGCATATCAAGGAATGGACAAAGTCAAGACTGCAAAGTTACAGATACTGAGAAGAGAGTTTGAAACTCTGTTTATGAAAGAAAATGAGTCTGTAGATTCATATTTTACTCAGATAATGGAACTGGTAAACCAAATGAGAACACATGGACAGACACTTGAAGATATAGAGAAGATTCTGAGGAGCTTGACCTCAAGATTTGAGACAATTTCAGTCACAATAGAAGAGACAAAGGATCTCACACAATACTTAGTTGATGAGCTATATGCCTCATTAATTTCTCATGAGCACAGACTCAGCAGAACTGCAAATATGTCATTGGAGCATGCATTCAAGTCACAAGCTTCAATTAACCAAGGAAGAGGCAGAGGTAGAACGAATTCTAGATCAAGAGGAAGAAGTTTCAACAGAGGTGGAAGAAATAACCAACCAAGTTCAAGTGGAAGAGGCAGCAGCCAAAACCCATCTCAAAACTTTCCTCAAGGACAAAGGTATGATAAATCTCAGGTCCAATGCCATTATTGTAAAAAGTTTGGCCATTACATGAATGAGTGTAGAAAGAAGCAGAATGATTTTGGTAGACAAAATGCAAATTTTTCTAGAGAAAGTCAAGACAACAGACCAGATAAGAGCACTATGTTTTTAGCATGCAATGTAGCTCAAGCTAGTGAAAAAGAAGTTTGGTTTTTAGATTCAGGTTGTAGTAATCGCATGACAGGAAATTTAGAGCTGTTTACAAGTTTAGATGAGAATATCAAGTCAAATGTTACCTTGGGAAATGACAACAAAGTGTCAATAAAAGGAAAAGGGAATGTAAATATTCTAACCAAGCAGGGGGAGCAAAAATATATTTCTGATGTTTACTTTGTACCTGGTCTTAAACATAACTTGATGAGTGTAGGACAGTTAATTCTAAAAGGTTATAGAGTGTCTTTCAAGAATGGGTTATGCACTATTTTAGATAAATACCCAAGTAGCCAATTGATAGCAAAAATTCATATGACAAACAATAGAATGTTTCCTTTGAGAATTCAGCCAGCTTTGAGTACAAACTTTGCACAAGCAAAAGAGGTTTCAACTGCTATTCAAAATGTATTTCAGGCAAAGGTTAAGGATGAGAACTGGCTTTGGCATTTAAGGTTTGGTCATTTAAACTTTGGTGGTTTGAATTTACTTCATAGGAAGAACATAGTAAAGGGAATTCCACTAATTCAAAACTAGAAAGTGTATGTGAGGGTTGCATACTTGGAAAGCAACATAGAGAGTCTTTCCCAACAAGGAAATCCACTAGAGCAAGAGCCCCATTAGAGATAGTTCATTCAGACTTATGTGGTCCAATGCAGACACCTTCAATAGGTGGTAGTTTCTATTTTCTGACATTTATAGATGATTATTCAAGGAAGACATGGGTGTATTTTCTGAAATACAAGAGTGATGTGTTTGGTTACTTTTGTCAATTTAAATCTTTAGCTGAAAAACAGAGTGGTTGTTTCATCAAAGTTCTGAGAACAGATAGAGAAGGTGAATACATTTCAAGAGAGTTTTTAAATTTCTGCAAAGAACGTGGAATACACAAACAGTTCACAACAAGATACACACCTCAGCAGAACGGTGTAGCTGAAAGGAAAAACAGAACTATAATGGAGATGGCTAGAAGTATGTTGAAAGCGAAGCATTTAACAAATGAATTTTGGGCTGAAGTTGTATCTTGTGCGGCATACATCATGAACAGATGCCCAACAAAGAGTGTAATGAATTTAATTCCTGAAGAAGCATGGACGGGTAAAAAGCATAGTGTGTCTCACATGAGAGTCTTTGGTTGTGTTTCATATGCACATGTTCCTGAACAGTTGAGAAAAAAACTTGATAACAAAGGAGAGAAATGCATTCTTGTTGGATACAATGATGAATCCAAAGCATACAAGTTGTTTAATCCCTTAACTAAGAAAGTAATAATCAGCAGAGATGTTCAATTTGTTGAAGATGAAGCATGGGATGGAAGCAAAGAAAATACAGTCAATGTTACTGTCAATATCCCACAAGATGAGAATGATAATATAGTTCAAACTGTTGTACTTGTAGTTCCAAATCAACCTCAAGCAAGTGGTCAACAACTGACACCAGCTAGCAGTACTAGAGTAGCAACAAGAGGTCTGGAGACACCTTCCACAGCAAGAATTTCTAGCGTAGGACCTCCAAGTCCACATTCTGTAGACTCAAGTGATTTATCAAATCCTACTTTGGCTAGTATGAGAAGACAGAAAATCAGAAGCATGACTGATATTTATAATCAAAATGATGGTGAGAACAATCCACAGCAATTTACTCTTTATGCATTTTATTCACAAGTTGAAGATCCAATTCATTATGAAGATGCAATCAAGGAAGAGAAATGGTTGACAGCAATGGATGATAAGATAGACTCAATAGAAAACAATCAGACTTGGGAATTGCAAAGTCTTCCAAAAGACAAAGATGTCATTGGTGTTAAAAATGGATTTATAAGACTAAATTAAATGCAGATGGAGAAGTGCAGAAGCACAAAGCAAGATTAGTGGTGAAAGGTTATGCACAACAACCTGGAGTAGATTTCAATGAAACATTTGTACCAGTTGCAAGACTAGACACAGTCAGAATGTTATTGGCTCTAGCAGCACAAAACAAGTGGTTAGTTCACCAGATGGATGTGAAGTCAGCATTCCTTAATGTATATTTAGAAGAGGAAGTTTACATTGAACAGCCACTAGGATATGAAATATCAGGGCAAGAAGACAAAGTCTATAAACTGAAGAAAGCACTGTATGGTTTAAAACAAGTCCCAAGAGCATGGTATAGCAGAATTGACAGTTATTTTACAAGCAATGGATTTACCAGATGTGACAGTGAACCCACTTTGTATACCAAAGTCAATGATGAAGGTAAAATTCTGATCATATGCCTGTATGTTGATGATTTGATTTTAACAGGGAATTTGTCAGTTGAAATATTCAAAACAGAAATGAAGAAAGAATTTGAAATGATAGATATGGGCATGATGAAGTACTTTTTAGGCATTGAGGTAACACAGAACATAGATGGTATTTTTATTTCATAGTCTAAATATGCAAAAGATGTGTTAAAGAGATTCAATATGTCAAACTGTAAGTCAGCACCTACTCCAATGGTGACTGGACTGAAATTGAGCAGAGAAGACAAAGGCTTAGAAGTTAATCCAACCCTGTACATACAGTTAGTAGGAAGTTTAATGTACTTGACAGCCACAAGGCCTAACATTATGTGTGCAGTTAGCTTGATTTCCAGATTTATGGAAATACCAAAGGAGAATCACTGGCAAGCTGGAAAGAGAATTCTGAGATATGTTAATGGCACAAGAAATTTTGGAATCCAATATTCCAGATCATAAGTTTTTAGATTAACTGGATATACAGACAGTGATTGTGCTGGAAGTGTTGATGATAGAAAAAGCACATCTAGATATGTCTTTAGTTTTGGAAGTGGTGTAGTTGCATGGGCTTCAAAGAAACAACCAATAGTTACACTATCATCATCTGAAGCTGAGTACGTTGCAGCCACCAGTGCAACTTGCCAAGCTGTATGGATGAGAAGAGTTTTGATGCAGCTTCAGAATGAACAGACAAAGGCAACAACAATTTACTGTGATAACAATTCAGCCATTTCCCTTTCGAAGAATCCGATCTTCCACAAGCGGAGTAAGCACATTGGTACTAGGTTTCATTTCATCAGGGAGCTAATCACAAATGGAGAAATCATTTTAATTTTTTGCAGGTCGGATGACCAACAGGCGGATATATTTACCAAGGCTCTGAGCACCGAGAGCTTCAATTTCCAACGAGATCGGCTTGGGATAAAGGATGGCACGAGTTGCACTCACGGGGGAGTGTTGGAATTTCGTCCAACTCGCTTGGACTCATCGCAGTCAACATCGGCAGTGGAGGTCAACGTTTCCTGCGCCCCCGCATCCTCTTCTTTCCTGACTCACGGTTCTGCAAACTCCACCGGGCTACCTCGGCCACTCCCTGTCCTCTTCGCGGTCTCATGGGTGACTCTCCCACTGCCTACCACTTTATCGCGGTCAAGATCTTCACTGCCTCCGGTTGCTTGGTTAGCCGCCTGGCAATCTCCAACTATCACCTCTCTACCACAACTAAGCCTTCAGTCTCCTCTGGTTGGGCGGTTAACCGCTTAGCATCATCTACCGCCTTCCCGCGGTCTACCGTTTAACCTCGCGTGGTATCGCGTTGACAGTCTTCATCTTCTTCTTGCTCCGTAGTCGTTGTCACCGCATCCACCGTAGTCTAACTCTTAATCGTCTCAGCTATGCGGTGGGTCTTCTTCCTGTGTTTGCGCTTGTCTACCGCGGTCACCACGACCTCACTTTTCCTCGTCGACGGTTGCGCAGTTGACATGGTCCATTGACCTTTTTGCTTTCCTCAGGCGTTCAATAGTGGAATCCACGTCAACGTATAAGGACGTTTTTTGTTTGGTTTTTGTGTTGTGTATAAGGACATTTTAATTGTTTTTTTATGCATTGTTTTAGGATGACTTTAAACCATCTTGATCTTGGCAAGGACGTATTTGTTGGTGGCCCGTTTATGACAGTTAATGTAGTATTACTTTCTTGCGTGGGTTATATTCTTTTATAAGGACATCCTTTGTATTCAACTGTTATGAGAATTTAATTGATTTTTGCTCTCAAGTAGCAAGCTTAGTTAATGGCAGTTCTGTGTTAATAATTTTTATGTTTATATTTTCTTTCTCTGCTAATTCATCACCTCGCCCTCGACAAATAAATGAAATCAAAAGTGCTTTGATATCAGAGGTCATAAATCTAAAGAAGAAATCCAAGAAAAAACAGCTTGAGAAGGAAATCCAATGCATCGTGCTGGAAAGTATTTAAGATGTGGAACAATTAGTTTGAGAAAATAGTGAGCTGAAGGCCATCTTGAAGTAAAGAGAGGAAAAGGCTAAGAAAATTGATGCCTTTGGGAGCACATACATCAATAATATCTTGTACCATTCGTGGCGAAGGATCGCCAAGGTTCCCCTTCCTTGTGTGAAGTTCCCCACCTCATCGAGAAGTTAATGATGATGGTCTTGGACACCCAAAATGTGGTCACAACTACCCAAGCATCAGTTGAGAACACATTGACAGACGTTAAGAAACTATCAAAAGTTGTGCACAGTCTGTCTGATAATAGCCTTTTATGTGGAAGCATGACTGAATAGTTAGAGATGGTTGTGAAAGTCGGGCCCAATTGTTCACATATGAAAGGCAAATAAAGCAGTGTCAGACCCAACTTAGTGCATTGTCCATCTCGTCAAGAAACGACTCTTATCGCCTCGGTTGCCAGATGCCTTTCAAGAGTCAGGCACTTACCAAATGAACAATCATTCAATGCTATAGAGTGTTCACTCTGCCCCAACAGTGGGAGACATTTTGGAGCTTTTGTGCCGGTTGATAGATTTAGAAGTGGGTCTCAACTCAACATTGTCACAGCAATAGTGGCTATCATACCAATCTTCCATCACTCTGGCAGTGGACCTGGCAACCTCGAAACATTCCCCCTTTTCCATCGATGGAGAAGGAACATCCTACAAGTGAAGTTCAGAGCTCCAAACTTAACCGTTTATTCATTATTCTTGATCCTCGCACATTCTAATCTCCCCCGTATTTTGCTTCCATTGTGTAATGCTTTCTGAAGAAATAAAATGGAGAATAGATGAGAATAAATGAATATGAAATTAGAGTGGACTAATGTGAACAAGAGAATTTAATTTTTTTTTAAAGAAAGAAATTTTAAAGGGTTGTAGTTTAATTGTTTGAATATAATTGGTAGGGTGATGTTATGTTTCTTAATTATATTATTCATTAAGATTCAAATTTTTTGGAGGTGGAATAAAGAACTCCGAGTATTCATGCAGTTTAGGCTCATGTTTCCAATACCAGCTTAGGCTCATGTTTCCAATACCAACAAGTCACTAAAATGATCTGAGATTGTTTTAGAACTTCTCAACAAAAAAGAGGAAAGAATAATACCTTTGAGCCCAACATGAAATAGAGCTTGAGCTTGAAGAAGAAAGCACTTGTATAAAAAATAAGGAGATGCTCTATATCATTCAAATATGGGAATGATGGGATATTTAGAATCAAGATAAGATCCCAAGAGTAACAACCAAGAGTATAAATGTAGGTGGGGATGTTCTATTTCAAAGTACTAAATATTAGAGAGACATCTATAAGGTAAAGTGAACATAGGATTAAAGAACATGTTTGTTTGAACTTTAAGGACCTAATTATAAAGTTAAAAACTGTATACCTTTTGTTGTATGTTTTGCACTCACTTTTGTGTACTTCACATGTAGATATGATTAAGATCAATTTCACCAAGTTTTGAATCCAACACTCCAAATAGGTGTTCAAACTACTTATTTTACATATTATAACTCCTACATATAAATCCTCTTTCTTTTCACATATATTTTACTAATTGTTTAACTATGCTAAACTAGAAATAAAGGAAATAATAATGACAAAATTGATATTTAATGTATGCATTGAAAAAATATGTAATGCCCCTTTCAAGGAATTTTAAAACCACTGTAAAAAAATTTCATAGAGTTCATACTATTTTCTTCTTTAAAATAATCTAATCAAATCATGCTTTCTATTGAACACATATTTAAGTTTGCTAATTACACATCATATACAATGTATCTCATTTAAGGTATATACAATGTATCGCATTTAAGGTAATCAATTTGATCCTTCTATTACTACATGTCAAGCATTAATTTATTAGTAAGCTATAGAAAATAGAGAATATTCCATCCAATTTAATTAATCATTCTGTACTAGTATAACCAACTAGTAGTTGTGTAATTTCCATAGAAAAAATGCATGGAAACAAGATCACAACCATGTCATCTAGATGCTCATCCTTTCATTCACTAACATGTAATGTTCATACAAACCATTGCTTCATTGATTACATGTATATTTTAGCCTTTTTGTGAAGTTTTTAAGCCCTAATTCATTTCATGATGACAAATCCTAGTTACTATGGTTAATGACTTGGCTCACGAAAATTCTTCTTCCATATCTCTACCTACTTATCCATATCCCTAGAATCATTATATATATATATCTTTTCTTTTAATTTTTTCAATTTAATTATGATTTGATCCACTAGTCAATTACTTACAACAAAAAATCATTCATTGTGCTTTTCCAATTTATTTAAATATTAAATTCTTATAAAAATTGGTTCCAAAACACTAAAAGCTATTTATAGATCAAACGAGGCATGCCATCAAAATTATGTTTAAGAAAAAAGATTTAGTATAGTTAAATTTCATTCATCTTATGTATGAACATTAAAAAAATTCACATCTATGCATACCCATTGATGACAAATGCTTACTTGTATTTATAGATCACATTGATAACCTAAACTACTAATTGTGATTGTAAAACTTTAGCACCCAACAAAAAGGTCCCTAGTACCAAGCATGGATAATAGGTTCTATTTGAGGGGAGTCCCACAATACCTACTCATTAGATTTTGACTTTGACAAACTATAGTACCAAACATGGGTGCTTGCATTTGAAAATAGTAGTTCTAGGATCTAATACAACATATTGATGACTATTTTGGGTACTTTTGATCTACATAGACATGAATCTAGGGTCCTACAAAACCAAAAATATGAATTCATCTACTTAGATCTATTTGAGAGAGATTTTCTAGTCTTCCTATGAACATTTTTTTTAAATGACAAAAAAATGGAAATTAACTTTCTAAGGTTTCTATGGTTGAGTTAGTGCCCAATTTCTTCACCAAAACACAACAAAATTTTATAAGTGTTTCTATCCTTCTCCAAAATAATTAAATGAACATCAATTATTTTACAACATTCCCTTTAGACTTTTTATCAAATTAAAAACTAAACCTATAATTTTGTCAACATAAGTGTAAAAATTCCCCAAAAATACAATCAATTTATATAATTGCAAGTACATAAGAATTTAATTAACATGACACAACATCCTAAACAATTGCTACATTAGATTTGGTATCTTTTCCATTCTCAATTTGATTAAGATAATTAAACCTAATTTCAAATTAATTAATTAGGGTTTAGGACTTTATTGGTTTCATATCTAGCAATCTAGGTTTCATTTATGTATATAGTTTCATAGATTAATGTTTCACAACAATTCCAAGTGATCCCACAATACGGTGTTCTAGTTGTATTAAAAATAAACAAAATGAGGCCAAGATGACAAAAATTATAAAACACCTTTGAATAAATATCTACATTCAAATGAAGGACCTTCATTTGAAGGTGTCGTCATCATGACCTTCAAATTAAGTTTTTTTCTCATTTTTTTATGTTTCATGTTCAAAATTCTCTATGGAATATACATTTAAATGAATGTTGGATCATTCATTCACATGTTCCTTTGATGTCACTACCCTTTTGTTGCTCACAGAGTTTTTAGTGATCTTTTTTTTTCAAAGAAAAGGTTGGACCATGACATGAAATTTTATAGGATTGTAAGCCTTAGAGTAAGTTTTCCTAAAATCATTTTTTGTAATATCCTTTATTTAGAGATAAATACATATCAACTAAATAGATAAAGAATATACTAGAGTTAGTCTTTCTAAATGACAAAAACAAATACACCCTAAAAACATGCCAAATTTTGCTAAACATAGCAATAATTCTAGGAATATCCTAAAAGAGTCATAATGAGAAAAGGGTCTAGGATTGAAAGACTTAAATAATTTATGAGTCCAATTACAAGGAACCTGAACTTTGGGACAAACCCATAAATTTTTTTTTACTCTTTTGTTGGCATACAATGGACAATGAGGATTGGCAACACCTAAGTTAAACTAGTATTGATAGGGAGACCTTAGTATTGAATACACCAAACAAAGTGGATAATTTTTAGCTCAAGGATAGCTAACCAAATAGTTTGAAATCTATATTTATAAGTATTGAGAGAATAATATATAATAACTTAGCGAGTTGAATTTAAAATCATGTGTTAGCATAGAGAAAATAAAGCATATCCCTTATGTCGTTTGTAATTGAAAAAAATTGCATTTAAATACCATTTCCAATATTTCCGCCAAGGTTTGAAACTTCTCACCCCAATTTCAAATTAGTTTAGAGAAGGATAAAAATCAATAATGGTTTAAAATGACACAAAATCCTAATTAGAGATATTTTATTTCACTTTTACCTCTAGTTGAAAAAGAAAATTGTTAGAAGTCCTAAAAAAAGATAAGAGTGTTGAGGGTAGGTGCAACAAGATGGTGCACAAAAAGGGGGTCAAAAGTGGCACCTTTTTTATGAAATTAGCTAAACCTAAACTTGGAGGAGTAATTTGAGATTCATGCACTCAAAATTTGAAGATACCAAAAGAATAAGAATTGGAGTAATCTGAATCTAGTTTCTAACATACTAAAGTTTTTCAAAAATAGATAAGATTAAGACAATAAAATGCTTTAGGTACACAAAAGTATTCCTAATTTTTCAACAAAACATAGCATATTATCTAGTGTGCTCCCCTCAGTTTTTTTAGTTGCATTTAGTATTTTCAAAAACCCATTAATAGAAATATTGTTAAGAGTGAGTAATATAAGTTGTATATGTTTTTTAAATTTTTTATTGAGTATTTAAAAACAAATTCAAATTAGATGCATCCTAAAAATCATATCATTGAGTGTGCATGTCACATAACTTGCACCAAAATAGTCGAAAATGCAATTTTTTTCCAATGTGTAAAGAATGAAGTGTAGAAAAATATTATATATTTTGTTCAAATTTGGACAAGTAGATCAAAAGTTATTAAAAAAGTCAATATATATTTCTCTGATACTATGGAAACATTAGAGAAAAAAAATTAAAAAAAATATGTTAATGTAGTTCAAATCTTAAAAAATTACATGGTTAGAAATCTTAGAAGACGTGTGACATTATTGTGGTAATTTTACTAATATTTGATTTATAATGTGTAAACTTGATGATGAGCAAGTTGAGAAACATGAATGGAGGAAAAAATCAAGTCAAAATGAGGCAAATGAACCATCCAAACCTAAGGCTTGGCATCCAAGCCTTAGTACAAACCAAAATGCACACATGTTTAGTGCAAGCAAAAACCTGTACCTGTTTAGTGCAAGATAAAATGTGTACAATTTTTGTGCAATCCAAAACGTGTGTGTGTTTTGTTCAAGCCAAAACACATACATGTTTTATGTAAGACAAAACATATACATATTTTGTAAAATATAAAACACGCTTTTGTTTTGGCCTACACTAAAAGCATCATGTTATTGAATCTTACTTTCCAGATATCTCTCCCTCCACCTTTGTCTCCAACTCTCTCTACATCTCTCTCTATCAATATTCCTCTCTTTGTGCCTCCATCCCTCCCCCCAAAATCTCTCTATCCCTCTCTCTTCCTCCAAATCTATACACATCTCTTCCCACCTATCCCTCCATCCCTCCTCCACTTTGTACTCTTTTTCTCAAATCTAGATCTCTATCTCCCACTCTCTCTCCCTATTCCCTCTTTCCTTTTCTACTCATTTTCTCTTATTTATCTCTTTGTCTCTCTAACATAACTCTCCCTATCTCTAATTCTTATTTCTCCCTATCTTCATCTCTCCCTCCCTCTTTCCCTAAATCTCTCTACCTCTCTATCTCAGTCAATACGTCTCTATCTAGGTTATAATTAGCTCATGTTTCTAGGAATAAAATGTCTCTCCTTGCTCAAAAATTCATCTTCATAGGAGCAAGTGTGCTATAATGTGCTCATATTCCTATGAATATAAAAATCCTCTTTTTATTTCTCTTCATATTTATTTCCCTCCCTCTTTCTCTCTCCCTCCCTATCTCTCTCACTCCTCTATTTGTCTCTCTTTAATGTAATCACATTTGTATGAAGAATTTAAGTTGAAGCATTTAGGGTTGATGGTTAAGAGTATATTTTTAAGGGTTGGGGGTATTGGTTCTATTCTTAATTATTAATGTGAATATTTAGGTTTTAGTGTATAAGGTTCAAGGTGCATCTCTCAATGTTTAGGTTTTAGGGTCTATGGTTTATGGTCGAAGATAGAGGGTTGAGGTTCTACCTATCTATTTATATATATCATCTCACATCTCCCCCCTCTCTACTCTCCTCCCCATCTCTATTGTTCTCTATCTCATATCTCTCTCTCTCTCTCCCCTAGATCTACCACTCTCTGACAAACCTCTCCCTCTCCCTCCACTATCTAACTCTCTCTATATAAAAACTTTCTATCTATCTCCCATTCCTAAATCTCCCCTCATCCCTCCTTATCTACCTCTCCCTCCCTCCCTGTGTAGATCTCTCTTCTCTCTGTCTCACGTATCTCTCTTTCTTTGCCTCTCTTCTCTCTTTCTCACCTCTCTCTATCTCTCTCCCATGTCTATCTCTCCTCTCTCCCTTTAATATCTCTAAATTATTCAGTATTTTGGGCTTAGGGCCTATGGTTTATGAGTTTAGGGTTGATGGTTTATGATGGAGAATTGAGAGTTGAGGGTTTAGGGATTAAATTTAATTATGTAAGTTTTAGTGTTAAATTAAATTAAAGTTGGGTTTTAGAGTTTAACATATAGGGTATAAGGTTTATGTATTAGGGTTTAGGTCATAGGGTGTATGGTTTGCAATTGACGATATAGGGCATGGGGTTTATGCTTGAGGGTTGAAAGTATAAGGTTTAGGGTAGACTATATAGGTTTTACAACCTAGGTCTGAGTGTAGGCTTTGGAGTTGAGGGTATATGATATAGTGTATAGGTTTGAGGATATATAATTTAGGATTGAGTGTATAGGGTCGAGGGTTCATCCTATAAGATTTAAGGCCTAGTTTTGAGGGATATGGTTTAGGGTTGAGGGTATATGATATAGGGTTTAGGGTTGAGTGTATATGGTTGAGGGTTTATTATATAGGCCTTATGGACCAAGGTTGAGGGATAGGGTTTAGGGTCAAGAGGGTATATGGTATAGGGTTGAGGGTTGAGGGTTGAGGGTTTAGCCTATAGGCTTTAGGGCCTAGGGTTGAGCGACACGGTTTAGGGTTGAGGGTATAGGGTATAAGGCTTAGGGTTGAGGGTATAGGGTATGGGTTTAGGGTTGAAGGTATAAGTTATGGGGTTGATTATATGGTTAAGGGTTTAACCTATTGGCTTTAGTTTCTAGGGTTGAGGGATAAGGTTTAGGGAATTGATAGTATAGGGTATAGGGTTTGGGGTTATGGGTATATAGTTTAGGTTAAGTCTCACATCTCCCCATCTATACTCTCCTCCACATATTTATTGTTCTCTATCTCACTTCTCTTTGTCCCCTAGATCTACCTCTCTCTATCTAACCTCTCTCTCTCCCCACCATCTACCTAGATAGATCTCTATCTCAAATTTATATCTATCTACCCTTCCTACCTCTCCCCACATCCCTCCTTATCTACCTCTCCCTCCCCCCTATGTAGATCTCTCCTCTCTCTTTTTGTGCCTCTCTTCTCTCTATCTCACCTCTCTCAATCTATCTCCCATGTCTCTCTCTCCTCTCTCCCTTTAATATATGTAAACATTATTTATTATTTAGGGTGTAGGGCCTATAGTTTATGGGTTTATAGATTAAATTTAATTATGTAGTTTTTAGTTTTAAATTATTAATGTTGGGTTTTAGGGTTTAACATATAGGGTATATAAGGTTTATGTATTAGGGTTTAGGTCATAAGGTGTAGGGCTTATGGTTGACGATATAAGGTTCATGGTTTAGGGTTTAGGGTTGAGATTATAAAATTGAGTGATAAGGTTTAGGTTTGAGGGTATATGAACCGTGAGGGTTGAAGGTATAAAGTTTAGGGTAGAGTGTGAAGGCTTTACAACCTAGGGTTGAGTGTATATGATATACGGTATAGGGTTTGTTAGTGTTTTAATTTTCCCAGCTAAGGATTTGTAACTCTCTAAGAGGTAGCCAACCTCAATATTCAAGAATCACAAAGGCTAGTGGCCAACTGACAAGATTCATTCAAAGACTGAAATCTCCTACACTTTTGGCTCTGTGAAACCAAGGAGGGTTTTCCTAAGTGTGTTCATAAGAATTTTTCATGGCCCGGTAAGAACACTTCTTCTTACAGATATAGTCTCCACCAATGCAATTAGATACAAATTATCTTGGTTGTGGCAAACCAAAGAATAACAACAAATATCTAAATGCAACAGGACTAAAAATTAACATAAGATTTTTATCTCCAAGGAGATTAGGTTTGATATATTAGATTTGTTCATATTTTAAACCATAGTGCTTAGAACTATAGTCCTATACTCTCACAACAAGGATCCTAAAGAAAATTATCCATTGGGCGGGAGTCATATAAAGCATAACAAAGATATCAAGGACATATAACCATAGTGATTTACACTATGAGACTTTCAATTATCAAAACAATACTCCTTAGGAATCCTGAAGACAACATCATAAATCTGTAACTCATTTTAAGCAATTTAATTAACTCATTAAGTTAAAGCAGGAAAATGAGGTACACACTCAAATATACCATTGAAGTTGAATGAAATTATCATTAATAAACTCATTCATAATTCATGACATGAAACCAGGAGAGCAATTGTTCTAACATATTGTCATTTATTGCTTCAATATCTTTAATTACATAAGTAGAGCCTACTTGTTTTATAATATTCCTACCCTAGAAAAAACATACCATAAAATAGCTTCAAAGAAAAACCTACAATAAAAAACTAACTGTATAAAAACTAAGCCCTCAGATACCAAAAAATCTGACCCTTACCAATGAGCCATGAAATCTCCTTTATAAAATAGGAGAGCAACAAGCCTCAGGCTCCATTGTTAAATTCAAAATTGAATTTCATTCAAAAATGAAATGAAATTCGAATTCACCACCCCCAAAAAATATTCCTCATCATTAGAAAAATAGTACATGATCTGAGGAATAAAAAGAATGGGTACACCCAGTAACCAGTCGGAGAAAAAAATAAAACAAAGCATGCCACACACGCACACGTCCATATCCACCAGTCGAAGCACCACCCACGAGCAACACACACCAGCACCAACAATCATTTAGTAAACACACGACCCCGGTATAGGTAACCACTTCTAGTTCTAGCCTCAATTTGAGGCAGAACCACTTTCTTTTTTCTATCCACATCAACACTAACCCCAACAACTTGACATGGTGCCATTGTAGTTATTGGTGAAACTACAAGGACCTCTTCATCAACACCCATGAGCTCGGTCATGGCTGCAAGATAGTAGTGATAGTCTGAGTCAATCTCAAACCCATTGCCACCAAAGCTTGAAGAGAGCACGACAGGATAACTGTAGCACCCAGACTGTTTTCCCGCACCTCGAGCACTCGCCTCAGGAGCATCAGGAGCACGTTGTTCCTCCTCACATTGAGAATTCCTCACACCTACTCTAGTACTTCGGTGCACCCCAAAATCTTCCATTGTAGATGCATAGGTTAGAAATTATTAAACAAGTCCACTACCTGCAAATAGATCAACTCAAAAAAAGAAGCAATGATAATACTAAGTAATTCAACAGGTATTTATAGAGGAATCTGGTGTAGGGAGTAATAATTTCCCCAATGCTTGCACAAGCATGTGAATGATTAGTGGTTGATATTGCCACCACAAATTTATTCCAGGCATACAACCCATCATTGTATTTATCAGGAGGCTACTACTCGCACGCAAGGAAATCAAGAGGAAAATCTACTAAAAAACTCGCACCATTAATGAAACAAGTTACAGAGCACAAAAATTCCTCACACGGGTGAATAGTACCCCCTTTGAATTTGAACCATTGATGTGGAACAAACCTGGAAAGTTGGATGACTCAGATCAAGTCAATGAGTGTTGAAAATCCACATTATCGCCTAGGAAAAACCACAGCCAGTCACAACCCACGAAAACAAGAGGTTGTAATCGAGTAGCAGGCCCCACCTATCCCAACTTTTTCAAGATCCAGGCCACGTGTCACCTTTTTGCAAACCTCGTGGTATGTTTGGAACATTTAATCTAATCGTGTGAGGCCTACGAGGGACGGTCATCATTAATCCCCGTCATTAAATTCCCACGGGTGAAATGACACCCACTTGTTACTATTGGCGCCTCGGGAAAAGGCCCCACTCCTCCATATATGACAGATGGCAGCATCTCACACACCTCACACCACTTAAGTGACATCTATAGGAAAACCTGTGAGGTTTGCGAGAAACAGTCTAGATCAAAACTTGTGATCAGACGGTTCGCCAAACTGCATGAAACTCATAGAATATACTGGTGGGGCCAGCCAGAAAAAACCTTCAACAGCGTAAGCATTTAAACCCAAGTGGCAAATAAGAGACTAATAGGTTGAGTAGAAAGGGGTCGGTAAGAGCACGAAGGAAAGGCTCAGTCAGATAACTTGAGTGATAGGTAACCCTCCATAGCAAGTCAACTTTGAAATATAACGTGAGGGTTTTAATCAATCTTTCATGAGTGATCAAAAACCCTTTACCCAAAATATCAGACCTCATCACTGTTAAAAGTAATTAGTCATGCCCAATTTAGGCAAAATTTTGACAAATTTTAGAAGTTCCATCAATTGAGGGTATAACATTTAGGATTGATTGTATGGGGGATTGAGTTTTCAAAATGTGAGCACGTTTTTTGAATGCATTCAAATAAAGTGAGTGTGTTATAAGGCACTCATGTTTTGTATTGCTTTGGGAATCCCCAAGCCTTTGACTTGGATTTCCAACCCAAAGGCTTGGAGGGCCTTCCCAACATCCAAAGATGTGTTTTTGCATAGTCCATGAAATTTCACATAATCTCGTTTGAGCTCACTATTAGGTTTGCATGTGTTTCAATTTCAAACAAATCAAACACCTAGGTAATGCTAGGCTCTCTCTTAGCTATTTAACGATGTAATGTTTTTCACGTTTTCACAATGTTAAGCCTTTGATCTATAATTTCTTTTATTTGTGTCTACTTTTTGGCAAAAACTAGTGTTTAGTGTTTTTTTGTTATAAATTAACCATTCATCAAAATTTCAAATAAATTATATTTTTAGAAACTAGACTCCATTCTACACATTAAAAAAATAATAATTTTCAACTAATTTCCAAAATTTATAGGGGTAGCATGGCCAAAATTCTAATTTTCAGGAAGTGTCCACTTTGAAAATTAGTTAAAAATCAAATATTCATTAAATATTTATCAAAAGATTGAGCATAAACTACATACTATTAGCTAATTTCTCACTGAAGTGATTTTTAAAATACTAAAAAAAAGTTAACCGTGCTAGGGAGCCACAAAAATTGCTATATTATATTTTTTTGACAAAAACAACACCAATTTTTGTGGTCCCCTCTTTTTAACCCCTTAATCTCAACCATTTTAGAAAAAAGAATAGTAGTTTAGAAAGTAGACTCGGAGCACTGCGATCCTTTCTTTTTTTGCATCACAAATTTTTGAGTGTAACTATCCTCAATTTCACCTCCAAGGTGAGTATTTCCCGATTTTAAAAAAAGGTGGCCACTTAAGCCCCCTTTCACATCCAAGGTCAATATTTCTTGATTTCAAATAGTGTGACCCTTGGGTGGACTCCTCTCCACATTGGGTTCCTAAGGGACCCCTTTGGAAACCTTCAAATTTTTCAATGGTCTATGTGACTTTTCGCTTGATGGCCTGCGTGACTCCTTTGTGTTTCTTGACATGTTTTTATCTACGAATAGACATGTTGCTTTGCAGATGTTCCTGTAAAGCTTCTTTTCGACTTTGCGGAGTCCCCTTACATTTATGGGTTTCCTCCATGTGAGAGATCTTGGGGGATGCCTCCTTGCAAGTTTGTAGGCCTGTAAGGTGCTTACATATCTGGGCTTCCTCCATGTGAGAGATCTTAGGGGTCACCTTCATGCAGGTTTGTGGTCTTGTAAGGTGCTTGTTTCATCGGGTTTCCTCCATGTGAGAGATCTTGGGGGATGCCTCCTTGCAGGTTTGTGGGCCTATAAGGCGCTTGCTTCATAGGGCTTCCTTCATGTGAGAGATCTTGGGGGTTGCCTCCTTGTAGGTTTATGGGCCTGTGAGACACTCTCATCCTATCGAATTTTTTCATTGTTGGTTCAAGGGCCTCTGATTTACTTTGTACAGCTTCATAGTTTTGCGGGGCTATGGAGTCTTTTGTTCGAAGCTCCTTAGGGAGAGTACCTGTGGAGTCCTTTGCCTCTCCTATGCTTTCGAGCTCGCCATATCATGGTTTGCTTCCTCGATGGTTTAGGTATAAATTTCTAACCTTCTATATCTTTGATGTACTTTACCGAAGCACTCATCAATATTCATGCTCGTTAAAGTGGGGGAAAAATGTATAGGAGTGAATTTTGACCCCTTATGCAAATTCCCCCTTCACGCACACCCTCACCTTAGAAAATCAAATTCGAAGGAAAAATTCACATCACCCAACTGCCTTCCATCCACTTGGCATTTGTCCTTTATGTCGGTGAGGGAATATTTGTCGGGGACGTACATGCGGTGCGCGGATGTCCACGTGGTGCATTGTTGTCCCTGATGGATTCCTGCATTTGAAGTCAGCAAAGGCATTACACACCTAATTGGGGCCGAATTGTAACATCCCTCTTCGACCAACCAACCCCGAAACAGGTAGATTCTTCCTCATTCTCCTTCAAATTCATCCATTCTCACTTCATTTCATCTCTTAGCAATTCAATCTCACTTTCTAGCATTCAATCTCACTTTCTAGCATCTCTTTCACTCTCAAGTAGCAATTTCAACACTCCATTGTAGCACCAACAATACTCCGTCAACTCCACATTACAAGTGTGAAGCAAGCCATTGAAACGTGGGCTTAGAGTCTTGTGAGACCATCCTTAATCATAGTTGCGGATATGGTGATTTTTCCAAGTCCATAACTCCTCCATTGGCTAGTGAGCTTTTGGGTGGAGGTGGTAATGTTTCACTCCTCTCCTTTCTGATTTGATTGAGTATCATAACACTATTTTTTAGTGCTTATTGTTTTCTTTACTTTATCGCATATTCTACTTTGTTACTTTCTAGCTATCCACGGAGGTGGAAACACCAAAATGGGGGTTTGACTAAGGCATGCCCCTATACAACCCCAACAATTTTCCCCTCTTTCTTGTGTGTAGATGAACATGCATTTGGAGCTAGCTGGAAAACTATCACTTCTATGAGATCATCTTCATCACCCTAGCTTTCATTTATTTTCTTTATCATTTTAGTATCTATTTTGTTTTTACCGTCGAAACCAACTTGCTAGGATGTTAGTTAGGTTTTAGGCAGTTTGTACTGTGTTTACTATTTTTTGACCATATGGATGCCAACACACCTAAGAGATGCCAACACACCACACTATTGTCCCAAAACTACACTATCGTCCTCAGATAAAGAGCCATCTGAAACATAGTACCGAATCCAAAAACAAACTCACCTAGCCCAAACCTAAGTTGAGGGTATGTAGAGTGGTAGAAGTATGCTATAGTGATCATCATTCTTGATCCTTATCCCAAGTAATCTTTTAGAGTAAGTTAAGCTAGGGCAGTCCTCCACTCTCGGCTCTTCGTGACTTGGAGCCTTGGTGTGGTTTGTCCCCCTCTCTTGCAACAATAAAATTGGTTTATGAAATGTTGATACAAGTTTCTACTACACGAAGTTTCTTTGAAGACTGATTGGGAGAATTCTCAACATTCCTTTTCCTTTGAAGATATCGTCTTGTGGTTTGGGATTCAGCGTTTATGCTCTTTGGATGTTTCACTCCTATTTTTTCATGCCATCATTGTTGCCAAGGAGGTCTCTGGTAATTGTAGTAGGTTGGCAGTTGGGTTTCTTGTCAAGACTAGTTCAAAAAATGCTCCACATTTCTCTGCATTATTTTTTATTCATGTAACTTGGTGAACCTACTTTTAGTGTTTGTGTAGTGTCTCATTTTAGCTTTCTTGTGATGAAGCTTACCGCAAGTTGGTTTACAAAGTTTTTATCTCATGACTATGTCTTCTGGGTTTTTGGGATGGAGTGTTATGTTCTATGCTAGCTGTTTTTGGCATGATAGTAAGAAATAAGTATATGGAAGTGTTGTTGGATGTTCATGGAATGTCTCTTTGTGATCCACACATCAATGGTTGATCTCTTCGATGCTGCATTTTGTTTGATTTGATTTTTTGGGTAATTTATGGATGTCTAGCTGACATGGCTTGTTCCCTTGCTTGTCCTATATGCTTGGGGGTCTATGCCAACAATTGAGGTTGTGTTAAGATGCATTTAGGTCCTTCCCTATCATATTGAGAACAACATTGAGTAAATTATGTTAGAAGATGTTTTTTGGGCCAATTGGTAATGTGTTTCATATTTCTTCTACATGTTTCCTTGTTGTCAACTTGGGATGATGTGCACCAATGCGTTTGTTTATTGGGATCACATTGGAAGATGTAATAAGTTGTTTTTGTTGGTGTAAATAAAGTCTTATACCTACCTAATTTATTTCTAGGTGACTTAGGGGGCTTATTTATATTTTAAGTGTTATCTCCTAAGCTTGCACCTGAACTGAGTTGTAGAAATCCGTTAGCTAGAGAAACATGGAAACACTTCAAGGCTATGGGGAACCTAATGATGAAGTGAATCTCCAAATACGATGGCTTCCTAGCTGGTAATATCACCTAAATTATTGACGTTTTTGAAGAGAAAAGGGAAGAAGGATTGCTAAAAATGAATTACTGAAAGTGGGAAAACTAGGTGATACACAAAACTAACAAGAGCTATGAAACATTTAGATTGGCATACACTTGAATGTTGATGATAAATACTAAACTGCACATGTTATTGTAAGTTTATGCATAAATGTTTCATGAAAAGGTCTGACTTGCATACACTTTCAAGAAGGAAAGGAAACATTCACAAATCGAAAAGGTTTGTATGCAAATTTTAAAACACAATTCATAACCTACATAACTTTACTTTTGCAGAAAAGGCATAGTACATGAGACAAAGTTATAGGAAAATAGAAAAAAAATTACAAATAACTTGATCAATCACCTGGTAATGCACAATGCTTGCAAGAACATGGAGGAAAAATAAGATCATCAATGGTGTCCAGGGTAAATTTTGTATTTCATACTCCAAAATGGGTTACAAAGATATGTAAAGTCTGACAAAGGACTGTAAAAGTCACAAGGCAAAAAAATACAACTCAAGAACTGATTACAATGAAGTCACATAAGTGACTATATTCCTCAACTCTCAACAAAATCCATTAAAATAGGACTTGGAAACTTCTTGGGTTGGATGTCCTTCAAAATCCTAAAATATAGCACCTATATTCTTTCAAAAAGAGCTCATGATGGATGAAAAAGTCATGCAAGACTTAATCAAACCATAAACACCTCTAAAAATGCTCTAAATGGAAACAAAAGTCTATATTCTCTCAACAAAGTGATGAATCACTCCTAAATCTCCTCCTTATGTTGGAAAACAACTTAAAGCACTCCTAAAAGCTCTCAAAGCAACATAAATAGATAACTATCTCTCCTTCATACATTGAAACTTCTACCACTTTATTTTTTGCATTTTAAAATAACAAGAAAACTTGAAGACTTATAGCAATATCTTCCAAGTCACTTGTTTCACATTTAAAATCAATGCAAAAAACAAACCCATCGATGATGTGGGTCAAGGTAAAAGAATTAGTCAAAAGATTAAAAAGGCTAAAGCCTAGATCACAGATGATAACTACTTTACACCTTGATTTCACTTTGCAAGACATAAAAATGCCTAAGGCATGCAACACTTCTCTTGGGGCCATGGGCTACACATTAATTGGTATTTTGATGTTTTTTTGTAAATCAAAGACAAAAAATGGCTTTCATTCTATTGGCATATTTAGGGTTTCAAACCTTAAAATCTAAAGGAAAAAATGAAACAAAAAACATTTCATTTTTTAAGCTTCTGGAAGAAGCTCCCAGTGCTGCCAAGGGTTTCAGACAGAGCTCGAGCCATGACACATGGCAATTCTAATGGTCAAATCTGGCAACAGATGATCTTGAGAGAGCATTCCTCAGCAGGTCGACCCCATTCTTTCATTCGAGTGTGCATTTAATGGTTCCTTTAATTTGATTTTCTGCTAAAAACATAGGTTTCTGGGGCTTTATATGTTTCCCTTCTGTTGATTATATTTTCTCCATTTTGTAGAAAAGAAAATAAACTCTACTTAAGGGTTTGTTTTGTATCTCCCATTTGCATTTTCTCTTGGAATCTTTGTATTTCCTATAGAAAAACTCGAGCTCTTCTGCATTTGAAACTTTTACTATACGTTTCTGAAGATGCACCTTCATTTTGCAAAAAATGAAGTTTATAAATAACCCCAGGTCGTGGGTTTCTATATTTATGTTGTTCATTGTTGTCTTCATGCACATGGTTGTACATAGCTCGCATTTTTTCTAAAACAATTGTGCATTTAATTGGGTTTTAAAACCCCAAATGGTTGCGGCTATGTATTTTCTTGTAGATGGATTTTTAGAGAAAAAACAGAAAACCCCACGTAGATCTCTTTAAAAAAAATCTCTAGAGTCTGCAAAAAACCCCAAAAGAACTTCATTCTTCTTCATGGCCACCATGCTTTACCTTTTATTCAGGCGCTGTAGCTTAATTCAAAGTTGGATATCCTGTAGCTACTTACATATTATGTGTACTATGATTGTGATAGAGATGGACAAAAATGACTATAATCCCAATGATATCATTTTGTCTCTAACAGTGACCATAAATTGGCATTTGACCTTGTCTCTGTAGCAATTGTTTTATAATATTTATTCATCGATAATAAAATTAAAAACATATTGTCCCCTTGTTAACTGTTCTTACAAACTATGTTGTAGCATTTCCAATGCTTTAATGAGGGAATTCTTTTGACATTATTTTGACAATACACATGCTTTGTTTATGTTGCTATTGAATGATAAAAAGAACAAAAACTCTCATTTCATTTCAAAACACCCCAATCTGGTTCTTAAGGAACGGTAGCACTTCATTCTTGATACTTTTGAGAAGACTCATTATTTGGTGCTTACCATCAATGATCAAAAGCCAACCTTTTATCTTGGTAAAAACATAGGATTTCCCCTTATGCATAAACTAAATTGATCTCCTATCAACAAGGAAGACTATAAGCATCCTTTTGATCCACCCTACTCAATGGGCATCAATAACCAAGAAATTTGTAATTTGGTAAACTGCTTAAAGATTATGAACAACTGGTTAGCATATGCATATTCACTCACTTTTGACAGTGTTCTCTTTGTACATGATTACCACATTGGTAGGAAAGATGACTGCATCCTACAGAAAATGTTAGAAGCTCTAGATTTTCATGCTTTCCTTTTCATCATTGTATCATTTAACTGCCTCCTTGGATTAAATTGATCAATGAATCCATGTAATCTGCTTCATTAACTTGTTATTAAATTCACCCTCTCTTTTGATTTTCTTAAGAAAATATATGTCACTTATGATAGTGACAAGTAATTCTCTATCTCAATTGATATATACTTGATTGGGTAGGTCAGAAAGAGGTGAATTATCTGATGAATATATTTTAATGTCTCTTAAAAGCACAACAAAACAACACGCTGAGCTCAACCCTTGTGGGAGCCATGTTTTACCCCACATGCTGAAATTTGACAAAATAACAACAAATGTTTTTCCTGTATCTGCACATGAAGCAAACAGTTAGAAAAGTATATGTATATATCTTATGTGCTTGATGGTCCTGTTTCTTTCTTGAACATTTACAATTTACATCTTTGTTCAATGCACATGGAGATCAGTATATATGTGCATAGGTGTGTGTTCATGTATAGTTTGAAAAATTTCATTGCTTAGAGGATTGCTCTAATACCATTTCTTTTTCCAGATGCAAGACTAGGAGCGACACGAAGCTAGGAAGGACACAAGCAGTGCGGGGCAGCAGCAGACAAGACAACACATCTAGAACCAGTCATTCTAGGCAATGACTGGTTTCTTTCTTTACATGCACATTTTACCTTTCTAACTTATTCATGTATATATTTTTCTTTATTTGTATTGAATAATTTATGGTTAGTCTCATGACTTGTGTGAGACAATGTACATTTCTACATTCAATAAAGATTATTGTTCTATATAGAAAGACTTGTCTAAATCCTTCTTCTGTTACATGCATATGTACGGATGTAGTAGTTTGTAAAATTCAATCTTTTAGATTATTTCATTTGTGCAATTAATATAATTAAAGAAAGATTTAAAATGTACCCCTTTTCTTAGTTTAAAAACAACAAGCTCTACCTGATTGAGTTGTAAGTAAAATCTGGTAACATTAAGTTTACTTAGGTCCTAGGAAGGAATCTTTCTAGAAGGTGTTAGTTGTCATTAGTTGTTATCTTATCTTTTGACTTGTAACACGTGTGACCTAGGTAGTTGTGATAAGTTGTCGCATGTCATATGATTAAGACACTTGTCATAATCTTATGACATCTTATGTCTCACCTTGGTTATATAACCAAGGGATCTCTGATACATTATACATAACAACATTGAATCGTATAATTGTGTCATCATTGATAAGAATATAATTTATTCTTGTCATATTCATATTCTCTCTCTTTGTGCTTTCCATTTGGCCTCTAGATCTTGGAAGGCTATCTCCATAGCCAATTCTAATAGTTTTTTGTCCTCTTTATCTCTTGGATAAGACCGCTTTCACCATAATTATGTTTTGTGGCCAACTTTTTGAGGTTATTGCTTGTCTTTTGTTCTAGTTGATATAATTTGATGTTTTCTTTACTTACACAGGATATAAATGGAAGAAAAAATTAACAAGTGGTGTGTGTATGGAATAATGAAGTAAGGATTGTAAGTTGTGGAAAATATAAGGTAGATGCACTTCAATGTCTCAAGCAAAAAAGTGTATTGTTGACATGTGTTTTAAATTCAAATTTGCATGTATCCTACTATCAAACATTGAGTCTCTTCATCAAGTCCTTGTATCTTTCCTTGAGATTGTGCACCTCTACCTGCAAGTCTTTTGTAACTTGCCCTAAGGTTGTGCGAGCAATGTGCTTCCTTAAGTAGCGAGCCTTAAAACAAATTGTGATCTTATTCATATATTGTGAGATTTCTCAGTATGGTTTTTCTCATCTTGAGTTTTCTAAGCATATCTAGTGTTTTTAAAAAGTTAAACAACATTTACAGCGCGTTGTACCCCACACAACGAGCCACTAGGGCCAAAAAAGGACAAGTCATAAACATCTAACATAAACAAGAAAAAATAGAGATAGCCCAAAGGCAACACATCAACAGCCGAGAAACAGTTGACATACCAACACTAGGAGAAACTAAATGGCATCTTCCCAGTTTTTAATCAGGAGGTCCACCACCTCGTCTCCCACCCACTCTTCTTTATCTTGGCTATTGTTCCCCTCCAATTCCTCTTTTATGGCATTAGACAGAGTACTCGTAACAAAGTGGCCCAGTTTCATGGTGAAGTGGGTCAGCCCCTGAAATCTTTTGTCCAGAGTGTCCAATCTCTTTGCCACCTTGTTCGAATCCACCCCAGCATCCATAGCACCCTGAACCTCATCAGGCTCATCCACCAGCGGTTGCGAAGAGTGAGAGCCAGAGCCATCAAAAGGGAGCTTGTTGTCCATCGGAGTAAGCTGGGGCCTCTCCACCATATCTCCTTCCACATCTTCAGACTCTTCTTCCTTGTAACCCTTGTTGTCTGACCGCTCCTCCTCTGAATCCTCAATGATTAACCTCTTCTTGTTGTTCTTAGCCAGCCTCCCAGATCTCCTCCTAACACTTTCCCCTCCAGTCATCTCTGTGTTCCCCACAATCTTATCCCCTCTGGAATCCTTCCTAACCGCATTCTTACCCTTGCCATCTTTAACAATCGCAACCTGCATGCATTTCTCCTTACCTTTTTTCGACATAGTGATAGTAACAGCCGTGTCGACCTGAGTGGCTTTTAGCTCACAAAGCCCTTCCGCCGCACTGGCATGGGCCTTGCCTAACCCACCCTTAAGCTTTTTGGTGGCAAATTTGGTCTTGGTGTTCCCCACATTGTCAAAATTAGACTTCCGAGGAGGACTCTTGGACTCGACCGGGGAGATATACACCATAAAGAGTGGTTCTATGTTCTCAACGTGGACTACGGTGATGGCTTTAGGCGGGCAGAGGGCAAGATGAAAGTGATACAAGCAGAGGATTAGCCCCTGATGGAGCGGGAGCGGCAGAAGATCATAGGGATTTCGACTGGCCGACGCTTTACACTTGTCCACTGAACTTTACAGGTCCATTAGAAGGAAAAATGGGAAGCTAAGCAACATTTTATGCCTAAGGTGATTTAATAGAGGGAAATGATAAAAGAAACAAGTTTTGTATCTACCTTCCAGTGTAACATATTTCATCAGTGCCATGCAAACTGTGTCCCACGGCTTAGGAAGCTCTTCCCTTTCAAACCCCGCCTGGTTCCTAACTGGGGTCTCCTCTCCTCTGAAAAATGCCTTAAGGCTCTCGTGGTCCGACTTTTTAGTGTGTTTAGGATATTTTTTCCCCACACACAACAAACCCGTAGCCTACGCAATAACATCCTCGTTGATTTCGAACGAAATCCCACCAATGGAAACCCTCCTATCCTTCCACGAACTGGAAAACTGACCCGATAAAATGGGGTCATGGCCGACTAAGCATTCCATGAGCGGAGAAATCCCTCCCTCCACGCATATGTGCCAGACCAACGAGTTGTTTCAAAATTCATCACAACTGTCCGGTTTCGTCCGAACACGTTCACCACCCATACTGCAAGACTGCACAGAAAGCTCACAGAAATGCAAGAAACACCAAAAGTAGCAGTCGTGAACAATAATCTCTAAAAGATAGTTAAGGCAGGGATTACAACGAAGCAAATTAATCCCCACATACCCATCACACACACGGAGAGGAAATATACCACAGTGAGAAAAGACACAAAAATTAATGAATTTATGATTACAGTAGAGAAGGAACAAGTTGGTGGAGATGAAGGGAAAGCACGAAAGTCCATGCAAACAGACCAATAAACTAAATTTAGAAAACCTCCAAAATAAGCCAAAGGAACCCTTAGCTAAACTAGCTAGCCCGAAGTCTCTAGAATGCAGCCAAATCGCATCATAGAAAGTCACATCATTATAAATACACTCACTCCTGCATATGCAATGAGGAGATAAAACAAGCAATCCAATTCCCAAAAGAGTAACACGCACAGTACGGTCCCACACCTGATAAGAAGTCGCATCCTTCCAATTAACCCTCATCATGTCGCCAAAACAAGATATCTAGTGTTATCTTGTGCATGTGTGTTCATTGTTTTATCTTCCATTGCTAGTGATTTGATTAAGATAATTTTGACCTGTTTAAGAGTTGTTGATCTTGTTAGAAGACTGAATTTGCATTGTGTTGAAGGGTTTAAGTTTTGAAGATACTGATTTACCACCCCCTCTCAGTATCAGGGTGTGTTCAACATATTGCACTCATGATCTAGTCCACTTGGTATAAATTTTTTTGGGTGGGTATATTTCTATCTAATGTAAAAATTGATCTTTGATATATGTAGGATATGTTTCCTTAGGTAATATATTTTAAGAAATTTTTTGTGGTGCTAAAGAGTATTCTTTGGAGCTCGCAATGAGAGTGTTGAAGTGTGAAACTACCTTAACCTTGAATGAGACCCTTATGTTGATTCAATAATAAAGAAAAAAAGAAGTGATGAAGACGAATATAAGGAGTTGATCATTTAATATCTTGATGTTTGATGCAAGCAAATATATGTGATTTCAAGTAAGTGTTTAATGTATGTTGTGATCATTTGATGACTTTGCTAGGATGACAAAAAATGTTGATTTGTAGGTTCCTAATGTCTGATGCCAACTAATGACTAACATCACTTGATCCCTATGTCTAATGCTAACAAATGACTAATATCTAGTGCCAACTAATGAAAGGAGATGTTCTTATGATCTTTCAACTATGTTCATGATGTGAAAATGTTTTACGATGATATCTTTAAATACACAAATTTAGACACACAATTTAAACTCTTTTATATACCCATTGACAAATAACAATTTTATCCTAAAATTCAACTTTAACAAATAGAAATTTAAATTTTTAAAATGAAAAAACAATCATACCCATAATCTAATTAAAAAATAAAATAAAAATTAAAAGTTTAAATTAAAAGACTCGATATATCAAAATATCATTTTTAAAACTAAGAAACTTACATGTTTGTTTGTATCTCTTCACATTTCAAATTCTAAACATTACAAATAGATTCTAAATCATCCAATAAAAATATCCACATAAAACATCAGAATAAAAGAATGGAACATACACCTTTTTCTAAACTTTTAGTTCTCCTTTCTTTCTTCCTCCCTTCCTATGTCACCATCCCGAAACATTGAAGGCCACAATTCCTTCTATTCAACTCAATAAACAAACATTCGTATCATGGGTGGTGATTTGGTTTGGAAAGAAAATTCCTCGAAAGAAGCCCCGAGGTTAAGGTTTTATTGTCCCATTCCCAACCGCCTTTCTCAACGAGCGAAATGGGACCCACAGGCGGAGCAGAACAAACCCTAAAGTCAATAAGCTCATACCGTGGAACACGCCCCCTTCGTTTATGCCCGTGCAAAACAAAACCTAACCAGCTAACGATCTAAATTGATCGAAGATCCCGTTGCTTACGTGCCAACACTGAGCATATGCCGAGGTCGCAACAGGCATCTCGATTTCCAACGGTTAAATATATATAATGATACAAAGGAATCCGCGTATGCGGCCCACGTGAGAACTCTATTCAAACAAAACGGACACTTCCCAACGACGACACCGCCAAATTATATGAATTCAATATTTATTCCCTTCCACAGATGTTCAAGACGGCCCCAATTTTTAACCTTTTATTCATACTGCATAGCTGGTTTTCCAAGAAATTGATGCACCAGAGCTTTATATGCACTTTCCTTGCTTATCTCAATAACTTTTCAGGCCTCCTCCTTTACAAGTTACCCTGTTCCAAGTTCCAACAGATTAAATGCTGCTGTATTTCAAGGCAGTCACTGGTTTTGGGAAGTAACTAACTTACTTACTCTGCAAGAAATTGTGTTTTATTTGTTTCCTTTGCTTGTCAACAATGACAGGAAACTTGAAGTTGTTGCTCTGGTTAACTGATTGAGGATTTAGTAATATAAAAAGAGAGATTGCTGCAGAATAGAGTTGGGTGTTTTACTTGTTTAACTGCTTTTATTGTACCCTTTGTTAGGCTTGGTTGGAGGTTTCGGCAATGGAGGACTGTAAATAGTCAGTATGTTGTGAAATCAACTTTAGTCAAGTAAAATTAACGAACAGTCAATTCTTTTTACATTTATTTCCAGAAACTTGTTTAATAAAAATTCAGGAGAAATGTTAGCAGCCGAGCTTGGAATTTGCCACAGTTAGTTAATTCCCCTTAATTGCAATCTGCCCTGTGTTATGCCAGTATTATACTCTAGTCTGTAGAAATCCAAACCCATTGTTCTATTGTTAAAAGATTAATTTGTTCAGCTGAAAAATGAAATGATTCAGTCTATTCAATACGGCTCTAAACAGACGTTAGGACCTATGTTCTCTGCAGCTACTGGATTAGATAGATTGCCCTGCCTAAGTCAAGGAAGGTGTCCTTGAAAGAAACTATGATACATGGCATGAGTATTTTGAAGCTTGTGAAAAACTACAGGGTATTTTTGGAGGATGTTTGGAAGAATGGGGAATTGCATTATGCAAAGGCATTCCAAAACAGCTAATGAGAAGGGTGTTGTAAAGAAGAGGAAAAAGCCCCACACAAGTGGATTTGTTTATGCAGAAGAAATAGGTTCTGAGGTGTCCAAGCAGAGACCTAGACTGGAAGTGCAGAAGGATCCAGATGTGGAGCAAGAGAGATTGAAGATTGATGGGTTAAATGGCTCTGATCTGGCAGCATTTAATGGCCTCACAAGGAAGGATATCCTCTGCTTTTTGGAAAGGAGTCTTAGTGAGAAGGAGAAGACTTGCAGTCGGGGCATAAGAAGAACAGAAAGAAAGGTTTCTAGGTTCTCTAAGAATGCTGCTGCCAATGTCTCAGATCTCTGTGTGCACGTTGTCACCTGGAATATGAATGGGAAGGTATGGTGATTATGCTTATTCAAAATGCAATTATATATTATAACATCTAATATGTAAGCTCCCAAAGGATTGCTGTCTTGTTTTTATTGTTCATAGCTCTGATAATGAAAATTTCAGTTTTCCTCTCCTTATGTTTGATCTTCCAATCTAGTCTGTTAATTAATTTTAATTTTTAGGTGCTTAAGAATTACATATTTAGGCTCTTTTCTAAACCTGTATGACTTTTCTCTGCCTCTATATCATGGGTAGATAAAGCTTAAACAGTATGGGACTTTATTTTAAGGTTTAGGCAACATCCCTCTTTAAACCCAAGATTAGTCAATTCAATAACCATCTCTTTCCTCCATAACTGGATCACTTGTTTTGTTTATCCTATCCACTGGATCACTGAATCTTAAAATGTTAAACTTAAGCCCAGTTGTGCAGTTTCATCATATCTGATTAAGAACCTAGGCCATTATTGCCATGATTTGTTCATATTACTGCTAAACCAATGTTTCAACAGTGAAAACTATATGACCATGGGACACTTTTAACGAAGACAGCTGCTGCATCATTAATTTAATACCAATGTAATAATTTTATTGTTGTTCTTGTCCATAGATTTACTCCTATCCCATTGACATATCCTGGCAATTGATAAAT
Source organism: Sequoiadendron giganteum (assembly GCA_007115665.2). NCBI lineage: Eukaryota > Viridiplantae > Streptophyta > Pinopsida > Cupressales > Cupressaceae > Sequoiadendron > Sequoiadendron giganteum. The sequence continues at coordinate 373,294,684 of CM021106.1, forward strand.
GATATGGATATACATTGTCTATTTTGTAGGTTGCTTGCCATGAACTTCATAAGCTTGTTGGTGGGAAAGGAGAAAGCTTCGACTTGTATGTTATAGGATTGCAAGAAGTTCCCAACTGCAATGCTAGTTCTCTGATTCTCAATGCATTGGGAGGAAACTACAGGTTGGCTTCCCAATTTCTGAAATAATTTAGATTCAACTGTGATTAAGCTAATGGCATGTCTGTAATCTACAGTGCACTCTGCAAAGCTTCCCTCCTTAGTAAGTTACATTATTAAGAATTTGTTAGATAGAATTGATGTTTTGCACTTGTGCAAAGCAAAAAAACGTTTTCCACAACTTATAATGCCATAAAAATGGTTTCGTTATCTAATCGAATCATTGAATCCTCATGAATGTTTTTGGTTTAATTTGAATGCAGCTTGGTTGCTGCTTCTATCATGGTCTCTTTGCAGCTATTCCTATTTGCAAGAAATGTTATACAGCCTGTTATAAAAGGTGAATCTCCTGATCTTTCTAGTCCATGTAATAAAGCAAGAGTAAATTAGATTTCCATATGAGCCAAGGCTAAATTGTTTTTGTGGTGAGAGAATGTGCAGATGTTAGAATTGACAAGGTTGCATTAGGGGGACTGGGAGGAGTTGTAAGAAGACACAAGGGGGCGGTGGGCATAGCTTTCAAATACAGAGACACTTCCTTCCTTTTAATTTCATGCCATTTATCTCGTAAGTACATACATTCTGCCCTCTTTCTAACAGCAGGCCACTGTTGGGTATTCCAATAAGCAAAGCTTAAATAACTTACATTTTCTTTTTGTTATTTGGGACATCCAACGTTTACTGATATGTTTGTTGAAATGGATATGTGTTAGTCAAGGAGATAATTCATGGACCTTATACCAGTGAACTTTTTGTATTAGATGTTCTCTCAACAAATTTTTAATTCTTATGATAATTTATATATCCTATACCAAGGAATTTCAAAATTATAAAATCTACTAATATATTATCAGCTGCTTATTTTTGTATTTTAATATTTTTATCACTTTGAATTGTTGGATTAATTGTTACATTTTGGGGAATTGATTTTTAAGAGATTAAATGTTACTTTAGGTATAGGTGTGATGTTGATATGGACATTCATTAATATCTGCAGGTGTAGGTTTTGATGTATTAACAAATCTACAATGTGATATGAGAACCTTGATCCAAATTCAATTCCCTTCAAAAATATAAAAAGGAAGTGTTAAGAGTAGCTACCACACTTCTTAAAATTGATCTTGTAGACTAATCGCCACTCTAAATACAAATAAAAATATTAACTTTAACATACAGTATAAATTTTGAGATAACAATAAATAAAAAATTCAGCCTCACCTTATCATGACGATTGCTTTCTTCAAAGAATGTCACATACCAGTCCTCTAACCATAATGACAGATACCTGTAAAAGTTTCAAGCTATAAGGTTCCACAAATTATTCAAACATGAAAAATATTAATACTCCACCCATAATTTGGAGTTGCCTTGTCTGTAGGTAAAATGGACCGTTTGCCCCCGACAAAACGCACCCGTTGTCAACCATGATGGCAAATGCCACTGTATCTAAAGAAATCAACAATTGAATCTGAGAGTCACATTTGGTCGGCAGGAAAATCAACTATCCTATAAGATTGTCCTTAATCGTGCATACAGTTGTACCACTCAACATGGTGGTAGAAACACCAAAAACAGTGTAAATGGTCGTCAACTTTAAACGAAAATTCTAAATAGCCTTCAAAACTCCATACGTTGGATTAATATTGCAGTCCAACTCACTCTCAAGTTAAAAAGTCAGTTCGAGAGAAAAAAAGTCAAGCCTAACCACCGTCCATTTACTTTTCAAAATTTAGCATATGAAGCTAACATCGATCGACAGTCCAAAATTCAAAAACGTTGTCTCGTCTTCGATTGGATTGTAATTAATTTGAGATCAATCCAAATTGTGCAAAGTCAAAATCTGCTGAATCCTTTTTGAGATTATCTGCCCAAAACTTCTGAATTTCTGGAATTTTTAACTATTTTTTCGAACTTGATAACTATGCTTTTGGGCCTACAGATGCATCCATTTTATTATATAACGCGCTCATTTCATTTGGCACAGCTCACGAGAACAACGTCCTGGAGCGAAATGTTCAGTACCAGAGGATTTGCCAAACCATATTTAGCAAAGCAAAGAGAAGTCCAAACCGAATGAACCATCTTTCTCCTGTGTGGAAAACTCCAGATCACGACACTGCTTTATCTCCTGCTGTTGGGCAGTCCGATGTAGTGCTGTGGCTGGGTGATCTCAACTACAGAATCGAAGGCAGCAGAAAATCAGTCAGTTTTCTCATTAATCAGAACCTCCAAAAGGTAATTTATATCATAATAAAACTATTTATGCATGCCCACATCTAACTGTTTTTTCATCAACCAGTTTATAGACTTCAGAGTGACATAGATGTATAAATTCCATTGTATATCCAGCTGCTGAGAGCCAAAGATCAACTTTCCAGGGAGGCAGAAAAAGGAGAAATATTCCATGGCTTCTGCGAAGGCCCACTATCTTTCAGACCGACCTACAAATATGATATTGGAACTGACAATTATGATACCAGTGCTAAGGTATTATACCAGTTTTTTAATAGATGAAGAAGTGTTTATATTATTATTTATAAAATAGTGTAGAGTTCAAATAGATAATCAGATTGGAATAAAACAACATTACATATGATAAGGGTAAGAATATTGAAAAGGAGGTAGATCCCAGTTATCTGATTTGCCCCATAAATCAGCCAAATCTGAATTGACCACAAAAAGATCTCAACTCTCATTAACTATAACAATTTTCAATTCATACATCCATTTTTTCAGTCAGAAATTCTATAATGATTCAAAGTGTGTTAATTTTCTTTGCTTAAAGTACATATTTTATCTTTTTCATTGACATCTTGAAGTTTCTTTTTTGCAGGAAAGAGTTCCATCGTGGACAGATAGAATATTGTATAAAGTAAATCGTGCAACAAATATCAAAGCTGATGTACAGGACTATGACTCTATCGATCATATAAAGGCGTCGGATCATAGACCTGTAAAAGCTCTTCTAACCATTCATTTTGACACCTTCACTTAACACAAAACCTGTTAATATTATTGTCCATAGTTTTGGATATCATACACTATTCATTTTATGTTTTCCCCCATTAGGGACAATTTATTTGATTCTTTTGAATGTGGAGGAATAATACAGGCTTCTTACCCCCACCACACTGCCCCAAATCTTTCCCTACTGAGTTACTGGGAAAGCAAGAACATTTTGTATTATTATTTTTAACTGCTCTCATTCCTCAATTTTTATGGATAATATACTATAGACCTCCTCTACAAGATTTTATGACCACTATGTAAATATCTCTTGACTCAAAAAAAATACTTGATTTTATTTATATTGAAATTGGTGTTCACTTGTAAGTGGATCTATATAATTATTATGTATGTTCAAAAGTCAAATATTTTATAATCGTAAATTATTACAAAATAGTAATATGGTATTAGATTATATGTACTATGTTGTTATTTTTAATTATATGTTTTCATATTTTTTTTTAAAATTATATAAATATTTTTGACAAATAGTAAAGTAGTATGTTGCTACCTCCATATTATGAACTTGCATGATAGATATGGTCAATATCATGTTATTCTAAAATAAATTAATATTACTTTTTTCAACTTTGTTTTGAAAATGTTTGACAAAAATAAAAATAGTTCTTTTGGAGTTTCTTTATAAAGGATATTGTTCTAAGGGTAAAATATATCACCTACATAAATTACTTCAAACATTTGATTAAATCACAATGATTAAAAAAATAATTTAGGTTAATGAATTGGTATTTGTTCATTGTAGAAAATAAAATGTTTAATAAGTACTAAAATTAAATATAGATCAAATGTGTGATTTTTACTTGTAAGTCTCTATCTAGATGTTAGGAAGTCAATCGCCAAGATCTTGAAATCTCACACTTTATTGCACAACACATTGTAGACACCTAAATTTGACTAATGCATTTCTTCTAAAATTTCATCATTTTTGTCATCTTTCCTAATCAATTTGTATTTTGCATTTAATTAAATAATTTTATTAATTAATTAAATTAACTTTTTTTATTGGTAAGCTAGACATTAGGGATCCATACCCCATAAAATAACGTATTTGAATTAAGAAAATTGCATTCCCTATGAATAGGGATGTCATAGAACAACTACTATCATTGTGAACCTTGACTACCCATCTAATGAGAGCCAATAATACTTTAATTTTCAGTATTTTCCTTTTTCTTGGATGATCTTAACAACCTATGTTGCTTTTGGGTTTACAATGAAGATAATTTTTCCTCTTGACACTTCTATCCACTCTTGATCTAACTGAGGAGAAGGTTCAATTCCTTCCCCTAAATTTTATTTTGAGAACACAATCGTGTCCTAAAAAACTATAGAAGTTGATAATTCCTTTGTGATGCCCATATCCATGGAGTCATTACAATTCTAGGGAATTGTGGATCCTTTTGATTGGACTCTAGAAGCCACCTACAGAGAGAGTGAAGCTTGCCCTCGGTTAGGTTTCAAGTTGTCCAAAAGAGAAGCTATGGATGAAATTGGGTCTGACTTGAGCCCGTTCATCCATTTTGTGAGCTTTAAGGCCTATCTTGACTATTTTTTTGGTGTCTTGAGCCTATTTTCATGTCATGTACCATATTTTCTACAACCGAACTAGCCAAACCATTGTTGAAACTTTTTCACAAGCTCGACCAAAAAAATAAAATTTCTGCCTAATCTCTCAAGGGTGTAGTGTAGTAGCGTAATTCCTTCTAGTGGGGCAACATTGGACATCTGAAAAAATAAAAAATAAAAAATTTGATCTTGGCAATGTCAGTCTTTGAACCAATGTAATAGGTACATCACTTCAAAGAGGGGAAAAATGTAGACACTTAAATAGTCATGAATGATACTATGCACATGATTCTGATTAATTAACATCACTTCCTCCTAAATCATTTCTGATCTAACCATTTAATCAAATAATCTTTATTATTTAGTTAAATTAATCAATTTCTACTATTAATCAAATAATTAACTTTATCAAATTAATTCATCCTCTCCTAACTAATGTTCATCCTATTTAATTAAATAAATCAAAATATTTAAAACAAAAGTCATAAATCCCCTAAAACACTCAAGATGATTAATTCTGAATTAGTTAATTTTAATCACATTTTAATCCTCATTACCCATTTCTCTAGCTTTTGACTCTACTTTGGTTGAGTAAACCCATGGTCAACTAACCAAGTTGCACATGAAAATTATTTCTTTTAATTAACTAATTAGCCTATTTTCCTCTCAAAGGCATATTCTTTGGAATATTCCCTCAACTTGAATTTCCCTCCAAAGGTTTTAAATAGCCTCTTACAAAGGTCTTTAATGCTCTTACAAGAGCCACCTTTGCCTTAAATGGCCTCTTCCATGCCATTTTTCTCTCTTACATCTCAACCATATTCATTCAATTCTCTTACATTCTCCTACAAATCTACCTACATGCATTAAACCCTTCACATTCTTCAAAATGTGCTCCACACACATCCCCATGGCTTTCAATAGCCTTGTGACAAGTGTCACAATGCTATTGGTCCCCATTTTAGTCCCACATCCTCCAATTTCACCCATTCTTCAACTCTTGAGTCTTATAAGTAGAGGCTTCCTCTACATGATATGGATCCACAATCTGATGCAATCTTACCATAGGCATGGATAAGTGCACCAATCTATGACACAATTTTGGCTCTTAAGATGCCATTTTTTTTTTTTGAAATCAGCAAAATCTGATTTGCATGAGAAAATGAAGATAATTATGCTCAAAATTTCAAGATGCAGCAAGAACAAAAGTCAAGAAGTGCTTCGAGTCTAGTTTCTAAGCTACTATTTTTTTTTGAGATTAATGAATATTGAGGGTCTCAAAAAGGGGGGGGAAAACAGGTCTTGTTTTTATCAAAAAAATAGCATAGTGCCTGAGGGCTCCCCCCTTTCTGATTGATTTTTTTTTAGAATTTTAAAAATCCCAATGATGAGAAATTAGCTAACACCATATAGTTTATTCTCGTTCTTTCGGATAATTTTTTTAATGAATATATAATATTTTATGAATTTTCAAAGTGGACACATCTTGAAAAGCTGAAATTTGAGCGTGCTCCCCCCTAAATTTTTTGCAAACTAATCGAAAATTGATTCTTCTTTTTTTTATCATGTGTAGAATGGAGTCTAGTTTCAAAAAATGTAATTTGTTTCACATTTTGATGAACGGGTAAAAATCTATCCTAAAACTAGCACATGTTGGTTTTTGACCAAAAACAGAGGCATTTACAATAGAAGCCATGGATCAAAACCTTAACTAAATCAAAATGAAAAAAAAATTATATATTTAGATAGCTAAGAGAGAGGGTAATGCTATCACGGTTTTTTTTAAAACTTGCATTGAAAGACATGCAAATGAGATGAGGAGCATAGACAAAAATATGAGAAAATTTGGCAAATCCTGTTAATTAACATGTCCAAAGCAGGCCATTTTGCGAGCGCCAAATGGCCTACTTTGCAAAGAACTAGAATTTCCCCTCTTTGGTGAACAACTTTGATAATGATTAGAGTGCACAGTTTATGATCGTAGATGGATAGTCGATGTTTTACCTTTCATACCTTCTCTAACTCATTAATGTAACTGGATAACTCTTTATCCCTCTAAAGTCTCTATCTCTCAGTTCTCACTCCCTCCCACATGACCTAGACTACTCTCTCAGTCCAATCCCCTTGATCAGGTCTCTTTCCCTCCCACATAGGTACCTAAATAAATCTATCTCACTCACTCTCTCTCTCTCTCTCTCTCTTTCCCTTTTTGGTCTTTTTATCTCTCTCACTCCCTCTCCCTCTCTTAGGTTGTTATCTTTCTCTCTTTGCCTCTCTCTCTCTCTCAAGTCTCTCCCTCCTACCCCCTCTCCCTCTCTTAGGTCTGTCACTCACTCACTCCCTCTCTCTCTCCCATTCCCTCTCACTCTATCTCTCTCCCTCTCTCTCTCACTCTCTCGGGTATCTCCATCACCCCCCTCTCTCTCTCTCTCACACACACTCCCTCTATCTCTCTCACACTCTCTCCCACTATGTCTCTCTCTCTGGTCTCTCCCTCCCACCGCCTCTCCCTCTCTCTCTCTCAAGTATCTCCATCCTACCCCCTCTCCCTCTTTCTCTTTGTCAAGTCTCCCCCTCCTACCCCCTCTCCCTCTCACAGTCACTCCCTCTATCTCTCTTCCACTCCCTCCCTATCTCACTCCCTCTATCTCTCTCCCTCTACCTCTCCATCTCTCTCTACCCTCCCACCACCTCTCCCTCTCTCTCTCA